>VXAD01013005.1:99174-278088 GCA_013399195.1 Dicrurus megarhynchus | reverse complement strand
CTGATGGATTCGTCTCAGCGGCCCGTTATCTGTGGCATTGACCTGTTAGCTCAGATAATGGCTATTGTCCGAGGGGAGAGAGACGGGGGAAAAAAACCCCAACAAAACAAAAAAAACCCAGCACGCAGTGGTGGTAGGTAGGACAGCAAAAAAAAGAAAAAAAAAAGAAAAAAAAGGAAAAAAAAAATCCTTTGTCAATAACCTCAAAACACCCGGTGGGAGATTCCCAGAGCGCCCGGGCCTGGGAACCGGCGCCCGCCCGGTGTGCGGGGCCGTGGGTTCCTGCCCTCCCTCCGCTCCCCATTGTTGGGGATTTTTTTCCCTTCTTTTTTTTTTTCTCCTTCTCTCTCCCTCTCTCTTTTTTTTCCTTTTTTTTTTTTTTTTTTTTTTTTTTTTTTTTTTTTCCTTTTCCCCCCCCTTTTTTTTTTTTTTCTTTTTTTTTTTTTTTTTTTTTTTTTTTCTTTTAATTTAGCCATAAATTGGCCCGGCTCGCGCTATGAGCTGTTCTATTTTCTCCCTGTCAGGATGAGGGATTTGCTTTATGATGCATTGTGTATTAAATACAAGTAATCTGGGAAACTGATTGCTCGAGCCCATCGGCCTGATCAGAGCCCCCGATAGGGAGCCGGAGCCCCCCTTCCCTCCCCCTCGGCCGTGCCACAAAGGGAGGAAACGCCGGTGGGTAAACAAAAGGGGCTCCCGGTACCGGCGGANTCCCCTTTTTGGGGGGGAAAACCCCTTTTTTTAAATAGTTCCCCTTCATGCAGCGCTCCCAGCGGTTCGGCTGTAACCCAGCGCGGCCAGAGGAGAAGGAGGAGGAGGAAGCCTCATGCCCCCGAGCCGGGGGGGTTCGCGGCTGGGAGGCGCGGGGGGTCAAGGAACAAGCCCGCCGGTCGGGACCTCCAACATCCCGATCCGGGGATGTGGATACACACATTAACACAAGTCGATGTGTTTCTTCTTTCAAGCGACAATCTTCTAAACATCTCTTGCTGCCTTTCCCCTCTCCCCTCGGATGGTTCGGTGGGCACTTCAAGAGGCCCAAATATTTCCACAGGGCCCCGTTGGCAATTGTTTATTTAAAACAAGTCGCTCTATTAGTGGAGCAGTCAGGAGTTAGTACTCCAGTCTGCTAGTAATTCCCACCAGGCTGTAAACTGATGCCTCTTTTAAGCCTTTAACTTCATGGTCGTCCCAGAAGTAAAAGTTCTTCTAATGGAGACCCTATGGGCATCGTGCATTCCAGCACATCATTAAAGCAAAGCAAAGCAGCTCGGCCACAGCCAGATGAAATAACGGCACTGTCCATGTTTAATGGGCTTCCTGGGGCCAAACGCTGCCGAGGACAATGGGGGAAAATCAGACAAGTCACTGGTGATTTTTTAAATACCGTAAATGTTCATATTAGGCTTAATATTATCCTTTCATTTGTAGACAAGCCACTTCACCACCACCTTTGTGAGTGGGGTTTAATGTTATATATCTCAAGGTGACTAAACACAACATTGAGCATCCTGACTAACACCGCGGTGAGTGTTTGAAACACTGGGTGAGTGCATTAATGTGGAGAGAGAAAGGAAAAGCAAAGCGAAACAAACACGCAGAAAACAACGGCTTTCTGACATATCCAAATGCTCCAGAACAGACCCGGGAAACAACTACAAGAATGAAAGGCAACACAGTTTCTGCATGTCAATTCCTCCCACCCGTGTTGTGGATATCAACTTGGAAAAAAAATAAAATCAGGTGAAAACACAAGTGTTGCTGCTGATTTCAGAGGGAAAAGTCAGATAATTTCCAGCCCTTGATGAAGGAGTGGGGTGAGCATTGCAGTGCCCCCCACGTCGGTGCCCTGTCCCTGCTGCCCCTCCTGCCCTCACACGCTGCCTGGCTCATCCCTCCCAGCCAAAAGGCAGTTTTCAAGTGAGGGAGAGGAGGAGAAAATTAAAGGTAAAAAAATGTAAATAAGAAATTTCCCTTGGTCTGGAAATGGGCCCAACTGAAAGCATGTTAATCTCCACCTCAGTAATTTGGTTCTCCTGGAGAAGACAGAAGCCCTGCTGCTGTGCCCTGCACTTCATAAATCACGTCTTTATGTGGACAAGGTCAGGGCACCTAACAGCTCAGACATGGGCCTTTGCAGTGGCTCGGAGGGCTCCGGCATGTTTATTCTCTCGCACAGATCTCTGAGGAGCAGTCCAGCACGCTTCTAATTACTTTTGATTATTTTCATTTGCTCGGGTCAGACTGGCTTTGCCGGCACTGCTGGAGGGTGGGTTTCCTCCCCCCAGCCAGGCTGTGGGATGCAGGGGGATCAGTGCTCTGCCCTGCACCCCCTTCCCCAGGGCAGCGCAGGGCTCCAGGGATCCCTGGGGCTCGCCCCGCCAGTGGAGGGGGTCCCCTTTTGGCAGCAAAGCCTGGAACCTCCAGCTGAGTCAGGGACCGCCATAGCTGACCTCCCCCACTCCCCCTCCCCCTTATCCAGGCAGAGCGGGACATTTACCAGTGTGAAATGAGGGGTGTGGAGAAAAACACACACCCCCCCCAAAAATACCAACCGCCTTCAGGGAAAAAAAACCCGACCCTGTATCCTTGCAAAAATGTTACAGTGGTGCATGTGCAGGCAATAAAAAAGTTGAAGGACCTCTGCCATTCCTGTGGGGACAGAGCTGTGCTTGGGGAGCTGCGGAGCACATGCAGCCCCCAGCCGTGCACAGAGGCAGAGCGTGTGTTGGTCTGCTCTCCCCGACTGCTGAGCAATCACAGCACAGTCCATCGGGAATGCACGGTGCCCACACAGGGTGGATACACGGTAGGGACACATGAATGTCCCTGGCAATGTTGGGGTCCAGGTGTGGGTGAAGCCATCCCTGTGCTCCCAAAAGCAGTGCTGCACTCCCTCTTATGGTCTGTAGCAGCACACGGCTGCTACTGACAGAAGCCAAACTACCCAAATACTGAGCAGAAAAGCTCTACTTTTTCTCTCCCATTAAAATCTGAGCTCTATAAAAGCATGTTCCTTCATACCCCGATCTGAGCTTGACACAGCCCAACCCTGTATTCTCATCCTGGTGTGAGTGATCCCTGCAGACCAGTGCCCTCGTGTCCTGCACCCAAGTGTGCCAACATCTCCATCCCATGCCAAAGGTGAGGTCTGGTGTGGGTGCCATCACAGCTGGTGGTACCCACACCCCTTGAGCAGGGGCTGCCTGGTGGGATAGAGTTTTCTGGCAGACACTGAGCCATGCCACTGGGTTTTGAGCCTGAAACTTTTTGGATATTGGGTGTTACTGCAAACCAGGAGAAGGAAAATCGCAGCAGATTTACCTGCTCCATGAATCAGGAAGATGCAAAAATGGGTCAGTGACTGGTATCTGGCTGCCTGGGTGATTTTACTCCTGTCTGGAGAGGAAATCCTGTAGACACCCTTCCTCATGGCAGGACAAGATGTTTGCCTTGCTGCAAAAAAATCATGGCCCTTGCAGCACACCTCAAAATTTGGTTCTGAGGGATGCAGTGCTACTTGTCCACCCCCCTGCTGTGAGCACACTCCTTGCAATGCTTTCCTCTCCAAACCTTTCCCTAGCTTTCCCTGCCAAGGCACATGCTGTGGCGCCGGATGCTGAGGACTTTTGCTGTTTTCCTTTAGAGTGTTCATTACTTCCATTACAGAAGAGTGTGGAAGCCTCCAAATCCAGCCTGGGCCATTTTCACACTCAAGGTTACTGTACCCACAGGGTGAGACAGTCCCTGCCGGATGAGTCTGGCATGAGTTTGGCTACAGTAAAAGTCTGGGGAGAAATGCACATTAGCCAGCTTGTCTTAGCACCTACAAGAGCCAGGGCAGGGCAAGGCAAGGCTGACTGACGTGGGTGTTGGCCTCCTGTCCACTCAGAAGCTGTATTTTCCTGTGCTTCACCTTCTTGTGTTCTGAAAGGAAGCCAAAATCCTGGAGAATCTGGGAAATTCCATTGGCGATGCCCTTGTTCTGCATTTCCCCGTGTGCTGGGCAGCCTGGAAGGCTCTTTTCTTTCTTAACCACCCAGAGAGTAAAAGACCTTGAGCATGGCCCTCCAAATCCTACCAACATGACCAAAAAAGCACCTGTTTGAGGGGGTTTTTATCACTCTCTCATTTATCCTTGTTGAAATACAACTGAATAAATCCCTCATGTTTGTACCCACTCCTGCTTCCCACAATATGCTCATCTGGAAATGGAGCAGTGGGACCCATGAAGCCAACAGACGCTCCACGTGGGGCAGCCAGAGGCTCCCACCTGATGTAGCTGCTGCTCTGCTGCCTGAAAACACAACTTTTTGCAGAAGCTGCCCTAAAAATGGAAGATCCCTAGGAAATAATCCCTGAGTATCCAGGATGTAGGAAGCACAATACAAGGATTTTGCAGACTTCCTTTGTATGTGCGTAAGAATTCAACAAGGTTCAATTAACTTTCCATTTCTTCCAATGTTTTAATTTTCAAGCCTTCTTATTTGACAAATAATCTGAGGACCTGCTTTGGAAGACTTCTTCCAGTCCCAGAGCCCTCATGGCATGTGAAGAGCCATGCAAGGAGGGTGTGTGTCAGCAAGTCCTGGGGTACTGTTTGGGTTTAGGCACTATCCCTGATCTGAAAACGGAACTTGCAAGCCAAAAGGATGAAGAAGAAAATATGGAAGCAGGGAAAATGCCAGGCCAAAGGAGACTAAAGGGGTTAAACAACAGAACTTTACACAACAAGAATTAATGTGATGCATAACAGGTAATTCTATTTTAATAATCAATTTTAGGAGTGACTGGCTATTTTCAAAGCATTCCTGTTGTAGCCAAAGTTTTAACTAGGCGTGCGAGAGTGGGCATAAACACCTGTGGACTTTATAAGAGTAAGAAGCAATTTATCACCCAATAAAAAGTCAAACACTCATGTTAAAATTTTCAGGTTTGCATTTGCTATTTTAAGTGTCACATGTGTGGATGGTTCTTGGGGAGGTTCAGAAGAAGTGGATGTACATCCTACACACAGAAACACACGTGCACACAGCCAGCACAACCAGCTCTACAGCAGGGAAGAAAACCTGCCTGAAAGCACCAAGGTTACAGTTTCATCCCTCCTATGTTTCATATTAAACCCATTGTGATCATCGACCAGAGTTGTCTAAAACCTGAACTAAATGGGCATTAAGTCAGTTGCCATATGAAATTACTGCCATTCGATTTTCAGATAAACCACAAAACTTGATGAACTAACATTGTTCCAGCTGAATTAACTCATCATCCCCGGGAAGAAAAGGTTGTGGAGGAAAGCGAGGGCTCTAACAGCAATGATTAATCCTCCTCCTATTGCAAGGCACTTGCCTGCAAGTAGAGAGATGCCCTGCTAAAGGCAGGCTGAGGAAGCACGGTGCCTCCAAAACATCACTGCCTTGCCAAACCCTGACAGTAGTGTTAAACATTATTTACATGTGGGTAGGAGAGGGAGAATTTTTTGTTATGGGCTTGTTATGAAACTATAAATAGGTTAAAATCCCCGTCAACGGTTCAAGTCATGCTTGGTAGATAAATCCAGGGACTGAAATTCAGGAATGTTAATTTATTCAGCTGGTGGAGCAACGTGCAAAGTTGATCCTTATCCCATACTTGGGCAATCTCCCTGGGATTAAGCCATAAAGTTTTTGGGCCGTGGTGCCCTGTGAGTGGCTCAGGCTCCCCACCATGGGCGGGCAGAGCCCTTCATGTCCCCCACCCTGGCTGTGCTCAGGGTCCTGAGCAGTAAATGCTTAACTGGCCCCGTGCGTGCACAGCAGCCCACCTGGGCATGCAGAAGTGCTACTCCACATAAATTAGTCACACATGGGCAAAGGTGCCTGATGCATTTGGAAAAATCTTACCCTGAGAGCTACCTGGTTTGCTGTAAAAAGATTTTGCTCATCGGGAAAATTTGGGGCAGGGAGGGGGAGAATATATTTGATGCAGGTGTCCAAATAAACCTGTCCTATAACCCATGGATCACAATGGGTTATTAATGAAATAGCTGTGAACATCAGCGTATCCTTGTGGCGGATTTCTTTCATAAATGAGTTGAACATTTTCCAATTTCAGGAAAGTGCTGCTACCTATAAACTTGGAGATTAAGGGCTTTTTCCCCTAAGACTCAGATCCCTCGGGGCACTTGTGTTCTGGCATGCATCCCTTATTTGCTGAAGAAATTTCAAACTTGGTAATTTAGCACCATACTGATGAAACAAAGGGGGGAAGGAAAAAAAAAGCAGCAGTTGGGCATGCATGTGAAGGAGCAGAGAGGTGAGTGGTACAGCTTCAGGCATTTTTTTCTGGTTTTTTTTATCCACAAGTCATACTGCAGATTTTGTGTGAGATTCATAGAGAAAACATTCCCAAGATACAACATATAAGATGCATATCAATCCACAAGCTGTTTTGCAGATGCAAAATGACCTGCAGAATTTGAAGGAGGATGGAGGCTATTTTATAACCATTTTTTTTCCATATAAAATGCAAAGCCTAAGATTTATTTAAGGCTAAGATGTTGGGCTAAATTTGCCACTAGCAGAATTATGAGTATTAGTATTATTAGCATTACAGCAGCACCTAGAGGACCCAGTGGAAACTGGGACCCTTTGTGGGTAGAAAAATAATAAACATGAGACTCTGTCCTGAAAAGCTTACAGTTGGCATGGATGGGATAAAAATTGTGCCAGATGGGAAGATTACCATTTTATTTTCACAGATGGAATATGGAGTTCTGCTCATGGAGAAAATCAGTGGCAGATTCTCATGCAATATTTTCACATAACTTTCATTCACTGAGAAGTTGTATTTTATTCCTTTTCTTTGACTGCAATGAACAGAAATTCCTCTCTGCCTGCTGGTGCTTACAGCTTCTCATGGATAAATAGTGGGAGTCTGCTTAGTCACTGCCAGTTAAAACAGGTCTGCATGCTTTAATATGGTTCATCTGCAGCAGAAATTCTACTTTATCTCCCTTTTTTAGCTAGGAAAATATTTTAGCCTTGGAAATGAGCAGTTGATGCTTTGGAACAGATCTTTAAATGTAAGCACGTTGTGCTGATTGGTGCCATAAATGAAAGCTCCTCCTATAGAAACAGTTTTGGGGAGTGTACATCAAACTCTGCCTTTGACTTTTGTGGCAGAAATGTGAAACGGAGTTCATGATGTCAAGTCTTGTTGCTAGGAGTCCCCCAGCAATCATGCAAGTGCTGAGCATAAGATGGATCACGATCCCCACCAGGCAGACGGGGAAAGACTGCCCCAACCTCTCCACTGTGCGCTCCTACACCTCACTAAGTGGCTGCAAAAAGCAGCAGGGAACGGGCATGTGCTCAGGATAAAGTTGCAATTTTTTGGGTCCATAGAAGCAAAACGAGGCAATGTGTGAAGAACAGATGTCTTTCCACCGGGAAAGATTTCTGAAGCTGCATGATCTGTCTTGCTGAGAATCCAGTATAATAAATACAGCACTAAAGATAATTTCTTTCCTTATGCTTCCCTGTGCTGGAATCCTCACAGGGGACAAAGCAGGAGATCCACTGGGTTAAGGAGATGTTGTAGGATGTTTTGGCTGAGGAAGGTGGTCATCTTTGGGGGCTTTTCAAGAAGTCATAGTGAGATCTGGGTGGTCACATATTCCCCAGGGAAGTACCAACAACTCCAAGTCCTTGACACACCACTGACATGAGAGCATTGGCTACCTTGGGGCTGAACTGGTGGCCAGAAGTGTTGATCAAGCCCAGGCAGAGCACCATTTCCACACAAGATTCCTGTCACTCTGGTGGTCAGACAGGACACTCAGACCAGACCTGGGCTGCTCCAGAGCTGTAGATGGAGGAGCTGCTCCAGCTCCAGACAAAAGTCAGTCCTGGATCCTCCCACTGCCTTCAGCTCCAGGACCAGAGGGCTGGAGCACAGTACTTTAGTGCTGTATTTGTGAGCCTTCCAGAAATAAACGGGAGCTAGAAGCTGTCCTGCTAGGCACTGTGACCAGAAGCTCGAGCCAGTTGTGTGTTGCACGAAGGACGTCTGTCAGCTCGGGTGATAAAGAAGGAATATCTGTCACAATATGAATGACCACAATTTTCCCTAGAGCTTGTGGTGCATTTAACAGTGCTATAAAAGATGAAAGTAGGAGTTATGAGTGCTCATTAGCACTTCAGAATTACTTTATTATTTAATTCTCTAAATCAATCCATGAATTTTGTCTCAAACAGAAAACACTCGGTTTAGATTGAGGTTGCTGTGGACCAGGAAATACTTCTACGGAAAGAAGAAACTGAATTGGTTTGAATGATTTATAAAATGTGAGGGTTTCATTCCAAAATATCATTTATATGCCCAGAAATCTACGCAGCAAATCTGATCCAGCAAAGGAAAATGAACATTCTCAATCCATGAATAAAGATGGGAAGTAATTCTGCAGCGGATTCAGCCTGTGCCTGCCCATGTATGACAAGTTACTGATCTGAAGCCTTTTTACACATCTTTTAGGTTGGTATTTACCCTGAGTTTAGGAGACAAAATGTGGGGACAAAAAAACGTGATGAAAACCTTGAAGAAAGCAATAATAATGACAGCTACTCCCCACACCAAGTAAAGAACATCCTTCCTTCCTTAATGCATCCAGTGATGGGAAAGAGGGAGGAAGGTCAATGCCAGAGGCAAGGACTGACCAAAAACCCCAAAACTCCAGTAAATCCTGTTCCTTCTGATAGAGTGCACCTCCACCAGTTCAAGGGGTACAAAAAGAATAAGATATAAGTGGGGTTTGTATAAATAGGATATAACAAAGACCTTGACCTGATTTCCAACCAGCCACAGAGTTTGGTGACCATGGGTGACGTTGTTCCAGGTGATTCACTGCAACTCCAGTCAGTGGCCAAGTGTCCAGCAGACACATCTGAAGTGCAGTGACCTTGGCTTGTGTGAGTGAGGCCAGTAGTAAAAGCAAATGGAACTTAAAACGAAAGGTGTATATTTTTAGAAGAATTTGTAGTGTTTGGACTCCAGCTTTAGATGGCTCAAGAGTATTTCGTAAGCCAAAAATCTGTTCTTTGGTTCTGGTTTGTTGATTAAATATACTTGTTACCAAGAACTTCAAGCAGGAAAAAACTTAAAAAAGACTTCAACTAAGATTTTATCAGCTTCAGCTGCAGCACTGAACAACTAAAATGTAATAGGTCTTCAGATCTCAAGTTATTTCCACTGACTGCTGTATAATCAGCATGTTAAATCTGGGCACCTCTTCAGGCACAGTTATTTGTGTGATATATACAGATCGATACCTATTGATTTTATAATTTTGATTCATCTCTATGCAGTGATTCAGTTTCACATCATCTTATTTATCAAGCTTTTCTCCATACCTTTGCTTCCAAGCTTCCTGACACTTGCAGGCCATTTGAGGAGGGTCCCACCACAACCACCCCTTTTGCCCCTGCATCCAGTGTCAGTGGGCATGCACTTGGTCACATTCCAAGGAATTTTATTCACAAAGAGCTGCCACAGGGTACCCAGGGTTGTTGATACATGAGGACAAAGTTCGTAAACCTCCTTTCCTAATGCCATGACCTCACTGGCCCTGTTAGATGTGGAGCCAGTCCCCAACTTTTCCTGGAGGCTTTGCCACCCCAAGGGACCTGGGTGGAGCCACGTGTTTCTTACCCAGTGGCCATGCCTTCAAACTTCCCTCTGTGCTGGCTTATCAAGACATGAGAGGGACAGAATTTTGCACAGAGTATTAAAATTTGTTCTTTTTAACCCTGGAATTTTTTTGGACCCATGCTGGCACCTGAAGTCCCTCCCCTGTACAGCTGCTCCCATGGACACAGCAGCAGATTTAACAGAGGAGCTGGCACAAAAAGCCCAACGGTGACTGATTAACAGCGACCCACTTGACACACTGGAGGAAACCAACCCCATTGCTGCCACTGACAGGGCATCAGGGAAATCCTGTTAACCTCACTGCATTGCATATATGCAAATGACAGCAGATTAACGAGCGTCAGCACCGCCGCCGTTCCCACTGCGCTCACACCAGTTTGCATCACAACAAATTGTGTCTGGACACATGAGATGCCCCAAATAGACTAAACCATGATTTAGGGACTCAGGTCTTCCCAAGCTCCTGCTCAGTGGGGCAGCCCAGATCTCCAGTGGTGTGCCTGCTGCTGGCAGCCCTTTCGCAGCACCATGGTGGCCGGCGGTGACAGGATGTGGGGCAAATGTGGTTAAAAGCCATTTGCTGAAATTCATGTGGTGAATGAATTTAAGGCAAACAGGAAAAACTTCTTTATGTTGAAAATGCCCAACAAAAAGAACCGAGCTCTGTTCCTATGCGATGATTTCCAAATGTTTTTGTAGAAGGTGCCGAAGGGAGCTGGGATGTACTGCATCCGTGAAATGGGAGTTATTAGGGCGGATGCCTTTGGAAGGGAAACCAAAAGGATTGATGAAGACTAAACATTTCAGGGGGGCTCACACACTCCGGCATGATAGAAGCATGGGCTAATTACAAAATAGGACCTATCACCATGCAAAAATAAATGACTTCATAAATAGCTTTAGATATCATGTTAAAAGCACCTTTGGGAACAAAAAGATGCTATGCTAAAAACAGGAGATCTAAAGAGCTGTTATTACACATCCATTACATTTTCTGAGCTGTCGCATTTACTTTTTGAAGTTCTGTACACATGATACAGCAAGGCAAAACATTTTATGTACCGTAAGAAATTTGAAACAATGTTTAATGTTCAGAAGATAAAGTTAACAAAACTACACTTCAGTGGCTTTTTTATTTCTCTATTTTATGACCTTTCAAGAACTTAAGAGTAAAAGGAAACAAGAAGGAAGGATAAGCAACCATACACTCCTGCTTGCTTTTTTCTACATTGCTGATCAGAGCCCAAGGCAGAAATAATAATAAAAAATGTCTTCTTTTTAATGTCTAAATAGGAGCTGTTGAAACACTGATGGTACGAAGTGTTTCAGGATGGAAAGCATTTGTTCCTCTTGCAGCTATCAACAGTCATATGTTACATGATTTTCCGATTTTTTTCCCTGAAATTACAGAAGCCCATCACATCTTCATGACCATTTGGAACAGTTTGTCTGCCGTTTCTGCTTTTTCTAAAACCAAAACCAGCTACAACCATGACTCGCAAGAACGATTTCTACAAGCACCAGGCAATTCAGATTATTGACATTTTCTCCGCTCCTTCTAAATATCCTTGGTTACATCTTGATGACATGGATAGTAATAAGTACTGAATTTATTGGGCAGTGATCCCTCCACAAACTTTCATCCTGCTGGATGCTAGAATGCTCCTGATGCAGCTGCTGTGATCATTGATGTTATAGCACAAACACACACACAAAATCCACTTTCCAACCCAAGCACCCACTTGAAATTCAAGTTGCTCATTTCCCTTGGAAGGAGAAGGCAACCACAAACACACAAAAAAAGAGTGAATGTGATGGGAGATTGATGCGAGTTTTAGAGCATGGTGCAGTTCACTAATTTATTGGCCTAATGAAGAAAAAATTGACATCTGAGTGGCATGAGCTACACCAAACACAGCATCCTGCCAAACGTACATTAGATGGAAACAGGTGCTTAGTTTAAACTGTCAAAATGTTCCGCAGTAGAACATCTATGCTACTTGTTAATAGAGGGTCTGGTAGAAAGTGAGGGATTATTTCTAGTGGTTTCAGGAGGAAGATGCAAGGGAAATAGCAAGAATACCAGCCATGTTTCATAAATGTATTTCACAATATATCTTGACTGAGTAATCACTGAATGTTTAAAAAATCCATTAGCTTAAAGACTGTATTCAAATATAATTTGAACGTTTCTTACCATGTTTTTGTGGTAACTGTTATTTCTCTCAATGACAGACTTTTCTTTCTTTAAACTAGAACTTTCAATGGGATGTCTTCTATTACAACCCTGCAGATTTACCTCTTCAGAGGTAAGTCTAAGCAAATCAGAAGGGGTTCTAGGGGCTAGACTATGTACCTGCAATCCAAGTTCTTGTGGTCAAATTCATTCCTGATTTAACTTCACTGAGCATTTTGGTGCTTTTTCACCAGGGAAGAATTTGCACTTGGATGGATTTATTCCTGGCATGAATTTCAATGTTCAAATACAACTACTTAAAGTGACACCCTTTGACTAAAATCAAATATATGGGGAAAAGAGATGGGTGAGTGACTTGGGAGTAGCCTGTTGGTGTTTTGAAGGATGGTGGATGTAGGATACATCAACTGCATCTCTGTAGCTGATATTATGGCTTTCTAATTATGGTAAAGGGTACAATAAGTTGGGAGATGCCTATAGCAGGGCAGCAAGATGCAGCTCCCCTCCCCTGTGTTTTAGAGCAAGGGTGTGATGGCAAAAACAGAGAAAAAAACCTGCTTCTTCAGGAGCTAATTCATGATCCTCAGCCATCTTCCTCTCATTTCATTGGAAAAAATATTCCAAACACTTCTAACAGTAAGCTCTACAGGGTGTTCATGTCACTCATGACTGAACGTGCAAATAGCCTGGGGATGGAACAGGGAAGCGGGAGAAGCACATCCCACCAGGAACTCATTGGTCGTGTAATGAAGTTGGTGATTGCATTGACACTTCAGCTGAACATGGAGTTAATGTATGAGCCTTTCAGAAAAGATCTTTAATGACCCAGCAATCCTCTGAAAATTCCCAAATCTGAAAGGACAACTCTGTACATGTAACCATTACATGGATTCAACACCGACCTGGGGAACGTGTCACCTCCTGAATCATAGAGGATGCTTCCAGTAACATCAATATTTTCCATGGAGGTCCCCCAGCCAAGCCTGCCTTGTCCCAGCCCTGCTTGGAAGGTCTTCCAGGGCTGTAGCACAAGGTGGTATGGCTGAAGACCAAGTCAAGGCATTATTTTATTTTGTTTTGGTTAGCAGAGTTGATATTTGGTCAAAGGCTCCTAGCTGTGAAAGGATGAGGAGCTGCCAATTTCTCAGCTAAATGTTGTACATTCATATCCTGCTACCACTAACTCCATTATGATTAGTCAGGAGTGAACTTACAAGGTTCAGAAATAACGTTTGGATAAACATCCCCGAATTTTGGATGCTTATCTGAGCCTGACCCAAACCCCCTGAGTATGCAGAACTGAGCTGGAAATCTGGCAAGAATGTTAATTTCCACACTTTTCATTTCTCTCTTGAAGGCTATATTTGCAGTTTAAGATATTTCCTTTAATTGGAATTAGCATAATACATTATTTCCCTATGGTGAGAACAGCTTTTCTGTAGTTACTCTGCCTGTTTGGATTTTGTCCAAGGAAGTACAAAAGGGGATGAAAGTGAACATGAAAATCCAAAGTAAATAAGTGAACCAAACTCTTTAAACCCCACAAATGGGTAGATTCTGCTTAAGGCTTCCCCCAAAATAAATTATTTGGTCCAACCTTAAAATGATGCTCTTCCTTTTAAATGGTGCCTCTGTACTGGTGCCAGTCATACCCCTGTCACATGCATTTGTTAAGAATTAATGATTAATAATAATTCATGCTTTGGGGAATTTTCCGCCCCTTCTTTTCTGGTGTATATCACTGCTTCAGATAGAATCTGATTTGTTTAATTCCATTAATTATCAACACCTACAAAAATATTGTGCCAGGTATGATGAGTCTTTGGGGAGCTTGGAGTTACACTCAATAAGTGTTTGACCTTGCAAAATTTGTGAGTTATAAGATTCCAACTCCATGCATATACTAAATTCTGCGATATTTTTCTGTGCAAATGTAGTATTTGAGCAACCAATGGAGCCTTCAGATGAGAGGAACTTCACATCCAGGTTGTACAGGGAGGCCCAGCCTGTTGTTGAGAAGACCCAGCCTATGCAGGTGTGAATCCAGCTGTTAGACCTGACCTTGCTGCAGACCTTGGGGTGAAGACTCTAAAATGAAAACCTTGCAAATACCCAAAGTGAGGTTCTTTTCAAATTAACCTCTTTGCAAATCAGCTGGTGATACGAGGTGCGTTCGGAAGGACACGAGTGACCTCAGACCCTTTCCGAAGCGGGGCTGGGAAGGTCGTGTCAGCACCCAGCTGCTCACCCTTCCTCCTGCCACTCTTCCCAAGCTGAACTAATTATAGCAGCAGCATGTGCGTGCGTGTGGAGGGATAAGCACAGCACATGGATACATCCACGCACATCCACAGACCCGAATGTTTGCTCACATTTAATAACAAGCAAAACAAATAAAAATGAGTATTGACATGAATGCCTGCTACCCATCGCTCTCAGGGAAGAAAAGCAAGGCCAAGTGCTATTCCATAAGCAGTACTCAAAAATATTCCCCTCCAAGATCAAATCCAGAACACGGCATCGAGACCAGCTTGAGCACCAAAACAGAAACTCAGCCTGGTGTTTCCCAGCTCCCTGCCCCTTATCAGGGAGATCTGGGCAAGCTGCCGGGCAGTGACTGACGGCTGTGCTGCTCCTCCCTGCCAGCCGGGACGGGGCCGCTTGGGAAAGGAGAAAATGTCATCCAGCCTGAACACAAAGGGCAAGATGGTATCTCACTGCTGGTGTGGTGAAGTCGTGTACTAGGAAAAATATATTTAGCTGTTCCTGGGCAGTCCCCAGGAGGCTGCAGAGCTGGTCTGATACCGGCCTTGTTCACCTGCCCCAAAGCACCATGTGAGACGCTCATGGCTGTGGCACAAAGAGGCTCAGAATGGCGATTGGCCCCCCTCCTAGTGACCCCCAGGAGCACTGTGGGAAGGGGGAATGACAATGTTTACATAGCTGGGGATGTGCCAGTATTGAAGATGCCAGATAGATCAAAGACAACAACCAGCATCATACAGAGAGATCTGTCACCAGAAACATGCCCAAAGTGAAGAGCAGCGACATGAAATATTCCCATAATGAAATCCTGACTCCACTGAGGGCAATAGAAGAGCCGTGATTGCCTTTTGGACAGAGAGGGCAACAATTCAAGTGTTTGTTTAGCCGTCAGAGAAGGAACATTACTTGGTGTACAGCCCACACTGCTTTGTGATAAACATGTTATAAAACAGATATTTGCTCAGAGCTCCCACTGCATACAATGGGAAAGTCACAGGGAAAGGTGGGGTTGGAAAATGGGTTTATAAAATTATAAAAATGTCATGGAAGAGCACAGGCTGAAGGATGGTGGCAGATCTGTTCTCCTGGCTCAACATCCTGAATTTTGTTGTTTCTTCGGCTGTTTCGTCTGTCACGTTACCATAATTTTACAGTTGAACTCATCAGCTGGCATTTGCCAAAGTCACCCTATTTAACAGTGCTGTAAAACAAACAACCCAGAAGAATTTGTCTCTGCAGCCATGTACTTTATAAGGCACAAGTCTGAATAAATATGTAACTGTTCACACCCTTTCAGAAGTGCTGGAACAGGAACACACTGAACCCAGAGCACTGATTTATATCTAAAGCAGCATTAACTCCAAAGTAAGTGAAAATGTAGGTTAGATGGATAGTAGGTGCTACAAGGAGTTATTGCTCTCTTGTTTTACACCTTAGAGAGCTGTATGGGGTGGGCAAGAGCCCAAGACAAGATAGAAAACAGCCAGCTTGGATGCATGGACTGGAAAAAAAGGACAGTCACAGCTTATCCTACCTGATTGAAAATACCATTCAAAATCATAATGTGCACTATAAATCAAGATGAAGGGTGGGAGGGTTGTCTCTCAGAAGCTTCTCTCTACTTTCCTGGTAAGGCATGGAGCCCTTCCAAAAATACACCAGCTCTGCGCGCAACGCCTGAATGGCTACGTGGAAGTGCACGGCCACTTGCAATGCATGAACTCAATCAGCTGAAAGGACTCACTGAATTTAATTGTGTTAATCAAAACAAAGTTATGCATCCTCACTGACCACACAGGCAAAGTTGGCAAATGGCTTGAGATCCTGTCTTCTGGATTTCTCCTGCACAGGCTGGGAGAGCAGAGAGGATTACCCCTGGGCAGCCCTTTTGGGCCCAGTAAGCTGGATCTTAATAAATGAGCAAGCATACAGGCTATCTGTGTAACTTTTGTATACACACTGTGATTTACTTTGTGAAATTAACATGACAAATAATAATTAGCCATTGCACTATAAATCCTCATTTCCCAATGCTCAGTACCAAACCAAAGTAGCCACGTGCTTAACGGACTTTGCCTCTATACTTAATGTCAAAATGTTAAAAAAAGAGTTAATTTGAGAAGGGAATTATTACGGTCAGGTTGCGTGAGATTCACTCTGATGTACTCTAAATGATGTGCTAAATGATGATTTCCAACACAGCCTGTAGCAGAGAGTTTGTTTGGAATGACATTTGTTGTGGCACCAGTGGCCACTACGAAGATGAATTTATATATACACTTAGAGCACCTGCCTGCAGAGGTGTCGCGGAGAAGTTCTGCATGAGTAGATGACAACAGATATTTTGCAAGCTCTCACAAACTGAATTTGTGCTCAAAAAAGCAATGAAAAGGTTGTCTAGAGCACTTTCTCCACTTCTTTTACGAAATGCATGCAACCACACTCTCAGCTGTTGTTATTAAGCATTACATTGTGATTTCTTCAGCAAATAACCCTCCTTTAGCAAACCAGCTACACAGCTGTGGTTTCTTGCAACCTGTTTAAATTTTAGTCGTGCAGGTTTTGTAGAACTGCTTCTCTTGACTACGATTGCGAACAGTGACATTTATAAATTAATATAATGTTTGAAATTCTATTCAGACGCATTTAGGCACCAACATCTACACAAACAAACCTGGGATGCTCTGAGATTAGCAGAATACTGATAGAAAGATAACCTACGCAAAGGCTGAGAAAGGAGCAATGATGGATTTGCCCACTTTTCTTTCAACTCTGTTAAGAAACCCTTCCCACTGAAGTCACTTCTTTACCCTGCAAACATTGAGCTCTGGTTTTACTGCTCTGTGATTTTAGATAAATACCACAGTGTCCATGTCAGGAGACGGATGCCACCTCCCCTGAGGACAGTGATCATAGTCTGAGCTCCTCTGCTGGGGATCCCTTTGTTGTGTGGCCACTAGGTCTCAGTATCAGGACCTTTGTTTTTCACAGGGATTTCTTCTTCTCTGGGCTACTATATGGAGTGAATAACCTCTCATCCTCTCAGGTGTGAGAGGCTTTCCTTATTTGCAGCACATTTCTTCCTCACCTGCAGACTCGCCACCCCCTGACAGCAATCTGGGACCTTCTCAGGTTCTTTGAGAGGTCCTCAGGATCCTGCTCCTCAGAGCAAGAGAAGCGAGGGGAACTCTCCTGGCTTCTCCATGGGGCCAGCTCATTGCTTATCTCAAATCCTGGGAAGCCATTTTAGGAAAATAATCTGGCAGGAAACTGTTGACTTTTTTAAGGTTTGGGTTTTGAGAGTTCCTCTGTCCAATTTGGCTTCTCCTGTGGTGGGGCAAGCAGCTGTGAAAGGATGAGCTGCACCCGGGGAGCAGGAGGGGAAAACGGCAGCACCTTCCCTTATGGACTCATCCACACCCAATCTCTCTTGGCCATTCTGCAAAACTCCTGGCCTGCCACCTCCTTCTCCTGCTCCAGATGCCTTCCTAATCCTGCTCACATGAATTTGGGCCCTCATGGCTCCAAATCTCACTTGGCCAGGTGCAAACTGCCTTTGCAGGTGAGCAACAGAGGGGGCCAAGACTCCCAATGGACGTGGTCCTGACATTGGCCCTGAATCAGATCCAACCTCTGCCTTGCTTTCCCTTCCCTCTCACACATCCCAAATGTGTCACCCTCATGCCTAAATAGTTTGTGGAGCTTTCCAGCTTGTTACAGTGACCAGGACCCAGCAGGATGCTTTCTACCAAACTCTTCCCCAGTTTCTAAGGCCTGAGAAGATGCATTGAGCAAGAAAATAATGTTTTGCTTTTGTGCTAAGACAGCCCTCCTAAAACACCAATGGTGGCTGCCAGTCCCTGGTGATTCCCATGGGATTTCTATGGCAAGGGAAGCTTCCACCAGAGCAAAACACCAAGTAGTTTCCCAAACAACACCCAGCAGTGGCCTTTATGCTAAAACCAGTTGTGTCTGAAACGCCTGCTGGGTTCAGCTCATACACAGCCAAAAAGTGAGTCTAACTTCCCAAGTGCTGTCTTTGCTTTCAGATGCTTTTTTCTTTACTGGTTTTCCACTGTCTGGCATTTACAGTATACCCACAGAGGTGGAAAGGCTTATATTTACCGCTCTTTCCTATCAAAGCTACTTTAAACTTAAGGCACAGTGCTGTTTCCATTTGGAAATTTTTTTGCACGAGCCATTTACAAGGCCTTTACAAGTCACGGTATGCCAAGACCTCTCTGATTTCTCCAATTTACTGCAAAGGAATCTGGCTGGTATGAAGAAGGCTCCATCATCCCACTCAAACCCCAGCTGGACTACACAGCCACTGCTACCTATGGACAATAAAGCTGCAGGTAGGGAGAAAGAAAGACTAGGAGGCAGTGGAGGTAGGAATCAGTTTTTTATGCTCCAGAAGTCTTTTTCCCAGGAGACACAGCCTGGCTTATGGCAATTTCTTCAGTTTGGATGGGATTGATGGCAGAATGAACCCGTATACTCACTAAGTCTTAAAACATCTGAAAATATATATAAATAAATCTATTTATCTGTTAATAATGGTATAAAGCTCTTCAAACCTTGGTACAATTTATTTCTTAGCTTGCTAAGAAACACCCTCACTTCTACTGTTTCCGTCATCTGGGATGGGACACATAAATGACCTTCTGCTATAGCCCTGGTCAGCAGAGGTCTGGTGCCAGCTTTGCAGAAAGAAATCATCATCTAATGGCCTCAACTAGGGCTGGAAGCCAGAATTTGCTGCCATTTACTGTTGGCCTGATGTGGTTTCTTCTCCTGTGAGCATCACATGCTGCCAAGCAGAGGCAGCACCAAGCACACAGGAGCTTTTTGGGAAACTGGAGAGGATTTGGGTACTCAGTCCAGCTGGCTCTTTGGAAATTAAAGAATTAATACCACTTGGAAAGAAATTAAAGTAAAATCATGCCATAACAAGGAGAAGTAAGAGGAGTAAGAGGTGGGAGGGCATTAGGAGCAGCAGGAGAAAGGCCAAGGAGGGCCCCTGGAGAGAGCAAACAGGGCTTTCCCGGGGCTGGGCTGGGCTCAGGACCACTTCTGGCTGCACTTGATGGCTTCACAAACACCCAGCACAATACGAGTGTAATATAAGCCTTGACTCCTTGAGATTAGCCATGGCTGGGAAATAATGTTATCGCTCCCCATTATACTTCAGGAGCCCTTCAGAAAAAGTCCCCAAAATTCCCACAAGCTTTAAATGAAGGTGAGATTTTCCCCTGGTGCCCATCCTCCTTTCCTAGGAGATCTTGTGTTCTGCATGTGTCACATTTTCTTAGTCCTTGCCCAACCATGCATGAGTTCAGCCTTTTGCACAGCAGTTTCACTCTCTATGAAGATGCTGCTTCTCTTTCACCATCTCTCACTCTCTCCTCTGCTAAAATTAGGGATCTAGGATTTTCCTTCTGGGTCAAAACCCAATCTCCTTCCTCACAGGGGCTCAGTTTAACTACACATCCACCGTGCCAGACGGTGACTGTTAGTACCACCCAGTTTCATTAGTTATCAAGGGCTAAAGTTGCACTTCGAACATTCATCAATCAGTAGGAAAAAATACGCATCGAATTAAAACTCCCAGCAAACTCCAACACCTTAGGGCTTTTTCCTTTTACAAGCAACATTTTCTTCCACTGAAAACAGAACTACTTGTGCAGGTGGTTTTTAAACACAAACAGCTGCTCCATGGAAATGCAGTTGGGGAAAATTATTCAGAAAAAAAAGGCAACGACGAAGCCATGGGTGTGGAGCAAGAATCCATACTGCCCCAATTCCCAGGGAAATATAGGAAGGAAAGAGAAACCTAAGATATAAACAGTAAGTGGAATTTCCATTGCACTGGTCCCAATAAACACACTGGTTTTAGGGGAAGGAAAGTGGGATCAAGGGACCAGGGTGAGGCAGTAGGTGTTGCGAGGAAAAACGTGGTGGAGGGTTACAGCTTGTAAAAATCTGCTTCGTCTTTCAGTGTCAGAACAATGCCCGGGTGTATGTGGGCTGTGTTATCAGCCAGGGAAGCAGAGCAAGGCTGGGATAAACAGCACCAGACAGCCAGGGGTTTGTGGTCACGATTTACTCCTGCCTTCCCAGATAGTTCCTCTTTTCTTTCTGCTTCATTTCTGTCGATCTGCCCATCTTTTAAAAGGTCCTGTAGGAGGTAGCTGTTTTAAGCACTGTTTTCACAATTTTAATTACCAATACAATGGTTTTTGTCTATATGGAATTTTAAAAAACCTCAATAGTTGTATTGTGACCAGAACTACCAAGATCACAAATATTGCTGCTCTTTCCTTATTCCACTGCTTTGCTCTTTAATGTCTCTGAACTCCTCTATCACCTCATTCTCCTATCAATTTTACATCCCCTCAAGCAAAAACTTCACTTTCAGGGCACTTTGGTGTGTGCCATCCCCATGCAGGGACACAACTCCCCTTCCAATTAAAGACTGCAGAGGCAACCCTTGAAATGCTGCATTTTCCCCAGCCCTGCCCTCTAGACGGAGGAGGATTTCCCTGCAAGCACCCCCAAAGCTATTTCACCAGTTTCCTCCCAACTCTCCTTCAAATTCCTCTTTGAATTCATAAGGATTAATCTGGTATGCTACAGCTGCTGTCAAGATGACAAGTCTTGGTTACCTCCTCTCTTATATGCATCCATTAATGTTCTTTTGGACTGAAAGATCCTAAGGCAAAAACTGTCTCTGTGCCCTTTATTCCCCACCGAGGTCTCCTGGCTATTTCTGCCCTTGTGGTGAAGGCCCAAAAATGTTTGAGTAAAGACTGAAAAAAAAAATTCCTTAAATTTTGTACACATAGGAGAGTAATGAGCTCAAGTAATACGAGCAAGCCCAGTGCCACCTTCCTACCTGAGCAAGTGTAATGCCATTGCAATAAGAACCCCATTACTTTTCCTGGTGCCGAGATTGTATAAAATACTTCATGCACTGACATGAAGGTGGAGTCTCCACCTTGGGATCTGCATTCCAGGAAAATCACATGAGCAGAGAAGAGGTGCAATGAAAGCCAATCTGATGCTGCTGAAGGCACACCTGTAACTTGTTAGTTCCACCATTAATTTTCCCTTTCTCTATACTCTATTGTGTTAATGTTCTTTGGAGGCAAGGACTTTGCAACAGGATAAGCTCTTTTATGAAACTGAATCAGACCAGTAGTATCCCAAACTGGGAGAGTCCGAGTGCCAGATAGCCCTGGAAGGTGTGCAATGCTTGCAGCAGACAAATCAGTAGCAAAACCTTAAACATTCAGGAGGAGCACAGAATAATCAATTGGAATATTAACATGCTGGTAAAATGATTAAAGTTTGGCATTACACATATTTTCAAATGTACTGACACTTCATTCTCATAAACACCAGCTCAGTTATGTTTGATTTGTATTCATATCCTATAATGTGAATATATTTGCTCAAAATTGCTCTGTAGTAAATCACCATCACAGAAATAAGCTTATATTTATTCTTAGCATTCATGAATTGCATGGTGTTGGACCACCATATATTTAACACCTCCGAAGAAATCCAACCGCAACTTTTGAAAGCAACACTTTTATATATCATTATGGACATTGTTTCCTTAACAGTTAATCACACACTCTCCAATCACATGGTTTTTACCTTAAGAGAGAAAAATGAATGACTCTATAGCTTGAAATGCAAAGCCCTCTACTTGACCTTTCAATGTGAAACACGCCATTGGGCCAAGTCCTGAGGGTGCTGAGCACTCTCGCCTGTGCACTGAGAACCCTTGGCTCCCACTGAAGCCAACAGAAGTTGAAGGCATTCAACAACTTGCTGGATCAACTCTGTAATCACTAAAAGCTCTCTCCAGAGTGATATAAATACGGACAGTCACTTCACAGATTTGGTCTAGCATTAGGGTTACTTTAAAACCAAAGCTGTCGGAGAAAATGTTGGATCTATGATATGACTTTGAACCCAGGTCACTAAAATCTTTCCTGACGCAGCATCTTCTTTGGGATTCTTAAGAAAGCTAAACCTGCAAAGACAAATATTATGGCAACAAAAATAAATGCCTGAGTTTTTAACCTTTTCAGGGAAAGTAATTCCTTTATTGGCTGCAGCTAAAACTTCCTACCTTTCTTTCCCTTTTTGTTGTATCTGTGAGTAATTTCTTCAGTCACATTGTTTATAAGAAGTGAAGTTATTCGTAAGCATGCCTTAAGAGTATGTACACAAACTGGACATCCTAATAGAGCACTATGTATTAAATTCCTGATTGTTTGACATAAATTCTCTCTCTTTCTTTTACTCAGACAGGAAGCTTCCCATTTATTTACGAATAGGTTAAGACCCTAGTCATGTTCCTAACTGTGTTCCTAAGTGCTAACATATATTAAGTAAATTTAGAGCCTCTTCTGCATAGGAAACAAATTAAACTGGTTAAACATGGAGAAAGACTAAATGTAATCTATCTTTTGTCATGTTTATGATATCGGAACGCATCTTATATGAATGTTCCAATTTGGCTGTTACAGCAGATGGGTTGCTTATGATAAACCACAACTACAGACAGAGAATGTGATAGTATAAATCATAAAGAAGATAAATAACGAAATTCTTTGAAATAACATTGGTTAAATATTTAGACATTTGGTTTCCAAGCTTGCTTGCATATATGAAATAGTATTCTCTACCGATGGAAAGAAATGCTCTCAACGATAATCATATTGGGACAACTAATAAGGTCTAAAGGACATACTTGCATTTAGAGACCTCTTTGGATTTATATAAAATTTGTATACACAGGGAAGATACTGGTTCTCAGGGGAATAGTCCTGGATGGAAACCTGTATAAAAAGTAAAGACAACGCATGACCGAGCCATTTTTCCACAGGTCAAGGCACACTGGAGCTCTCCTCCGTGCTTCTTTGTGCAAAGTGCACAAGTCTGGGGGAAGAAGTGAAGTCTTGTCTTTAACCTCCCTAATTTATAGCTGGCCTAGCTGAGGCAGGTACCAAACCTCAAAATTATTACCAGGCAAAACTTCAATTTTCCAATTCATAAAAGTCCTAGAAACCTGATTTCTACCAGTAACTTAAGAAGGAAGATTAGTGTGTAAATCCGATGAGGGATACGTGCCACTGAGCTTACAACTGCACCAAAGAAAGTAATCCACTCTCAGGGATTTTATTTTTACTGGAAGCTTTACACATTTCAAAGGTGGGTATGAAGCCCAAGTTCCCCTTAGAGAGAGATCAGACTTCTTGAGTGCAACCCTCATCATCCTCCCCTAGATGTCTAGAAAATGGGTGAACTGCTCCCAGGAGATACTGCTCTTTTTGAACTGATGGTCAATTTAAATTACTGGACAGTTGATGGCCAATGTAGGTTAGATGTCTAATGATGGCATTTTATGGGGTTGATGATGGAGATGACAATCTCGGTGTTTTGGTTTAAAATACCGTTTCTGTATTTTGCTTGGTGAGTGCCCAGAGGAACAAAGCTTGAGCACTCAGCAGTTAAAACAAAAAACTGTCTCTGAACTGCATTAGAAAATAAAACTAAAACTGTGCCTCCTGTCATAAATAAGATACCCCAATTTTATTCAGAGGAGAGCTAAGACTTATCTTTCTCTGAGTTTTCCATGAGACATGCATCATTTTACATCTTTTGTGGTTAACTCCGTTTAATCCCTACAGCAGTGAAAGCAACTGAGGCATTCCTTAAACAAAGATATTGGTATATCCACAATGGCATCATTCCTTTGCCCAAATCCTGGCATGGCTTACATCCCAGGCATCCAAAGGCTGCAAGGGCAACCCACAGCTGAGTGCAGGCAGCCAGTGCTCCCCTCCCAGGAACTGACACATGATGAAATGCGCAAAAACTGGAGCACACGTGGTGCCCCTTCCTTTTAAATTAAGGATCTTGCCTTTTTAAATGAAGTGATTATGATGAGGGCAGTGGGATTAAGAGAGGACTGGGGCCTTTTGTGCAGGTGGTTTCCCTAATAGGAGACTTTCTAGCAAGAGAGCACTATATATTCTTCAGGCTCAAAGCTAAACTTCTATTAAAACCAATTAATTCATTGAACAGGTTTGTATCGCTTTACAGTGCCCGGGCCTTTGCTTAAAAGAAATCAATTGTATGAGTACAGCTGAGAAATAACCACTATAATAGATGTTTTAGCTCTTGCTTTTACTTTTCTCTGATAGCCCTTAAGGTGGTCAGAGGTAAAAGCTAAAGATGCATTGTAGCCTGAGGGATGATTGAATGAAAAAATGGGGGATGGGAGCAGAGCTATGCTGATAGACCAATTTCCCACCACTGCAAGCCAGCGCAATTGATTGATGAATCCTTGCTCTGTCAAGAGGCAGCCCTTCAGATTTGATCACATAAATACTCATTCAACTCAAATTCTGCTTGACAAGCCTCAGACAGCTTTGTTCTGTCACAGATATCATTGGAAGGAAAATGCTCCATTAATCATCCTTAATTAACTTTACCATAGTCTGCTGGAACCAATATGTTCCCTGGCTAAATCCCTAAGACTTAGCTAGATTTCTGTAGTTATCAAATAGAGAGTTGTTTTTAAAGTTCCTCTCCCTCATTGCTGCTAACTACAGGAAATCTTTCCCTGCCTGTTTTCTAGGAAGGCACTTGCATTGATCAGGATGTGGCTTAATCCTTTGACAGTTAAGCTCCTTTCCCAGAGATGCACAATTATACCTATTTCTGATTATAAAAGATTACTGATCCATCCACAGTAAGTGCTAAGGTGTTGTGCTTCCAAAACACCCCCTTGTTTTCAGGCTGCAAGAGAGCCTTGCAAACGTAACTGAAAAAAAATAAAACCTAAACCAGAACCAATGTGCAAAGAGGGACCAGGAAGAAACACAGCAATTTAGTTGGATTTTGGGGATAACTAGAGGTAATAAATAGTATTTCAGGTGCAAAGTGTGGGGATATCATGAAGACATGCTCGTTAGCCAGGGCTGCCACTACCCCTTCTCACTCAGCAGTTTTGTTCTGCTGCAGGGCTGGAGGAAGCCCTGGGACCGTCGTTTTACCCCAAGAGAAAGGATCCTCAGATATCTCCTGCCCTTGGTGGTTGTCCTCCATCCACAGGGATGCTCCTGAAGCACAGGGAAGGCCATGTACCCCATGCAGTTCCCCCCCTTCCTTAGGTATTGTTACACTGATAATATTTTTTTCTTCACAACACCTTTCTGATTTTTTTTTTTTAGTGTGATAAAAACCCTACATTCCTCAGGGATTTTCAATGGGACCTAAGGGGTCTAAAACCTTGCTGGTTTGGGGTCTTGCTGCTCTAGGTGCTGCACAGACATAATGGGACCAACAGACCTTGCAGATAAATTCCTTACTCCATTGTCCAATTGACTTCCATTGGCTGCAATACATCCCTTTGAAAGGATTCACTGGAGACAAGGAAAGAAAACAACATGGAAGACTTTTGACTAAACAGAAGTAAGTGTGGGAACCTTCTCCTCTGTAAAACAAAGCCTGGAATTATTCAGGGCCAGGTTGGATGGGGCTCTGAGCAACCTGGTCTAGTGGAAGGTGTCCTTACTCACAGGGGCTGGATGATCTTCAAGGTCCTTTCCAACCCAAAACATCCCATGGTTCTATGGTGTTTGTTAATCTCACAAAACCTTGCTCATATGAGCAGCCTTTATTCCTGGAAACTGTATTACTGAAAGCTTAGGAGGACACGGGCTATCTATATTGCTAAACATTTACGTGTGAAGCTGGGTGCAAGCAATGAAATATAACCTAAATTGTTGAGCAAATTTAATGTAAAAGCTAAGGCTTCTTTTGTTATGAAAAAACAGTATTTTAAAATAAACACTGCAGTACAGAGGGGGAAGAAAAGATCATACTCTATCCCTGTGTACATCACAAATCTTCTGCTTGCTCTGGGGAGAAGTCACTTTGTGTTATGCTCTCTACCAGCCTTGGACTGTGGTCAATTTAATCAATGCTCCTCCTGACGGCAGCGCTGCTCAGCCGAAAATGGAAGTGACCATTTCAAGCTGTGCACTTCAAGCAGCCAGCTGGCCTATTTTAAACTCTCTGGAAACTTGACATACTAATGTTTCCTTTACAGCACCGAAGGAACCAGTTATAAAGGCATCTTCTCGGGTTATACAACACGAAAAGGCAGATGCGTAAATCAGGGCTACCAAGCCTCTGCACACCGAAGGGCCAAACCAGAGCAACATAGTCTGGCAGCAAAGTGAGAATTATTTGGGTGCAGAAATGAGAGATATCTACACTAAAAAATGGAAACAACTTTTGTTTTCTCTTCTTGTCCTCAGGAAGAGCTGAAGCCTGAAGACATAACCGAAGTTGAGACCTTTTCAACTAGGATAAAACTTTCTGTAGGGTTGAGTTTGCTTTGCCATCAATGCTCCTTTCCCCTTTCTTTCCCTCTTGTTTCCTTTTCCTTTCTCCACACACATTTCCATCCCTTGCTCTTTTTTCTGCTTTATTTTTTTCCCTTTTTAACCTATATTTTGCAAAAATTTCTCTCCCTACTGGACATGGAATTGCTCTGCCCTTAGCTGTCTCCCCAGCTTGCAGGGTTGTGAGTTAGGTTCCCCTCTCACCTCAACACAGAGGTGCTCAGAGACAGGAGAAGGGCAAGATATTTAAGGTCTCAGAGGAAAGGAGTCTCCTAGCCCTAGTTCCTGCCTAATTCCATCTGGAAAACAATGATAAATCAGATTTATCAGCACTAACCTGTCTCTTAAGGCAGGTTGCAGGGAGGTGGGAGCCCTAGTGATCCTGCTCCTTCTAGCACTGGGATCTGTGGTTGTCTTTCTTATTCAATCTTGCCTCAAAATATAATCATGATATAAACTGATGGACAAAATGCACAACTGAAAGAATACCTGGAGCAGGAAATTTTAAAAAATAATAATTGTATCTAGACCTCTATAAGAATGTCCAGTCCATCTTTAAGTCACAAAAGGAAATAAACAGGATCAGATGTATAGTGAAAAACCTGCAAATGTCCTTTCTCATTATAGAGGTCAAAGAATACATTAGTTATTTTTAACTAATGTCTTATTCGACCCCATGCAAACTTAAATCAGTTTGGGTCTGACTGATTCAAAGCTGTTCTCTGGTTCCCTGCTCTGCTGTAATAATTGACTAGGCTAGACTTTAGAAAGGTCAAAAAAGCAGCCCCGCTTCATATTATTTCAGCTAACAACTCAGTTCTTAAATCAAAATTTAAGAACTAATCTCTCAAAGCACTATTTCCTCCCCCTCCATTAAATCCATACGTAATTTCAAATTAAATGATAGATGTCCAAAATCGTTACTTTTTGCTTAATTACTTTTAAGTTACTGGGGGACACAGCATGAGGATTTGTTAGAAGATCTAGGATTCTCCAAAAAAATTGGAATTAAGAAAATCTAAGAAAATCTCAGAAAATGCAGCAGCGACTGAAGAACCTGAGGAAAACACAGCAGGCACTGGACAATCTGAAGGAAAACGGGGCAGACACATTGCAGCATCTAAGGCAGGCTCAGAAGTGGCTGGGCAGCAGGTCTGTGGGGTAGATACGGTGGGGCTGATAGGGAGCTTGTCAGCACAGATGAAATGTGATTGTTGGGACAGACTGGGGGCTTTCTTGGAGTGGAAGACAACAAAGGCTCCACATTAACTCATCATCACTCTCTAAATACATGAATTCCAGGAGGATGCCAGGATATGGCTTATTGAGTGAAAATTTAAAGATTGGCTCGTGTCAAGTATCTAACATAAAAGTTAATGTGTAAGGAGTGCATTTCTACCAAAGATTCTGATATCAGTTTGTAAAACCCCCAAATCCAAGTGCTCAATTTCATTACATTAATTTGTAATGTTATACTCACTCACAAAAAACTTACTCCATATATATATATTCTTAATTCATTCTGCTGTCCTTGTCTGAGTCCCTTCAATACAAAATTTGCCTTAATCCCAATTTAGGAATGCAAGGTGAAGATCATTAGCAAATACAGTGGTGTGAACAAGGGATGCCATTCCTCCAAGATCCTTGTGGTCATATTTAAGTTAAAAAAAGAGAAAAAAGTGACATGCACATGAAGAAGGGGATGGTTTTGTCCCATGGGAAGCCACCTAAAAAACCTCTCCTGATTCCCAAGGGAGAGGATGGAAGGACGTTTGGCCAAGCACATCTGCATGCACATCTGAGGGGCCCTTTTGGCACACACCTGGTTGCCCCACACATCTCCCCCTGCCTCACTATCACAAAAACAGATTCAATTTGGACACAGCACAAACAGGCATCTGTTGTAGTCAACCAGTTGACATAACAATGTTTTCTCTCCCTCCAGCTCTTACCTCCCCCAAAATGCCTTTTCTTTTCCCACTTTCAGAGAGATTTTTTTTTTAAGACACCAAACGCTGGGCTTTGACTGCTGTTTATGGGATTCTTATTTGGGGCTGCAATGAACAGCGAGTGGTTTGAGGTTGGCTCTTCAAACTGTAACTACTGTTGGGTTTTTTGTTGTTTCTTTCTGCCGAGGGAGCCTTTTCTTCCCCGCTTCCCCGCGGTCACTCTGTGCTGTGCTTTTGTTTAGCCTCCCGGCACAGGGTTGTTTATTTGCACTAACAGCGCCGGCCCTGCTCCTGTGGACTGTTTGTCCAGTGGCCTGTGGAGCCTCCATGACTTTATTGTTGACAAGTGGTAGGTGGGATCCAAGTTTTTGTGGTTAAATTGTTTATTGATAATTACCTATTAATTACTACTTCTGCCAGCTTCCTATAATTTATCATGATCACTTTTTTTTTTGTTGCTCTTAGAAATAATAATGTGAAAGAGGAGGGATAACAAAGAAGGAAAAAGAAGGAAGAGGGCCAAATTGTGATCACTCCTTCCTGAGTTTTAAAACTGCATCATTTGGTTAATTTAGGGTCTGGCCAGCTCTCATCAATGTAACCCATCAGTTTGACAAGGGCATCCCCTCCCCAGGTGCTGCCAGACGGGTCAGCTCTTCTCCAGCGTTCATACAGGGCATGGATTTGGTGTAAGAGAACCCAACCACACTTTTCCTGAGTTGTGGAAACACATAAGTTCTTCAGAAAACAATTTTTTTTAAAGAACACAAAACAGTTTACTGCCATGTCTGAAGAAGGAACATTTTTTAGGGATCTGGATTTTTGGTGGACTGTTTGGAAGCTGACTTTGTGCACTCAAGATGTCACCATAGGACATCTGCAGCAAAACCAAGTGGTTCCCTCAGTTGTATCTCTCTAAATGTATTGATCCAAACCAGGACAAGCCGGGCAGCCACATCCTGAGCTGTGGTACAGCTGATCAGTGAATCAGGAAGGGAAGAACCTGCCTGGGAAAAGACTTGCCCCTTGAGCACAGACCACCCTGGCCACTGTCTGATGGCCAGTTGTCTCTTCAGAGAGCTTCTGGTGGCCACAGAATTTCTCTTTGAAGACCAAAATTAAAACTAAGCCCATGTATTTATTGCCTTAAATGCACTTCCATGCCTATGAACTCTGGCTTGTCTTAACACCATGTTTAAAGCCACAGTGTTTGGTGCCACTGTCAAATTAAGTCTGGTCAATAATACAGAGCATGAAAACCAGCACCATCAGCAGCCTTGGATACGGAAAACCAAAAGCAACCAAAAGCCAAGGGTGCCTAATTCATTTTCCTGAACACCTTCTACAAACCATTAAAATTGCTGTAAATAAAAAACAAACAAGCATGTTTCCATGTTTTGGTGAGTTGACACAGTTCCCCCTTTTTAGAAGCATTACAGCTGGGAAGGAACTGTATCTTCATTTCAATATGTTCATAGAATTTATTCTAGGTGCCTATTTACACATTTCCTGGCCTAAACAATAGCTCCCCCCACCCCCTGTGCCATGTGTGCATCGGTGACTGCCCAGCATCATCCCTCCTTGTGACTCAGGCTGTGTACAATTGTCCGGACAACTCACAACAGTTTATCATCATTGTTTGGTATAATTGGAAACAGAAGTATTTATACACACCCGTGTACCCTACAACTAAATTTATAAAGGCAACTGTCTCTTGTAATCTATAGTATGGCCAGTGTAAACAGTAATTTGAAGGAATATTCAGATTTATTACATTACTCACTTAAAGATCAATGTTTAAAATGGATATATATTGCATTAATCCAAACACACAACAAATCATAAAGCTATTTACACAATAAATTTACAATTCCCACAGACACTTTAATCCTGTTTCTGTTTCCAAGGAGCGCTCTTGTCTGCACACACACATATCCACGCACAAACATACTCCCACACTCAGAAAGTACTATTGTAATGTTAATTAACCTAATTTATAAACCACCAACTAGACCTGTAACCTCAGCACAATATACATTTAACCATAAAGATGTGAATTAAAGGCGCATTAAGGGGAAGGGACAAAAGGAAAGAAATTTGGCGCTGGGGCTGACGCGCGATCCCGACCTCAGCCCTGGCACCTCTGGCGTCACCTCTCTGCGAGTCAACAGCATCACTTCAGGCTTCAGTCCTGCTCGTCTCACCTTCCTACAACTCAACCATACCCCAAGTTATTTAAAGTTCATTTCTGTGGTTTAAAATAATATCCCATTGACGTGGGACCCAAAACTCCTTCAGAGCTAATAAAATGTCACCCTGCCAAACTGAGGCGATACGTGCCAACCTTTAGCCCAGTGTGAAATTTTATAACTGAGTTATAAACCCCTCAAAAAACAGAGCCTATAATGGAAAGGCTGACAGATTCTTAACTATACAGTTTCCAGTGGGCTTCTGCTTAATATACTGTATTTCTTCGCCTTGAAGATATTAATTTACTTTTTGAAATGTTCATTGCTAAGATTAAGCGTAGGGTTTTGAAATGTGTTCGCAGGCAATTTATGCAGGCACACAAATGTACTCTTCTCCAGATGTACAGAATACTAATTTGAAAATGATTTATACGCCGCGCCGCACTGTACATCCATCCCCTGCTCAAAAGGTTTTCCTCTGACACAACACTGGGATCATCTCATATATTAACCCTCTGATAGCATTAGAAATTTGTTGAAAAATTGATGAGGATTTTGGTCAATGGCATGGGCTGGAACGGATTTTGTGGATTTCAGCAGAATTGTCAAGAAGGGCAAAATAGACACAGAATAGACTCATCAACAAGTGAATGATCACTAAAATAAAGGTCTATCCATACAAAATATGTATTTCTGTGGGAGTACAAGCAACAGAGAGGTTGAGAAATGCTGTGAAAAGACAACAAAGTTACCAAATCCTTAGGAGAACCGGTCCTTAACCCAATGACTTGGTATCTGGCTGTGTACATGCACCATACTGACCACGGTATTTCCACAGCAGCCCCCGGCTGTGCACAGAAAACTGGAATGATCCAGGAAAAATATAGTAACAGGCCCCACAGCTGACATAAAAATGAGCTTACAGACTTACACATCACTTGGCACGTGAACATTTAGCAACAAATATTCCTTCAGCAATTTAAAATATGTTTAAAAAACAATTGTACCCTTACACCTTCATGAGGAGCTCTCTTTTCCTTTCCTAACTTGGTCCCCAGCTCCTCCACATATAGATGTTTGAGTCTGGCTTGGATATCTGCTATGTACACATCAATGGTTTGCTGCCCAATATGACCAAAAAAACCCCACAAATACAACCTAACTCAGTATTTTCAAACAACCTATCTCAGTATTTTCAAAGGAAAGATCTTTTCTTTGAAGCGACATGAATGCCTATATTTACTATAAATATGGGAGTATAAAATGCATCAGTGATGAAAAAACACACTTGCCTTTGAAGGCTGAAGGCACGGGAGAGGTGAGCAGGAGTTACTTTATTTTTGACCATAGTAAAATTTCCTGGGCTTTGCAGCCCACGCTCAGTCTCATGTGGCCTCTTGGAGCACCATAAGAGAAATAGCACCGGACACCTGAAGGCTCATTCAACACTCACAGGAGATGAGAGAGAGAATTTATAGATACAGTGGGTGAGATTTCTTGTGGAATATAGTCTGCTTCATCTCTACCTCAATTTTATCAAAAATATACTGGCAGTCAAGATGAGTGGTTCCCACAAGAGATAGAGGAAGCCAAATACGTGCACCATAAACACATGACCCTAAATTGCCTTAAACTTAAAGGGGTAGAGGAAAGCTTTGAACTGCCCAGGAATCCTTCTGTTGTTTGAATTGCATGTTATGCTGTGGACCTTAATAAAATTAGTCCCCTGCTATGGACATGGAGGCTAAACCAGCCAATTCACTTGGGAAATTTTCTCATTGGAGGACTGCTGGAAGTGATGCTTTTGGTAATGATGAGAGGGGAGAAGGTCCTCCTATTCCTCAGGGAACAGAACAAAATACTCCTCTGAAGCTCACACGTTACTTTTATACTTCACCATGAAGACTTTTAGGCATCACTAAATACCACAAACACGGAATTCAGTATTTTTTCCAAAGAGTTGAATGTAATTATGATTTTAGAAAAGATACTTAAGATATCCAGTGGAGGAGATTCGGTAATTTGTTCTGTCAACTGGGAGAACAACTTTAGTAGAAAACTATTTCATCTGCCCCTGCTTGAGATGATATATTTTATTTGAAATCATTTTCTTGGCCTGTGTCTGGAGGGTGAACAGTGACTTGTTCTTATTTATCTTTCTTTTGGGGCTACATGAATTTCAGACACATGAAAGTGAGCGACTGATAGCACTTAAGCCAGGCAGAGCATTGGCAGGTGAGCTCAGAGCTTCCACTCTGCTGCCAATGTGTCTCCACTGCAACCCCAAATACCTCTATATTCCAGGGAATAGCCAGCCTTTAACAGGCACTGCCACTTTTAAAATACCAATAACTGTGATCTATGACGTGGATTTCCTATGGAATGGCAACTAGATTGGTTTCAAAAGTACTTCTCCCCTACCTGCATCAAGGGTTTGTTGAACACCCTTTGCTGCAATATCCTAATGTTAATTCAGGCCGTTAATTCCCAAGCATGGGCACTGAAATGCTGGGTGTCCATGTGGTGGGAGGGCTCTGAGGGACAGTGGGGCAGTCAGAGATGTGCCTTGATTCAAACCACAGAGGGGAGAAATGCAGCACCCCCAAAAAGCAGGAGAAGCAACCAGCTACAGGAGCAAGGACTCAGTGCTGAGAAACTGCAGCTCTCAGAGCTGAATGAGAAACCAAGGTATGCCTAAAACAGAGGTGGAAATGTGGCTTTCCAAAACCACCTCTTGTGGTACTCTAAAGCATTTTGGCTTAATTCTGCCATATAGTTTCTCCAGAAAGAGCTGGAGACAGGGCTGAGCTTGTTTTTGTGCTGTGAGGTTGAGCCCAGCCTCACATGTCATGTCGAGATGTATATTGGGGTCCATTTTCCAGTAGCCACTGGATTTAGCCCCACATGCTGAGCTTAGCTTAGACAAAACACAGTGCAGTTACAAAACTACAGAAGTTTCAGTTGCACTGGAAATACCAAAAGGACTTTACAGGAACATCCTGAAGACAACACCACAGCTCCTGGTTAGGAAACACTACAGAGACCTGAGTACCATTTGTTTATGTTAGCTCTGGGTTTGCAGGTGTAGGTACTCACTGCACGTAGTATTTGTGCCGTGCTGTTCCTCACAGCCCACGTCCTCCAGGAATAAGGAACAAATAAGATGATCTTTATCCTCTATGAATCATAAACGATCCGTTTTCAGTGCAACCTTTCCTCAGTGCTCTCCTAAGAACAGGTTTTATACAGTATGTGAAACCAAGGGTTCTAAAGAATCATAAGGCAGAGATGAATCAGTTAGGAAGAACCCATTAAGCATGAATCCATGGAAATCCTCCTTTTTTTTGTTGTTGAATATGCCTACAATAAACGCTACAGTGTGACTTGCAATTTCCTCAAGTTCCTTTTCTCAGAACAATGATGGTTGGCAGCCGCTCAAGCTGCTTCAGTAAACTTTGCAAGATAGAAAGCAATTTAGTTTCCCTTTAAGACTTCATTGCTAAAGTTATGCCCATTGATTTCCAGCCTCATAATTAAAATTCCTCATTAAACATGCTTGACAGCTGAATGTGATTCCTTTTACCTGCTACTGCTACCTTTTTTTTTTCCTTGTGATACCATTTCATTACAAAAGAACAATAGATTTCCTTTCAGGGTAATATAAGGGCACAGTGAGTAATGTACTTTCTATCCTACAGAAGGCCTAATATTGTTAATTTGCTAAATCAATTAAAAGAAACCACTTTGGAGCACGACTCAAGTCCTGCATATGGATCACATCAGCCATAATGTGCAGGAGTTCAAAGGCTGGCATTTCGCCCCAGTTGGCACCTAACAGTTTACTCCGATCCAGGGAATTTGGCTCTTGATTTCAAACAAATGCATCCTGAAGGCTTAAGGCCAGAAGTAGCTCTGTGTGATTTATGTTTCATACTTTCTCATAACACAAAACCTAAAGAACTCAAAACAGAAAAAAAAAAAAAGAGTTGTTATTACAGGGCATTTGCTGCAATGTTCATGTAAATACAGAATTACTCAACTGCCCCGTGCACCTTGTGTTGTTTAATATGAGCTTTTCCTCTGAGTGGCTGTTTGATTCCCTAAAATTCCTCCTCCTCCTGCCAGCTCTGACAATCCAAAATGGAAATGACCTGCTTGTAAATGGTTTTTCTCTCCAGGCCATGCTCGCACACAAAGGCAACCACCACCTTTCCCAGCAGATGTTTGTCCCGAAATATGCAGCCAGGAGATGGTACTGGCTGCACTGGAAACATCCCACAGAGCCCCAGCTGTGAAACCAGCTGCAGGGCTGGGGGAACCTCACATCTGCTCTCAGCCCAACATCAACCCCACCTTCTGCTGGCCACCACAGGAGGGTGGATGCACAAGGAGGTTTCCCAAAAAACTGAGGGATGTTCACGGGGTTAGCGGGCCCAGCCTTGGCAGGGGCTGACTTCAAGAGCCCTCAGAGCACCCCAGGAATTCTTAGGCTCAAGTACTTGGCAAAGGAGCAGAAACTCCCTTCTCAATCATAAAATTAGCAATGAGAAAAGTTTAAAATGACAGATTCAAATTTACAGGCACAGTTAAAACATTTAGTACTGCCTAATATGCCAGGTTCCCGGTGCAAAACAAATTGTCAGAGCTGACTTAGAAATGAAAGTGGGGAATAGATCACTGCTTACAAAACAATTATTTGTTCCGCAGTTTAGGAGAGCAATTAAATGCTTTTTTTGGTTTGTTTTCTCTCGTTTTCAGATGGCCTTCCAAATTCCAATTTGGAAATTGAGGCATCCAGAGAGCTAGTCACCATTCCAGTGGAGCACTAGGTAATTAGCAACATATTGCCACGCAGTACTGCAGTGCTGTGTCTTTTCATGAAAAACAAATAAATATGTTGCATAGTTGTGCACTGCTGGTCCCCAAAGTTGGTAAAGCCCAGCCTTGCATGGATTTTCTTTCCTGCACATGAACATAACACTTGTTTATAGCAGTGCCCAGTGACAGTTAATGTGCTGTCAGCATTTTCATTACTAGCCCTATTTTTCTATGGTTTATAACTTGGGTATTTTTTCCTCCCAAAAAAATGTGGATGTAATGCTTATGGACCTGATAGTGTGAATATTTTAAGTCAGGCTAAGATGAAATTTGGTACCACAGGCTGTGAATGTGAAAGTGAGGGATATTCATTCTGACAAAGATTGAGGAAATAAAAGCTTTAAAAGAAAACGACAAATGAACATTCGAATACACTGGTTTTATGACAGGTAGTGCTAATTTTTTCAGGTCACAGGTGTGGTATGTGGGGAGGTAGCAATTACTGCTGACACTTGTCCTTTCTCTGAGAACTTCTATCCACTAAAAAGATTTCAGGAAGCCTAAGTGAAGAGATACCATTGCTCTCACTGCTGGAAAAGTACAGATATAGTGTACTTGATAGAAAAAAACATCAGATCAAGGTTTAAACATTACACACCACGAAAAAGACTGGAGCATTTGCAGTGTTTGCACTGCACAACAAGGCAATGTGTGTCTCTTCAGGACCAGTTGTGGGCAGGATCAAGGTAGGTAGGGGGTAGGTTCAAGGCAAAAGAGCACCATGACCTGGATGTTCATTTCCAGTGCACACACTGTAACTTTTGGACCTTCTGGAGGTAGAAGCAACAGCGTCCAGGCAAGTGATGAGGAGTGAACACGAAAAGCAGATGCCAAGAGCTGCTCAGGAGAAGTGAGGACAGCAAACAGAAGAGGTGGCATTGTTACAGTGATGCTGAGCCAGAGCCACCCCAGAGGCTGCCAGCAAAGGCAGTGTTATCCCTTCTTCCACAAAACCCGAGACCATCAGGTCTCTTATTTTGGAGTGTGTGTCTTGCTGAGGAGCTGTTTGGCTGTGTCTAATGTGGGTGATCCTGCAGTATATCAGGGAGACACAGAACATATCCCATGTCTCCGCTCTTTGTTTTTTCTGGAAAGGAAATCCGTCTGCGTGATCCCCTGGGAGCCATGGGACACTCCGCTGGAGACCTGATAAGCACGGGATGAGGACCTTTGCCATTCATTGATGCTGGCTGAACTTAAAGCCAGCCTTTCAGAAGGCACCTTGAGCTGTGTGGGCAGCAGGACATTCATTCTGGCTTCCCTGAAGGATTAACTCACCCAGCTGGTGGAACCAGCCTGGGCTTGTCTCCCTTTGGGGTCACAGGAGGTTGCAAGAGACTGAGAAAAGATTTGGCATATTACAGACAAATTGTCTCATCCAAGTAGCAGGTTTGCTGAATAAACTCCCAAATAGGTTAGGTAGGTCCCTTAGGCAAAGGTGAGGCAGGAGTCCCTGGGTCAGGAATATCTGAGATCTGGAGTTAACCCTCCTTTGGATCTGCAGTGCATCCGCCGTGCACCTACCCACTTAAATAGGAAACAACAGAAAACGAAGGAACAGTGGGAATGCTCACAGGGCCTCAGAAACCATCCCACTCCCCAGGCTCCAACCTCCCCTTTCCCATAGAAAAACATGTTTTAGAATAGTGAATGCAAGGTGGAAGGGGAAAAGCAAAGGGGGGAAGGAGATGGGTGAATCTTTGCAGGCTCATCTCTGACCATTCCTGAGCATTATTCATTTCCTGGAGCCACATCCATGGGAAGTGATACAGCCACTGCTCTTTGAAATATCCAAGTGTACGAGGCATGAGGGAGTTCTCTTCATTACCACATCATTCACATTTTTGAACTCTATATCATCCTCATGCTCTAAGAGAATCTCCTCCCAAAGTAAACAAATTTTGGTGGGGCTTAGTGGAAATCTTTTGTGGCAGACAGAGTGATTTAACAAAATGGACATTTATGAAGAAAGGCCCCCACTTTTGAACACGTCTGTGAATCAAACAAACACAACACATCTAAAACCTCTATAGTCTCAATATTTTGTCACTGGCAAGAGAGAAGCACAAGTTTTGAAGGAGAGCCTTGGCATCCAAATCCCTCATTAAAATCTGTCCATTCTTGGAAACAACTGGATGTATTTTGTGCACGAGAGCAAACCTGGGTCTACAGTTATCTGCACCAAATGACGACTCACAGCTGATCCCAACAGGCCCTTCAGACCTCCTCTCTCTCCAGAGGATGCTCTCAGTACCCTCTACCTGCCATTTTTCTACCTGTTTCCCATCTGTGTGATTTCCTCCCTGCCTTCAGAGCCCGTGTACAACCCATAAGACCTTAAACATCTCCACCAGTGCAAATGGGAAGCACCGGGGTCTTTAAGGGGTGTTCCCATAGTGACACATGGGATGTGCATTGATCTGGGAACAGGAGAGAGAGCACAAGGAGCCTGTGCCGAGACAGGCAGAGGAATACACTGACTCTGGGAAAATCCTCCTTTTCTGATCCATCTGTGCACCTCAAGCACAAAGAAAAGTTTGTTCTTAGTCCTGAGGCATAAATAAATTAAACAGAAGATATTATGTCCAGAGAGAATCAAAGGTGAATTCGATACATGAGCATTTACTAAGGATAATCTGAAAGAGGTGGCAAACACAACCATAGGCAAAGACTTCAAATTAATTTCAAAGCAGATCTGTCCTGGAAAGTAATTGAAAACACACCCAGCTCTTACAGCCATATAAGAGCCTTGCCATTGCTATGCCAGACAAACCCAAAACACTCCATATGGGATCCTGACCAGTCACATGACTTTTAATACCCACATGATGGCACTAAAATGGCCTATTAGATTTACAGTGTCATTAACCTTCCAAAATAAAATAAGAGACTGCTCTGGTTATAAAAACAAAACAAAACAAAACACGAAAAAAGAAAAATGAAAAAAAAGTAAATAAATAAAAAGGTGGAAAAGACACTGAATGAGAAAAAAGAAAAATAAAAAGGAGAAAAAGTCAGAGAAGAAAGAGGAAAAAAGTGAAAGAAAAAAAAGAGAAGGAGAAAAACAATTTTAAAAAAAGAAGGAAAAAAAAAGAAAAAGAGATGAGAAAAGGAAAAGTAAAAGGAAAAAGAAGTAGCCTAAATACTGCTGGGTTTCGGGTAACCAGTCCGTGAGGAAATGCTGACAGGGGTCACTGTGGCATAATCTTTCATTCAGCCCCAAAGCTGTCACATCCTCCCCAGATGTCTGAAACATAGATATAAATTTTCATTATCCAGCAGAATAGGGGCAGAGGTACACAAAATGGTTTTTTTAGCAATCAAATTATGGCTCATTGTCAGATTATGTGTAAACAGTAATTTTGTGAAGTTTTCCTGTGGTCATTTATCTACAACCGCGTTTAGTAGCGCTGCTGAAGCTGAAATAAAAAAGGAAGGTTTTTCAAATTACATTATTGTCTTCATAATCAAGTTGAGGGACCACAAAAACTGAATAAAAAATTAATATTATTATGGAGGAATTTTGTCTTACCCAACTAAACAGTGAGGTCGCAATATTTTTTTAATGACAGCAGAAACGATGCATCCCTTTAAAGGGATGAGGAAAAACTGCGGGTGGTGTATAAAAACCGAACTGAGGTGTCTTGTAGAACTCTAAAATCTCAGTAATTTCCCCAGGTTGAGTGAGCACAGGGTCACACCAGGGTCGCACCAGGGTGGAGCTCTGCAGACCCTGAGCACTGGAAGCCAAATGCTCCAGTGGACAGCCAAGAGAAAGATGAAACCTTTTCTACCTGAACCAAGGCAAACAAACGCTTTACAAGTGGAGATGGAACTGTATTTCTTATGGAAAGAAAAAACAGGTCAGGTCATAATATTTTATGATGCTTCAAGGTGAATTCAACTAAGTATTAGGAATATACAGCCTGCCTAGACCCTAGATGGTTAAGATAAATATCTTGCTTGATGACCACTCCTGGTGACTATAACCACGGGATAACCTGGTAGTTTAAACAGGTAAATTATTCCTTACAGGTGATGGCTTTGCAGCAGTGTTAAAACGTACACTTTGCTCTCTGGTCCTGCCCTGCCTTCAAAAAAGCTGAAGAAATAGTTGTGCTGGTGGCTTAATTCACAAACGGGGGGAAAACATGTCATGTTTCATTTTTCCTTGTTTACAAGACAGCGATATTCATATTTCTTCATGCAAGACAATGACACCAATAGTTCTTTGTGTCTGGAGGAAGTTGCAAGGCAGGATCCCTGCAACGTCTCTGCGAAGGGCTGGTATGCTCAGAAATGCAAAGCCTACAGTATTATCTACTTTATTATCTTGCTTTGGGACTGTACCAAATGCCCTGCAAGTCTGGATCACTGTCACCCTGTTACGATGAAAGAAGTGCCTTCGGTTATGAACCACTCCGGAGACACCAGATTAGAGTTCAAAGGCTATTCCTTGCATTAGCAGCAAATGCAGGAATTCTGAAGCAAAGTGATATACTTAGTGTGAGCTTTTGCATATCACTCTGCTATTTTGCTCCATAACCGCCGTGCAGTAGTTGGAGCTACTGTTTGAACCTAAGCTCCCTATGAGTTGAAAGTTTGGGGCATGTTTATTGGATAACCCAGATTCTTTTCTAGTAGCCATCAGCGAACACTTTGTATATGTCACAAGCCTCCCACTCCCTTCCAAGAGATGGGGATTGGATGGAAGGAGGAAGAAAAACATGGCTATTATAGATTTAATACATCCCCCGGAAGAAGTAAAGCCTGCCCAACTTCAATTTCATACAAAGCATACAGAGAAAACTCAATATTCTCATTTAATCTGGGAAATTCCACTCGGAGAGGGAGTTTTATGGATATCAAGAGCCAGATTTCCTGCTATAACAGTCTGGCAGTGCATTTCCCCTATCTTGGACTCAGGCAAAGCTGATGGAGCCAGCTTGGCCACCTCCCTGAAATGGTGCTCCCCACTCTCCCACAACAAAGTACCACATCAAAAGCTGTCCCAGCCAGGGAACATCAGGAAATGCGTTTCGGCAAGAGGAGTCTAAGCAACCCCACCCCCAGCTCACACTCCCTGTGTCCAGGGACCTCTGTCTTGGGCCTGTGATTTTATTAAAAAATCCCACAACAAATTCCTGCTTTTGGTACTACGCAACCAACGCACAAAATGATGCTGGGTCTGCTTTAAATTAAAACAAAAGTTGCAGCAGATAGGATCTCTGATACATACTGAGTTGCTTTTCTCATCTGAGATTCTTCCTCAAGCAGCTAAAAACAATTAGGATAAATGAGTAGATACAAAGGTCAGCAGTACAAACAATTCTGGGAAAACCAGATAGCTCACTGGATAGTTCCTTTACTTCCGTCACCGCAGAATGAATAGATACAAGTCCAAACGCACTCCCAGCGATCTGATTAGAAAGATATCCAGAGCTCCTAAACAGCTTTTGTGGTTTCATCTCTTTTTTTTTTTTTTTCCCCCTAGCTGAATTGCCTCTGTGCTGCCAATCCACCCCAGATCTGGCCAGGCTGAGGCTTTGCTGCTGCAGGAATTCTTAGGGTGCTTTCGCCGTCTTATGGTGGAAGGTGCCGGAGCCCGTACGAGAACGCCGACATGTGGCATTCTGGCACGTGAATGTCATTCCTTGGGAATATTAGTCATCCCTGTAATGTCTAATGACATCACTCTGGAAGGAAATAGAACAAGAGAAAAATCAATGGACAGCAGATACCTACCTATTATGAACTATAATTGTGCATTTACCAGTCTGCCAAGCCATAAATCTAGTAGTTTAAAACCCATTTTAGCATGCATTCATATATGTTAGGAGGCTATTAACACAGGGGTGAATTATACCAAACAGGCTTCTGAGCAGAGTCAGGATATGTATTTTTTAAAATAATTATAGCGTTCAGCACTGTAGTTAAGACTCAAAAGGGTTTTGTTTTCCACCAGCTTTTATCCCTAACCAATCACAATGGCGATGAATACCTCGTCTCAGATTGCAACTTTCCAGCCCTGAACTCCTTCCTTGCAGCAAATACTGATCATGGGGGGCAACCAGCAAGGCCCTTGTTAAGAAAAACTAGGAAATAGTTATTGTATGGGGTTAGGGCCAGACTCAGTTCTCACTGAAATGAGGGCAAGCCCTTTCACTCCTTTTATTTTGTGTTAGATTAAACTATTTAAAAGTCTCGATTCCAAAACGGACAAGTTAGAAAAGCCTGAATTAGGCCTCCAGAGATGTTTGGAATAGTGTTTGCCTTGGCCAACAGGCAGTGTTAATAATTCAGGCTGATGGAGGAAAGAGCAGCAGCAAATGGCAGATTACACACTAACAGATTAGGAACAATTGTACAAATATTTCAGCTGTGGTAGCTCAGGAAAAATCCCTTTCTTTTCCTAGCAGTGGTCTGCCATGTAAGGAATCCTTAATAGGTTTTGTATGAGCAAATAATAATGATTTTTGGTCAAGAAAATACAGTTTTTAAAATACTGATTTTGATGAGGAATTCATGGGAAATGGGTATTAAAACAACCAGAAAGACTTACTAATGACAGAGAACAGATACCCATGGAAATTAGTACATGGTCACAACACCAGCCAGAAATGAAAAAGCAGCAGTAGTGCAGGAAAACTCAGCTTTTCATTTAATATTGTTACCCTCATTCACTCAGTTGAGTCCACCAGAAACATCAAAGAGGTTTGAAGTGCACACAGAAAGTGCTTCCCATGTGCATGCATCTTGATTCTGATTGGAGTGCTTGACTCGGCTTCAGCCCCAACACTTCCATGAAACATAAATTGCAATTCCTAAATGTACTACAGTTGTTACATATGGGGAAATACAAGACTGTCCTCTTCCATTTTCCTCAGACTGCAACCCAAAGCCACCATCTTCAAAACCCCTTAAACAGTAAATGCATGTTCTACATAATCTCCTACCAAAATGGCTTTCTTTTTTTCTAGATAACATAAAAAATTCCTTTAACTCAGAACAAAGGTAATTTAGTACCTCAGGGATATATTTTCGGCTTTGACAAAACTGCAGCCTCTGCTTTAAATGATTTTGAGTCAAATTCCTAAAAATTATAAAGAAACTCAAAAAGTTCAAGGTCATCTTAGCCCAATTCTTCCCCCTCCCTTTCTTTTTTTTATTTTTTAAATCTTGCACTCACTGATTTTGACAGTGGTATCAGTTCTTCCAGCTGCTCATTAAGAGGTGGCAATCAACAGTCTCACAGTCAGATGAAATGACTTCAAAAACTCTATTACACTTTTAAAGACACGTATAATACATATGTGAAGCTTATCAATTAATGACAGAACTAACAGGATATCTTATAAGTGTGTGAGTAACAAGGGAAAAGGTGGCGAGGAAATAACTGAAGTTTTAGGAGATGTTGCTCTGGCCCTTCAGAGGAGGACGTGCTCATTGAAGTGTTACAGCGGGTGCCATGAAAACAGATATTTGTACCAAAAAAATAATATTTATCTTTATTGCAGCAGTTCTTTCATGATGGGTAGAAAAAGAAGGGAAACTTTACTACACATCTCCCTGCTGCTGGAGCTCAGTGGCTTGTTTTTCACAACACCCACTCTATTTTTCTGTTATTACATGATCTTCCCCTTCACGCCGCAGGGCCGAGCGCGCAGCCTCCCCACACACCCAGGCTCTTCCTCCCAAATACTTATCTCAGATTGATGATGTGGTGCAGGGCCCATGGCTGACAACATGTGCATGAACTCAGTTTCCACACGGTTTCGCCAGAATACAAACGTTCGCTTTTGGGGCCAACGATTTAATGGCAATAAATATTTACTTGCTGTGTGTGGATTCCTAAGGTCATTTCACAGCTCCAGCAGTTCCTTTGCTGAGTAAGTCTTTCTTTTAAGGACACCTCTTTGTGAAAGACATCATCTAGTTTCTAAGCTTTACTTTTTCATTAAAATGTAGTGGGAAGGGTTCTTAACTGGACGTGTTAATCCCCAGTGCCAACATTCTTTTAAATCAAAACAAACTTGTTCAGAACTCTAAACACAGGCATAGGAGCCCAACTTTAGGCATCCATTTTTAAAACTTTTGGTGCATCTCCTAACAGTTCTCATTGCCTTTTTTCCAAAAGTGAATCCCACCCTGAATCTTTTCATAGGTTTTCAGTTCCTAACTCAAGCATGAAAATCTCCAGGATTACTCCACATCTGCTCACATCAGCAACCTTATTTATATCCTAGTGAGGTGACACCTCTCCCATTGTGCCATGTCGAGACTGCTTCTCAGCTGTGAGATTTTGGAAAGCATGACTGACATTTTTGTAACACACCAGCTCAATTTTGCTATTTGCTCCCTTTCCAAAGCATGCGATGAGCAAATCACAATCAGCATTTTCTTGGGAGCCAGGTTTAACTGCTGGGAGACTGATTCTGCAGGATCTGAAGAAATCAGACAACCTAAATATTGTAGGATGGAGCAAAATGCCAAAAGTGGAGCTGGGACTGGAGAGGGATAGATCTTCTCTAAATAGGCAGTAGAAAAAATTTGTGAAGACCTTGGCTTGTGCTCGCCCATTATTGAACTGCTCCTGCCGTAAGAGCTCTGTAATTACGTAAACATAGAATAAAAGAGTTTGATCCAAATCCCTCTGAAAGACTCCTTTTGACTCCAGTGACCCTTAGATTAGCCCCAAAACTAAGAGATGGCAGATTCTTGGGATATGAGCATCATCACCTCCAATGTGCAAGTATTCCCATCTTGTGGAGTACTGCTACCATTTTTGTGCGACAGAAATCAGAAATAAAACAAACTAATGGGATATCTAATATTTACAGTAGATTTAAAAAATACAAATTCCAACTTAATCCAGTCTTTTCCAATTGCCAAGAAGGGAAACGGGTTTATATTTTCCTCTAACTCTCCCAAACTTATTCCAATCCTTTCTGGATTTTTTTACAAAGCCTTTGAGTGCAGGTCAATTTTTAACAAGCTCTCAACCTTTTGGCACCTTCTGTTCCTTTTCAGATCATTTTGATATTTTAGTTATTTCCTGGCCTGCTTTCAGTAGTGGTGTGCAGGTTTTCATTCGCTGAGTTGTAAATAATTATGCTCTGCCGTCCTGGATTTGTCTTCCACATTCCATCTGGGATGAGATGGGCCAAATAATTTCCTGTTTTCAATATACAAATGATAAATGCCCATATTTGACATAGCTTTCAGTAGTTTTCATGCTGGAAACTTTCCTGATGCTTCTCTCAGTGCGTGATATATAAGGTGTCAGGTTTTATTGTGTGAATATCTCAGTGCTCTGCTCCAATGGACAGCATTTTTCTCAACTTTTTTTTTAACCTCGAAAGTCAAAATGCTTTGCCAGTTGGAGGATTTAATATTCTAATAGAGGATAGGAAGCAAGTAAAGCTATGTGACAGAGCAGACACTGCCTGCTCTCTAAGTGTGGTGAAGGACAATAATTATCACTCCACAGGGAGTGATTAGGCCCACTGAAGCTTGAGTGATTACCCTTTCCTTTGCTGACCCTATAATCAGGCCTAGATCTCTAAAGTTGTGTGCAGTTTTTAGAAGACAAACTCCTAAGGAAAGCACGAGGAGTTCTCACACACCACATGCACAATCAGACAATTCCAGAGGCAGAGCAGCAAGAGCAAATATCTACTATGGAGTCCTTTTGTTATATCAATATGTCATGGGTATCAATACCATTCAAATTCTACTATCTGTGCAATAAACTCTGAATAATTAGAAGGAAGAAGAGAAAGAGTAATGCAATAGGACAGAGCAGCAGTTCATACTAATAAAAAGTCATTATTTACCAGCACTGGCACAGGGTGCATGGGTTTTTCTCACAAGGTTTGTACAAAGGAAGAGAATGGCACTATCGTAGGCACTGGTCTTGCCAAAATATTTCACAAATGCAGAGGTTTTCAGTAGCAGTCAGTGGAGTGAACAGGCCAAAGCATACTACTGAGAATAAGAAAAGTAATCAAAATAGTGTTTCAAATGACAAGAAACTGTAAAATGGGCCAGTTCGTTTTCAGGGCCTTTTGCTCCTATAATATCAATTATTTATTCAACAACATAAGATAAGAATTGAGAACACAATTGTTCAGGGGAAGTCAAAAAGTTCCCTTTCACCAATTTCTTTGGTCAGTGCATTGAGGGAAAAGTGTGGCCTGCAGCACAGATAAACCTCATTGCATTTACCACTTGCCCTTACCTCACTTCCTTCTGACAACAAATCTAGGGCGAGCAGATAAGATTATAACCCATCTGCTCCACTTTAGAGTGACAGGTGTGTACCTTTCCAAAGCCAAAATGCAAAAGCTCTCACTCAGCTCAAAGGCTGGCGGGGCTGTGTTTATGATAACTGTCCCCGCCCAAGGATACAGGGAGCATTTTAGCTGCCCTGTAAACTCCTCATTTTTAACCCTAAAAGAGCATAATGAGATAAAGATGAAGCTGTACGAGGCATTGGATGCACTTGGGAGATAAGTCAGTCGATTATCTGTAACATCAGAGCGGGCTCTGTGCACAGCATCCTCTGGTCCTTGAGTACCTGCTGGACACACACTGAAATCATTATCTCAGAGCCCGTCAGTCTGCGAGTCTGGACTCAAATACTCCTCTGCCAAGATTAGAAGAGTTGGTAGGGAACATAATATTTGGCCAATTTAAAACACTTGACAAGTTAGACCTGAGTGGGGGGGATGCTTCAGATTGGGATGTCATTTCCAGTATTTCTACTGATTCCAGAGAGACTCAGATCGTGGCTTTCAACCCCAGTTTCTGAGAGATCCTCAGGCACATAATCACATTTTCTAGTCTCAGTCAAATACATGTAGGAAGGTAGACAAGAAGCATTTGTCTGATGTCTTGACTTGGGACCTTAGCGACAGCCAGAGAGAATGAGAAAGAAAATCTGCTTGGATGAAAAAATCTTCACTCTGTTTAGCTGAGGAACAAATTGTGCTACTGTTTCATTCTTCTTTTGCCATTAGCTCTGTTATCATGTTGCTGGCAGTATTCCTCATTTCAACCTGCTCACCATATGTGCATGTGCTTTCTGTGCTACTAATTGCCTCTTTTTGACAATATCATCTATACGTGCACACCATATTGCCATTTTTATCACTCTAAGCCTATTAATGGCCAGACTTATAGTTCCCAAAGGAATTAATATTAACCAGCTCTCTAAACGTTGTTCACATCTTTCAAAAACTCCTGACTTTTAGAGCCTGACTCTGGTTGTGTTATTGGGCTGCTGTATTTCATCCTCTGGGGCCTGGAGTCTTGCGTTTTGAAAGTGTAGCTCAAAAAAATTTATGAGACTAACATTAATAATCAGGAAAGGCAAAAACTTAGGAAAAGTAAACAACTCGTTGGTCGTAGCTGTTTGCTTACCTAGGGTCAAAATCTGCCCTCAGATATACATGTGCAAGTTCAGTGGGTCCCATACATAGAGATTTCTGTGGAAAGAATTTGGCCTTAGATGACTTCAGAGGTTTCTTTGTCAGCCCCATTTCCCAGAGAACACTGAACACTCCTACGTGTATACACCAGCCTAGGACCTCTGCTAGAAAGAAAACAGTTGTAAGGAGATACTCATTTACCAGTGCCCAGAGAACGTGACAGAATTTTGACGAGGAATTTTATACCCCTAGTTAGGCTTAAAAAAATAAATGGTATTAACATGCCACTCAACAAACTGTCCCCACACTGCTGGGAACCGTGCAAGGCAGACAACAAATGTGCAGCAAATGAGAACAGTGTTGTGATTCACTGTAATTCCCAACAAGACAAGACTCCTAAGAATACATAACATTCCGTGTAAATTGGAGTGGGAGAACTCCAGACAGCAGACGACTGCATTCCCCATGGAAGAAACGTGAAATTAATATAATCAAAGGGTTTTAAAGCAACTTAATCCTTTAACATTGGGAGGCAGAGGAGAGGGCTTTAACATATCACACATGTCATTGTGGCCCCTGATGGTGAATGTAGATGGGTTGGCTTCACAGACCCCAACTGGGGGTGCCTGGGAGGGTCTGGAGGCTGTGGGGCACTGCTCAGAGGAGTAGATCACTCCTACACAGCTACTGGAAAGCTATTGCTGGAGCCAGATGCTTAATGATTAGATGTTGGAGACCCCAGCGCTGCAGAATCTAAATCCTTCTCTGGAGCTGGGTGTAAATCAAAGACCAGCTGGCGGCCTTTTGCAATTTTTAACCTCTTTTTCACAGAATCATAGAATGGTGTGGGTTGGAAGGGATTTTCAAAGGTCATCCAACCTCTCTGCAGTTGCTATTAATCAGCATAAATGCCCATTTTCTAGGAAGCCTGCAAGTAGACATGTGTTGGCATTAAGATCTACATCTCCCTTATCAAGCACGCAATGTTTCACTCCACATCCCACTTCTTCTGAAGGGGGGGTGGAAAGCTGGACAAACACTGGGAGGCTGAAATTTAATCTAGAAAGGATGCAACTGTTGTAGGCAAGATAAAGCATTTTGAGGACTATCAACTCGAGGAACTAAAGCACTGATTTGCATTCCCCTACTGTCCCAGCTGTTGTTTTCCTCTCTTTTTCTGACCAGGAGATGAGTCCCCTTCTCAGGGGTGCAGTACAACAGAAGACAAATGGAAGATAAATTCCAGGAATCATGTGCCTGGGGACCATGGTTTATCATGAAGCAAAGAAGCAGTTTAGGAAGGGAAAGGAGGCCTGTCAATTTTTTTAATATGGAGTCTAATTACTGCAATGATCCTTCACACCATTAGAAGATATGCCAATATTAACTGTGTTCCACTAATTAGGTAATGTCCTGCATTAAAAAACAGGCTTCACTCTTTTGTTTGAAGTCTTTTTAAAGTGAGGGGTGACTGGAAGAGAGGAAGGGTGACATAATTTTTCCTTGTATTTTTTTTCTTTTTCTGAGCTCATGAGGATTTCTTCACTCATTTATACTCATCAGGACAAAAGTAATTCTCAAAACAACATTGAGGCTAAAAGAAACCATTTTAGATAAACTGATGTCTTGACCAGCATTAATTTTTTTTTCTGCTTTATATTAAAAAGAAAAAATAAAGCAGATAAGACACGTTTGCACACGCAATTACAGATCCCTGACGGACAAACCAGGAGCTTGCAGTGAGTGTGTGCCCTGCTGACTCAAGCTGCTGTTAGGGAAGCATGCTGAAATGAGAAACAAATAGAAATTACTGTTCTCTGGTGCAAGAGGGTTTAAATGTGTAACAGTGATCTTGATTGATCTGGTCTACATACATACAAGACTGATTTTGCATGTAAATACAGTGAAAGAAATGGGGAGGACAAACCAACACTGACTCATACTAGACAAATAAATCTAGAACTACTGGCAAGAACAAGGATCTAATTCTGACTTGTCCCATCCTGATGAAGATTTTGTGAGAAAAGCTCAAAATTCATTGTTGTCAGTATCCATCTGAGCCCTAATCAACCTCAGTTACCCTCAAATGACACCCACCAGAGCCAGGGCTGGAGCCTGATCTGAGTGAAGCCTGCTCAGCCCATCTCCTGCCCTGGTTTATGCCAGGGACTTAAACTTAGGCTGCATTTTGATGCTGAGGATGTCAGTGTGGATCCACTTGGGTGTGTGGTCTGGCCGGCGCTCAGGCTGCTCACTTTCATCCACGCTGAACCTTTCACTTGACTTTTGACCTTTCACTTGGCACTGTCCTGTCATTTCCTTGGTTTCACAAATTTTAGCCTCTCACTTGACCTGTGAACTGTGACCTTTCACTTGACCTCTGATCCCATAAATTCTGGAAGCTCATACACGTAATTGTGGAACAAATAAACAAAGCCTCCGCGAGACGCTGCCGCCGAACGAAGCCCAAGGGGCTGGGGAGCAGGAGCCCAGCCCCAGCACATCCTGCTTCACCCCTGGACATGTCCCTTTGTTCTGGCCAGGACTGGCATCTCGTCAGTGGAAAGTGGATCATACGTTGTCACAACCATGTATCAGTGCCTGTGTGTTGAGTCATGGCAGTGGAAAGGGATGTGGGATTGCACAGCCTCCAACTCTGCTATGGATGAGACTCATCCACTAACCCGTGCAAAATATCGTGGCTTCCAAAGCCCTGGAAGGGTCTTACCAAATAAAATCACCAAAATGAGTAGAAGCTTCTCACTGTAGGTGTTGAATTCTCACCACAAACCTCCTGTAAGCCATTTTCCCCCTCCTTGCCAATGCTAATCCTAAAAGCTTCAAACGCAAAGTGACTTTCAGCCGTCAGTGCAGTGTGACAGTGTATGATAAGGAAACTCTTGGTAAATCAGCTGGCTAAGATGGTGCTCTCAGCTGAGAACAGCTCTGTCAGTACCAAATCCAGAGCAGGGCATGCACAGGGGATGGCAGAAACAGCAGCAAAGATTACAGCTGCATGAAGTTATCAATTTATGGCAACTTAAATTAATCTCCTATACGAAGCACCAGTAAAGGTGAAATTTCAGGGTCAGTGGTAGTTTTACAGAAGGACGAGGTGTCTATAGAAACTTCCAGCACATACATCTTCATACATAAGTAACCTCAAAGTGTGCAGGTATTTTAATGGTCCTTGTTTTTTTGCACATTCAAATTCTTTTCAGCAATCCTCAAATGTATAACGTGAATATTGCAGGCACAACTTATAACCCAGAGCAAACCCCAAACTACGTGTTTTGTCCCCTTTCTCTTCTTGGTAGAGGGAAAGACAGAGATTGGAAGATGGATCTAAAATAGATTTAAGGATGCATTGGTGTCAGGTGCCTTGAAAGCAAAGCAGCTTCTCTTTGGTACTGCAGGGACCTAAAGCCAAGCAAGTGGCCAAAGCAGCTCACGTGCAGAGTGTAATTGTACATGAGTAGGAAGCAAGGTGACATGGGAGACAGACAGGAGCAGTGCCAATCTGCCAAGCCATTGCAGAGGAGCTCTCTAACAAAAACCAGCTGGGGGACCTCTGATTTGCTCTGACACATAATGTAATGAACCAGTGCACGCTGTCACTTTACTTGAATTCACTGTGATTTTACCTTTTGGAAGCAAACTATTTTAAATTCATGGGAAGAAAGACTATGCAGAGAAAGCCACTGGATAGAGAGAATGGTCAAAACTTTGTGTTCCTTCAGTTTTAGTAAAAGGTTTCAAATTTTAAGGTGCAATTTTGCATGTCACGTGAAACAAAGAAGTGCACCATACTTGTAGGTGAAGAGTTTTTGTGTGACTTTCATAAAAACACTTTGCAAAGTAATAAAACATATATATTGCATTTCCAGTAATGCAGGCTCATCTTCATTAGCCCCTTTGGGGAAACCTCTTGGCTTTTTTGTTTCCTCAGGAAGACTGTCAGATCTGGTAGGTCTATTCTTGCTTATAAAATCTTTCACTATAAGCTCACTGCACACTCACATCTGCAAGTCCATGCTGAAGACTAGGCAACACTTACATTTATTCCAGGATTTCTGTTACATGATTTTCAGTTATCTTCCAGCTTGTCTGGAAATGTCAAGGAGTTGTTGTTGGAAGGAAAAGGCGAGCGGTATGGGTTGAAGGAAGATTATTAACGGAATTTTCTATAGGGCAATTTTCCCTGTGTGCTTGTTAAATCCTTTCATTAGTGATTTTATCAGAGAGTAGGGCTGTGTAAACAAAAAGGGTATAAGTTGTTTGACATTTAGTAATAGAAATAGCAAGTGATCTGTTACAAAACCGAAACTCATCCTTCAGCCTTCAGGAGTGAGAAAGGCTCGTGGAGTGGTGATTAGGGATGGCTGTGTGGTATCAAGGAGGCACACCTCGATAAGGACCAAAGCATATCTCTATGAATTAAGCCAAGGGATTATTCACTGTTACACAACACACTGCTGCGTTCTCAGGGACACCGCGTGCGACTGAGTCACCCACGGAGAATAAAATCCAGCCTGGAACAGGTTTACAATGGGGTTACTTGGACAGACTGTCTGTGAGAGGGAACCAAAGGAGCCTGGATTGTTTAGTTTAAGAAAACAGAAGAACCTGGCAATTCCTACCCAGCTCTGCTTCCCACCGGCCTCAGTGGGAATAAAGGCTGCTGGTTTCCTGACTTGACTGGGGGTTTTGTCGTTGAACACAATGGGAGCAGAATCAGATCTTCAAGAAGAAAAACAGAATTGGACCCAGAGGAGCCAGGGCTGGGAAAGACCCAGCACGTTCTGGTTTAAATTGAGCAGGGCTATAAAAAGCTAATAAAACTCATATTGAAATATGAGCTAAAAGAAGCGCATATCACTGAATTATGTCGGTCAAGACAATTAATTGAGTTTAGTACTGGATATATATAATTTTTGACATGCTCTAATTTATCTCAAGTAACTCTGTGTTGTTTTCTTGTGATTAAACCTGTTTGTTAAAAATCATCTTGCTTACAGACACAGTAATAAAGAGATGAAGCAACTTTTTCCCACGCTTTGGATTCAGGAGCTCTTTCACTGCAGTGTCAAAAGACTGGAATCCCATTTCCTGCCCCTAATTTCAATGACCAGCTCAGTGGTGTTTTACTGTCTATATATTTATCAAGCAGAAAGTAAATTATTTTGTTAGACACATCATTCTATTTCCAAGATAAATCTCAGTAGTTAACTTTTATGGAAACCAAGAGGAGAGTCCAATGAGGCCCATTTAAAGCCTGTAAGCACCTGAATCCTGTTTGCCTTTATAAAACTTCCTGAATATGCTCGAAATCCACTTTCATCCAAACCCAAATAAAGCACCACTAGCTGGTCCTCCTGTGCTCAGAGCAATTAGAGTCTAACAGCCATGATACACACCTGAATTCCTCTTGCTCCCAGTACTTAAATGAAAGAATTAGTTTGTGTTGCACAAACTCTCCCACACACCTCTTACAGCCTGACTCTGAAGATGCTCCATTCAGATCCTCTGCAGCAGTATTTGATGCAGAATGGACAATTACAGCTTTTAGACACAGTGCACAAAGCCACAGTCTGGGTAAATACTGGCAAGTCAGTGACTAAAACCTAATGGCAAACATAACCATGAAATTTAGCAAATACATCCATTTCCTTACATCCCACTGAGGTGACTTGACTGTCCTTAGGAGCGAGGTGGATGCCAGCAGCAGAGGAAGGCAGATGACTTCCTGAGGCATCAGGGGTGGCAGGAGCAGGCCAGAGGTCTGGGCACACAGGGAGCAGCCAAAACTCAGACCACATATTCTTGATTCAATTTAAGCAGCAATTTCTGACTTGGAAAACCGTGAGCATCTCTTTTACAGTAAGCAGGAGCACAAAGCGATTCAACCAGGGAAGTTTAATCATTCAAGGATATTTCCTGGGACAAACTGAGTACACAGATAGCTAACAGTTTTCTATCATCTGCTACGCTTTTAGCTCCACTTTCCCCTCTGATTAGAGCTCCAGCTGTAGGTCACACGAGTGATCACTCACTCATGGCACGTGGGATTTGGGTTCATCCACGCACCCTCCACAGGAACCCTGTTTTCCAGGTCCCATCCACCGCACACTCTCTGCTCCTGGCCCCCTTCCCCCTCCCAAACCTGGTCCCTGCAAGCCCAGTCCTCGCTACAACACTGACATAAAGTACAAATAAGTTAATGAAAGCGCAATATTTTTTTCTATGTAGACCTGGACTGTTTCAGCCACGAGCAATGTGAGCAGCCACAGGTGTTGCACTAAATAAAGTAATAGAAAATGTCTCCATTGTAACAGTGGAAGCCCTGTTTCAAAATCCCTCTCTGCTTTTTATTAATAGTTGGATTCCTTTCTATCAGCAGTCATAACTGCATTTACCTTATTTTTCAGCAAAAATGTTTTGCTAAGAAAAGATCTAAAAATTACTGCTGCATTTTGGTCAGTTTGTGCTTGAGCAAGCTTTCAATCTTTTCACAGAAGGGGAGAACATAAACTTGTGATTCAGAAAAGAGAGGAAACCAGGGGTTACAAAGGTTGGGAGGCCAAGTAGTATGAAACAGACCCCCTCCGTCAAGTAAAAAACTTGGCAGGATAACTAGAAACAGACCAACCCTAAATCCAAGGGTTCATGAGCAGTAACATAATTAGCTGGAATAAAACTAATATTCTAGTGTTAAATTTCACCTCAACACAGACCAGCACTTATTAGGGAGAAACCGGTGAGAATGAGGAAAGATGTGTTTCATTTAAGAAATTTACACCGAGTGGGAATGTACACACAGGAGTTTTTTCCTAAAAAGCCCATTTGGATGCTCTAAGTGACTGTGGTCTCATCAGCTGCCCTGCTCCGAGGTGGATGCCTTTGTCAGCCTTGCCCAAAGTGCCTGGTGAAGCCCAGTCTACCAAAATCCTGAAACATTTGTTCCTGGGAAAAGAACCACAAATACACTGGAAAAAATGTTGAACAGGAAATGTTTGACCACTGCTACATCACAAGATATCAAAAGAATTTCACATTGGCTACTTCCTTCTCTGAGGGGAGGCAGGAGGCGCTCAGCTCAAAAATAAAATGGCCCAAGAGGCCCTACCCAAACTCCCCAAAAGAGCTGAGGTTTCAGCAAGAGAAAACACACTTTCTCTTTTCCTTTATTAGCAAAATAGGAGCAAAACCTTCAACGATAACACACATGGCAAATATTGGTGCTGAGAGAAGAGATAAACAACACCAGCGATCCGCGGATCGGGCGTAGGAAATTCCAGCCATCTGATGAGCTGTTGGCTTAACAAGCAGCTCTTCACATGTCAGCAGCCAGCAAAAGCTATTTTCTGTTTTGCTGGTTCCCTGCAAAGGCATAGGAAAGGCAAGGCAGGGGCAAAGCAGGAGCAAGGCGAGGCGTTGGGAAAGGCATGGCAGGGAAGGAAGGCAAGGCCGCCCTCGGGCAGGGCAGAGGACGATTCGCTGCAGAAGCAAGCGGAAAACCTGTTGCTTTCTGGAGACAGACGGGTGTGTGTCTGCCCCCGAGACTGCAGCGCTACAAATTCCGAGCTGCTCCCGCAGCCTTGTCGCGGCCTCGCCTCGGGCAAGCCGCGTATGGTTTCTTTTTGAACAAGCTATCTTTTAACACTCACGACCGGGATGATTTAACAGAAAGAGAGCGTCTCAATTTTTGGGAGCAACATCCCCCCTAGACTCTACCCAAACAAAGCTACTAATGTGTGGTCATTTTCTTGGCAGCGTGGCTGCATGCTGATAACACCGCTGCCTGCTATTCTCCCAGGAGCGGGGCTGCTGGAAGACTGCTCCCTACCTCATCCCCTGATGCTTCTGATGCGGGTGATCCTCCGACTGCACGGCGCCAACCACAACATGCTACCCACCGTGAGAGAGCAGGACACAGGCTGCTCTAGTCAGGAGTTATCGTCTATCATACTGATTGACGAAACCAAGAGTGAGCAGAAAAAATAAACACGAACAGAGGCTGCAGTGTATGGGGCAGTCAGCTGGGAGTTTTAGTATTTGGCCTTGGTGATCCTACTCTCATGGTAGGTTATCTTTTCCTCGTGCTATCATTTATCATAACTTTGAGGGCCAGAGGGAGAAACAAACCTACAATTTTTCTATTGGTTACATTCATTAAACTCTTCTTTTTTTAGCACCACTTCCTTTGCCCCTAATAACAATCCCACCCCCTCGATCTGTATTCCCTAAAGAACAGTGAAATCAAATCTAAGTACAGTCCTCCCCTTTTACTCCTATTACAGCAATAGACCATTGCAAGCAATTAACCTCTGTTATTCCATCAGACCCAGGCCTCAGCCGCACGCTCACCCGGCAGTGCCTGGCTGCAGCCAGCATTAACTCTTGCCTCAGCTCCCTCCATCCTGGCCCCCAACATTATTTGGGCAGAGATGCTGGTTTTGTCACGACCATCTCCTTTTCAAATAACACCGGTTGACTTTTGCAGGCACGGCCCAAGTCCTGTATTGGGCTTGACAGCCACCATAAAGCACTCCCTGAAGTGTCAGTAACAAAGATGATTTGTATGGGTCTTGCAGTCGTCCCCTCTTCTAATAGCTTTCTCATTCCAGCACAGAAACACCGAGCAGAGAGCAGCTGCTTAAAGCTGATACAAGCATTTCTTCTCTCAGCAGGCCATTCTTGCATAACCATTTATTTTGCAGAGTTTTAAAGTGCCTGAAGGATTTAATTATGTACATAGACAACCCCTATAAACTCTATTCTAGGCTTTTTATTGACTTTTGTGCCAGGCAGCTCTTAGGCATTTCAATTAAGTGTTTTTTTATAAGAAAAGCAACAATATAGTAAAAGAATATATTCTTTATAGATAGTTCCAAACAGTTTGTGCCGATTTAATAAAGTTTATTTAATTGACGAGGATTTAGAATATCTTATGCTACAACTTGGAATACACATCCTTTTGGACCATGGATCTGTTTAAAGGGGCCTGCCAGGACCACTTAGGTACCAGGGGAAAACAGCTTGGATCTGATTACTTAATCCTAATAACGTGTTGTGAAACTTTAGGAGACTACCTGTCATTTAGCATTGTGGTCAAAACTGGAGTGGTAAATAGCTAAGAGCTGAAGTTTGGCATTGTCTTTGTCAAGGTTTTAGGGATCCTGGAGCGGGATAGAAGAAAAGTTCCGGGTTCCCAAATTTTCTGGAAAGGCCAACGTTGGCTTTATCTGCTTTCTAAACTATTTACAAGGCTTCTGCAAACCTGCCTTCATTATGGGATAGGATATTTCAGTCCCAGCAGGTGGCCAACAGGAGAGCAGGCCTGTTTGTGAAATATGTAATACCCTTTTCATATACTTTAACCAGAAATGTGCACCTCAACAGCCCTCCTAACCCTTCTAATTTCCCTTTCTCCTCTTAATCTGCTCTGCGAGCCATGAGCATGCATTAAAATCTCCCTAAAACATTTCACCCAGAGGCAATGTAATTCCGCAACAAGCAACCAACATTTCACAGCTCTGGAGTAATAGATTAATTTGAACCTAATGTTGCCCGTCGTTTACTGCTCCAAATGTTCTGGTGTAGACATAGCCCCGAGGCGCAGCGCTGTGGCATGCGCGGCTCCTGGAACCAAAGCTACAGTTGGCTTCACATCTGTGCATCACATTTGCCATGTGCCTCATTATCCAGCGCCCCACTGTGCCTACCTGTCCCAATCAGCTTCTCAGCCACAGGCTATCCAATTTTTTTTTCCCCCCGACTAAGGATCTTTGTTCTCCTTCTCACTTACTAAATTTTTGCGAGACCTCTGCACCCAAGCAGTAGGGATTCTGCGCATGTGAACCTCCGAGCTTCTCCGGGTCCTTAATTCTCCATTAGGAACAGGAAAATTACAACATTAAGTCTCCGACATGTCACTGCATAAATTGTACCATTTGCAGAATCTAATATAAAGTCGGTGACTAAGCACATAAGCATGTAATAAAGAACTGAGTTGTTTGTTTTGACTTTAACAAGTTCGGTCTGCATCAATTATCTGTAAGTAAAGAAAGAGTAATTTCCAATTCCAGATAAAAACCCCTGTCACAGAAAGAAAAGATTATTACATCCAAAATCAAAACCAACTGTTCCCAAAAGTTTAAAGAGCCAACCTTCTAAAATTCATTGATACAAGAACAAAAATACATATATTTGTGTGTTCAGATGAAAATAAAATCAACTTTTAACAGAAAAGTGTGCCTGTTTTAGTATTTAAAGCTCTGTATTTAATTCTCTATTTATAGAAACGTGCAAAAAAGGCACAGTGCCTTTATCTCAAGCCACTACAGAGTAAAGAAGAGAAAGTAAAATGCAGTCTCGAGCAGGAGCAGGGATTTATCTCAAACCAAACATATCAGTCTGAAGCCCAACAGCTCATCACTGCATTAAAAGGTTACTTTGTTTTTGCTTCAGCACACAAAGCGCTTGAGTTTGCTTTAAGTTTATATCCTTTGGATTTTTTCCAGTGAGGAGAAATTAAAAATGCTTTTGGTCTAACAGCGCAATGTTCAACCTCTTCAGGAGATGCAGGGGGAACTGGAGCCTAATGGACACTGTGCTCTGTTTCCTCCCAGCAGCACAAAGGGGCCTTGACACAGGTAAAACACCACATTTCTACCTACTCACAGACCCTTCGTGCTGGAAGAGGACCTGACAAGACGGAAAGCCCCTTATCCAAGCACTATTAAATCGAATAAACTCTGGTGGCACAACTGAATTTCTCATCCTGTGAGATCCTGAGGTTCTTGCTGCAAACTTCTCCTGGCATTGTTTTTAACAGTAATTTTTACCTGCCCTTCCCTGAGTAACTGTCAATTCTGCCACCAGTCTTACCTGCTGCAGTTTACGAACTATATTAGATTTCTACACATAATTCCAACACACACACTCCTAGCACATTTCATTACATGCTTGAATTAATTTATTCTATATGGAATTTGTTACCTTTACAATAAAAAAAAAAGTTACTATTCATTATTGAGAGCAGACAGATGGAACATGTTCAATTTAAGACATCAATAAGAAGGGAGAAGGGGGGAAATCTCATAATCCGTGTGGCACAACCTATTCCATCTGGTACTTCCAACTTGTCTGCCAAGACTTTTTTCCTATATAAAAGTGAACGTTTCTCTTTAGAGTTAACGGAACATTCTTGGGCATTAAGACTCTGCATCTGATTTATAGATAACAAGCAACAACACACACTTAACACACAATATTTGGAAAGCGTAATCTGTTTCATAAGGTAAAGGTTCTGGGCTTGACCTAGGAGAAAACAAAACAAAACAAAACAAAACAAAAACCACAAAAAAAGCACAAACTCCAGGAAATTGTGTTTATCTGAAAATGTTATCTGGGCAGTCAGAACAGAAGCTGCAGCTTTTGCTTTAATGATCCATGAAAGTGATTCAGCAAACTGCTTTGGTCTCTTAAAAACAAATATTAAGCAACACCAATGCTAAATTATACAACAAAAAAAATGTTAGCCATCTCTCAACAGGAAGAAAGACCTTTTTAGCACATTCCTACCAACATCCAGCATCTAGGAGATAATGCCAAAAATGGTGAGGATTTGGCATGTGTCAAAATCAATTTTAACTGTTGGTTTAAAGGCTACTCAATTAACGGAAATTTATTTCCAATGAACGTTAAGATAATGGAGCTAAAGCAATCATTTTTCTTAAAACAACTCATTCCAAGAGTGTTTAATCAAATAGGTGGGGGTTTTTTTTCTAGTGTCTTTTTGACAGAGCACTAGCGGTACATTTTCCATACGTTTCATTTCCATTCTTGAAGCGTGTCCCCTAATTCCTGCAGTGCTTTGCATTAAGCTGTCTCATTATACCAAAGACATTATGTCACTTCTCTGTTTATGAGCACACTGGCCCTCAGCCCTTGCAATAACACCCAGCCACAAACACCCACTTCTGGCAACGAGCCTAATGACGGAAAAGATTGTTTCAAACCAAAAACGAAGAGGAATCCAATTATCCACCTAAACCTTACAGGCACGGGGGAACGAGTTAATTTGGCGTAATCATGTACCAAAGGTTCACATTTATCTTGTACATCTTGGGGAGAGATTATGTGGGTTCAGTTGGGCGGCCACGGAAATGAGTGGTCACGCTGGAGGGTCTCACGTGGGTGCACTTGGTGTGGAAAAGCAAAACAATGAGCATCTGCCTCGTGTATCCAATGTCTACCTATCACCTCTCGCATCTCTGGCACAGAAAGAAAAGTGTTTTCACTGCTAATTTTATGGGATTTGGTTGCAAATGTGTAATATTTGCTTTCTTTGAATGCCGCCAACTATTCTTGTGTTTTAAGGAAAAAACTATCGCAGAGCCAGGCATTTCTCTGTGGATGGACCGTGCAGGGATGAGGTCTGTGTCAGCTGTAGGACCTCTGGGCCCACCACAATCAGAGAGTTAAACATTTCTATCTAGGTAAAACAGGACTAGCTGTGATTATTCAGTGAAGATATTCAGGATTTATGTAAATATAAAAGAGTTCAGCCTCAGGGTAGTATTCTGGGCTATTGGTGAGAGAAGAGATCCCACCCAAGTGCTGGGGCACCAAGGTCCTCACCTGCAGCATCCCAGCCCCCCACGGGCACCCCGGGGAGATGGGTGGGAAGGATGCACAGGCAGAGGAGAAAAAGGCCGAGGAGTATTGTGAGGATGTTTGAAAATTGGCAATACATTTCTTTTTACCTTTGGTCACGGCTTTTTTTTTTCCTTCTGACTTTCGGTCAGAGTTTACTCCCAGGCCAAAAGCACCGCGGGGTCTTTTTCCCTCGCTGAAGTTACTGCGTGCGGGGGGACATTTCATTCCTCCTGACGTCCAGAACCTGCAGATGATTAAAGCTGAGCTGGGGCAGAATTAACATTCTGCTAACAAACCCCTCCTGCCATGGGGATGTGGGCCAGGAGGGGCAGGAGGGCCACGGCCCCGCAGCCGCTCCCCTGGGTCAGGGCATGCTGGGAGGGGAAATAAGCTACAGAGCAGACAATTTTCAGCTTGACTGGTTTTACTTTCTCTACCAGGCCTCACGAAAACAAACTGACAAAACAAAGGACACAAAATTAATGACCCATGCCTTCTGTCAATTGACTCTTAGTAACAGTGGCTAGTTCACCTTAATTTTATTTTATTTATTTATTTTTTTCCTTCACTTTGAGTGAGTCGCCCTAGGCAGCGGTTAAGGTTCATTTAAAAATTCTTCAAAGGCATCGCTTGGTTTTCATTAATTTGGTAACTGTAGTTTCTGCTGATGATGAACAAACAATGCGAAAGAGTTTAGTCAAATTAAAAAAAACCCAACAAACCTCTTAGCCACTGCATGTGTTTTTCCAGTAATGGTTGTAAATAATGGCATATCTATATTCCAGGGAAAGACACACTACTCAGGGTTTGCCATCTCCTCAAAACATTTCACCCTCTTCATTTCCTTTTGAAACATCATTATTTATATGGCTGAAATTTCACTTGACAGCTCGCCAGAAAGCCAAGTTACAACAAACCTTTTACTATGAAACAACAACATTATTTCTGAGTTGGCTTTATCTGGGTTTTCAGCAGAGATGGATTTTATGTCCTAATGAATCCCACTTAAAAAACGCAAATATCTTGATCTCTCTTGCACGGCACCGTGTTTCCCAGACCTTGCTGCAATCACAGGTTTCCCTTTTATAATTCCTGGCACTTGGGGAAAAGGTGCCTGATGCTCCAGCCAGGAGCACTCATGTCCTTTAGCCCTGCATAGCTAAAGCGCTGCACAACTTTTTAAATATTTACCCCATTATATAAATGTCCATTGAAGGGCACTTACATAAACGATAAGCGCTTACAGCAAACACTTTTAGAGAGCAGGATCTGTGGTATGCAGAGGAGATAAGGCCACTTCCTGCAAATCCTTATTCACAGAATTAGTCCTTAATCAGGCAAATAGACTCCCTGATATCAACGGGATTTCATATGTGAGCAGGGGTGGCAGGATTGGGCTCTTAATGGGAGTTTTTAAAAATTCATGGCTCTTCCCAGTAAAACCTGTGAGACCTAATATTGACTTTAGTGGCAGTAAAAGCATCCTACTGTGCACATCCTAACCCACAATACCTGTACTGTGCAACCTGGTATCCTCCCCTCTAAATATTTAGTGACATGTCTATGTAGATTAACACCATTATTCACCTAGAGACTCTTTTTGGTTTATAAAACAATATGCTCAGTGATAATCTGTATATTAAATAATTAACATGTATGTCACAGGCTAAAATGTATCCAACATAAAAGACAGTATTCAATCAAGGAAAATTAAGAGTAGAAAGCTGCTTCTTGCCAAGAAATAAAACAGTAAATTAAACATCATTGGAAGGTTTTAGAGAGCTGGTGTAAATGCTACAACAGGTAGTCCTGTGAGAGACACAGAAATATGAACCTGATTTTACAGGTCTGGGGGGTGAGCTGGAGTGGTGGCATGTCTTGGAGCGACTGCACCAGGCTGGGGATGGGGCCAGACCCCACGCCAGGGCAGCACCACAGCTCCTACTCCAGCTCCTACCTTTGAACTTAAAATTCTGCTCATGCACTGGAGGAAAACGGGAACCAGGATTGCTAAGAGTCTATTTCCAGCCTAACTCACCACTTGCTGTCTATGAACTTCCTAGAAAGTTGGAAATAGCGTAGCGCTGCTCGCTTAGCGCCACTTTTCGTGCTGTTTGTCAGCATTTCCATTACAAACCTTTTTAAAGGGTTTCCAGCTCAGCCACAAAAAGCCACTTCAGGCTGAAAGCTGGCGTACAGCTTCCCAGTCTGGGAGTGAACGACTTTGTCAAGCTAAACAAAACGTGGTTTATCTCTCTTTAGCAAAGGAAAGGCTCTGGGAGGTTTGAAAATTAACAGAAGCTTCTACTTATACAAAGCTGTACATTCTTGTCCTATTTCCTATAGCATTAGCATATAAGTTATAAATTGCTGAGGAATTTTTTTTTATTTATTTAAATTACAAACGCACATGAATATGATCCCCCCTCTGGCTATTTCGGATGAATCAGGGAGATTTTGCCAACCTCCCTCAGTTAGGGACTCAGCTGTTAGTGACAATTACAGAGGAGGAAAAAAAGCCAAAAAAAGCTTTTTTTTTTCCCTTACTCTACCTCTTGCAGCCAAGTTCTGTGAATCACAGGGTGTTGGTAGCTGAATATTGACCAATCAGCTCAATCAACAAACCATAACACACAGTAGCTTCCTTTTATCTGTAAGTGCCAAAGCACTTGAGAAAGGGGCACATCTATAAGCGACTTTATTTTACAAGGTGATCGAGGTCCCTTGAGGCTGCTTTAGCCTCTGCATGGGAGGAGGAGAGGAGGTTTAGAAGGGGATAAGCGCCACTGCCCTGGTTGCTGGTGTGTGGTGGCACAGTGACAGAGCTGGCACTGCCCACAGCAAATACATCAGGATTAGGGATTGCAGCTCTGGGGTGCACTAGGGCACAACGGGAAGCTTGAGTAGAAATCAGCCAAGAGGCACAATTAGGCAAGTTAATGGACCTAAAGTCCACCCAGGGCTGTAATGAAAGGTATCACCGCTGTCTTGGATCACTGGAAACCAAAATAGTGTTTCAAAGGAAGGGTCACTCCAACCTCACCTAATCCCTAAGACATTTTCTTTGGGATCTGCTACTGGTGTTACCTGAGATATGGGATGGATGGATGGATGGATGGATGGATGAATGGATGGATGGATAGGTGAGTTTTCAGCTGGACAGGAATTGAGCCTTTTCTTATGCCTTTATGGTGGTGCTGATGAGGGGATCCATGTGCAGGGGCTCCACATGTCTGGGGTTGCACAAGGGGCTGGCAGAGATGTGCAGAGACACTTGGGGCATGGGACTGCTCCCCAGGCTCAGGGCAGCAAGGATGGGGAAGATTAAGGCAGACATCAGCAAGGAAAAACTGTGTGTATCCGTTAAAAAATCCACAGGTCACAGCAAATATGACTCAAGGACTGCCCTGGCAAACTGAAATCCCCACATGTGCCCACTGCAGCCGCCTGGCAGGTGGAGGAGCTCAGCTTTGCATGGAGGCAGAAGTGGCCATAAGGGTTTTCTTCTCCTTTTTTCCAGTTGGAAAGTCACCTGCTTCAGCCAGAGTTGTCAGTAAACCACACACCGTGAGACATCTGCAGGGCTAACAAATAGTTTCTTCCACAGTGAGACAGGCTTTTTTATCAAAGAGACCTGAGATACTGTGTGTAGGAATGCAGAGGCCACGCAGAGTAAGACACCAGAAAAACTGACAAAAAATGCAGGAATATTAGCAATATAGAAAAAAATATAAATTCATACTGCCTGTCCATTTAAAAATGCCTTGAGAAGAATATTTCAATTTGTAAGATTTTTGCATATAAAGGGGTCCATATCAACAAAACACTGATATATCTGCTCCTTTTCCTTCATCTGTCTCCAGTATTCATTCGGTGAACGGATGCACGTGGCAGCCACCGAAATAATGGGATACTGCTTTAAATGATCACTGGATTAGGCCTTATGGTCTTCATTCAGCAAAGCATTTAAGCATATGTTTAAGGTTAAATACATACTTTTCGTGCTTAACTCTACAGGGATAAGCTTAAGTATATGCATCAATTTGAGCAGATACTTAAGAGCTCTGCAAAATCAGGATGGACATGCTCAGACATGTGTTAAGTGCACAGCGTTCTTTAACTGTTGCCTCGTGCAAAATCTCTGGTGGATTCACTGAATAATGGAAAGTGCCTGTATCCTGTGCACAAACTCTGACCTGGGACAATTTTGGGTGATGCCCGTGGGTGCTGCAGGTGGGTCCCCCGGGAGCTCCGTGTGGGCAATAAAACCTGAGGCTGAGAAGTTGCTACGTGAATGCTGGGTGGTCTCTGGTCATGCTGGAGCAGGGGTTATTTAATACCATTTGTAATGGTTACTTGGGGCAGGTGGTGGCTCACTGAGGATGGGCTGCAGCACAAATGTTGCTGTATGTTATGCTGGCGAGGCACGGAGCACACAGTGAGGGATTAGTAAGGATTTGGTCCCAGAGAACTTCACTTCCCAACCCACTTGGAAAAAAAATTTTGTTCAACACTCATGTTATTTTTAATGATGCAGGTGGATATTAAAAAAAAAAATCAACATAAAAATCAGCAATTATGTTACTCAAAGAGCTTGGGGTGATTTTTTTTTTAATATTTTGTATCAAAGGTATAAGGAGAACTTGCTTGATCTTAGAATTCAATAAATCCCAAATATTTAGCCTAAACTATTTCTGGAGTTGTCTGAAATAAAGGTTTTCCAGAATGTTGAGCCTTATCTAATTTCACCAGATTATTTTAAAGCTCAAATCAAACCAGTATAAATAATGGGTAGAATTACTAACCTGCAGGAAATGTCATCACAAATTTCCTGGAGTTTTCCATGTAACTATGAGCATGACTGGTCTATTTACTGAAAGTAGTATATACTGTATAATGTTCACTGAAAACTCATGTAACTAATGCAATATGATAACCACTAGGGTGCTACTGTGACGTAAAGGATATATTACAATTTTATCCAATTCAAACAGGGGAAAAAAATGGTTTTAATCGTCCTGCCCTCTAAACAAATACTTTGTCTGTTCTACTGAACTTGAAATTCAAGGTTATGTATAAGTCATCCTGCAATAAAAATAATGTTATGGAATAAACAAGACTGCACTGCGCTATGATTTGAGTCTTCAATCACTGAATTTTTTTGGAAATATTTATATGAAGTGAATGTGTTATGTGTGCCAGGATTTTTTATGGTTCTTATAACGCAGTTGCAATGCATCGTATTGTTCTGTGCAAAAGCTCCGGTGACAAGCACATAGATTCCAGTGCCTGGGCTGGCTCTGGCAAGAGGAGATGTTTCATGGAGGTGATAGGTTTAGCCTTGCAAGGAGCAGCCTGGCTGCAGTGCTGTGTCAGCCCTGATGCTGGGGATGCTGGCAGAGGAACCTCCCACCACCCGCAGCTGGGGAATGGGACATCGCTTGTCCTCCCGCCCTCATGGGCTGAGCTGCAGGTAGTGACTGCTCTGGAAGGGGCAGAGCAAAGTTCCTTTGGCAAGTTGAGGGCATCACAGCTTGGGCACAAATGCCACAGCAGAAGTAGATCCAGCAGTAAAAGCAAAATCATTTTCCTGCTGTCACACTGCAAAATTTGTCCTGCAAAGGTGGAATCTCACATTGCTTTGCACTCAACTGTGATGGGGTCAGAGGGCACTGGTGTGAAGGGAGTGACACTCCCACTGCTGGATGAGCTTTTGAGAGGCAGAATTACACCCTACCTTGGGTGCCTTTAATAACAACAAAATAAGTAAGGGGAGAGAGAGAAGTTTGTAGTCAGATCTTCCTCTCTAATATTTCCCCCTCTCTCCAGACAGAGACCACTTAGACCCGGCCATCTCCGGTGATGGGGAAGGTCATCCTGTCCAAACTATCACCTTCCAAAAGTTTGGGCATTGCTGCCCTCCCAGGGCTGTCATTGTGATGGAAGGCTTTCATTCCCTCACAAACTGCTGCCCAGGACAGTCACCTACATTTACAATCTTTCCAAGGTTTTTGGACCATGCATAAAGATAAGGAGGGACCCAAGGTTTATACAGCAGAAGAAGATACCTCCACTAATTTTCTTTTTGTAGTGGGGTCTCCCACTGCTGTGGAAATGAGACTCATTTCTATGTTCTCACGACAAGCAAGGGTTACCCCAATTTCTCTTCGCAAAATTTTTTAGGCTTGTGATCTGATTTAGTAACTTCTCTGATTGCTTGTGAGAAGCAGCATCCACTTGGCACCCCCAGCAACTCCCTTTGCTGAGGGCTTGCGAGTCACCCTGTGCCAAAATGTCAAAAAAGCTGAAGTGTCCTGCAGAAAAATCTGCTTTTAACCCAAAACTTTGGGAGCCTGGAAGGATTTGGAGCATCAGGGATGACAGCTGCCATCACCCTGCTGATGATGGCATCAGTCCCTTCATAGCAAGGGACGTGTTCCCTATGGCCATTCCATCAGCCCTTTTTTGCTTTCCACAAGGGTTTGAGGAGAAAACCAGAAGAGTGACTTAGTGAAAAAGCATCTGTCAGCAGGTGCACAACCCTTCTGTGGAGCTACACCCTGACAGGGACCAGGTGAAAATCCAAGTGTATCACCAGCAAATGGGAGGATTCCCCTACAGACACCCAAAGGACATTCACACTTCACCTAACGCCATCCTAAATGTACAGGAGAGTATCAAATAACACAAAAATAACACATTTTCATTCTCTAGGTCATAAAAGCATCATCCTTCACTGCTGGCCTGCTACTGGAAGTGATGTGTTGCCATCAGCCACTGAAAACGATGTGATGGCGAGAGATGCCCATCCCAGGGAGCTCGTGTCACCCACAGACACGTGTGACACTCACAGCAAGCACGGGAGTATTTCCAAGGCAGGATTGAATTTTCACTTGGCTCCTGAGCACACAACTCCGCTGCCAGTGTGGGTTTATGGATGTAAATCCCTGTTAACATTTCAGGGGAGGGTCACATTTGAGTTGCAAATGCTGCTGAGGACCAACCCCTGCTCTGCCCCTCTGTCCCTGAGCTGTCTCCTCTTTCCCCATCCCACTGCAAGATCCAGGGAGAAGCTTTCTCCCGGAGCCTTATCACAGCAGACAAAGAAACAAGCCAAACCAAAACGTGAAGATTTACTACCAGAAGCCCTCATCAGAATATACTATGTATCTCATAAAATAAACATGGTAATGAAAACCAGTTTTACCAGAGCCCTCAAACCTATGAGCATTAGCAGCTGCTTTCTGTAAAGCTGGTGTTGATGTCAGGGGGAGATAGACACCAGCCTGGGAGATGCTGTGCTGGGCTCAGGTGGAGTTAAATCCACCTTGGCTGGAATTTGCTGTGCTTTGTAACCCCATGCTGATAACGAGTGTGTACATACAACCAGAAAGCTCCAAATAACTGACTCTGAAACCCAAATCTGAGTTGTAATTAGATGCCTCTTTTGCATAAACAAAATCAGACTGTCTTGTGCTTGCTTTAGCAATTGGGCTAATCTTTGACAGGTTGTTCTCATTTTCCAATTACCCACTAGGGAATGCACATTGGCACTCTGGCAAATAATTTTTGGCTGTGCCCCTTGGTTGCAAATAATGTCATTGTTCCTGGTTAAATCTGTGCAAATTATACCTCCAGCTCCTCGCTGCTGGCTGCCTCCTAGAGCATCCCGCATGGCTTGGAGACTGATTTCTTTATCAGGCTCCATATGCTTACTCTGCTAAAGGCTACAAGCAGGGCAGAGATCTGCTGTTAAAGGAGCTACCGACACTCCGTGCTGAGTGACAGCCCAAACAGAATCTGCTTTTTGAGTTCCCATGAACAGATTTTCCTATAAAACCTGCATCATGCATCTGCCCTGCTGCCACAGGCGGCGGCCAGGTAAATCCATGGGCTGCAGAGAGGCCTTGGCACAAGTTTTTGGCAATCGTTTCCCCAGTTATGTCTGTCTGATTTGGAACAGGTGAAATGTTTCAACACTGCAGATGGAGGTTGGTTGCTGAGAAGACAAACCCAAAATATGTATAAGCACAGGATTGATTTAAACCAGCACATGAGACTGCAAGTGGAAATTTTTCTTCTTGTCTCTGTTTAAATATTTGGCATCAGAGAAAAGTCAAGGCGACGCTTTTTCACCAGAACTTTACTTTCATTTCCCCCAACTTTGCTGAGGATGAATTCAATAATTCACATGCAGATTTTTTAAATTTACTTGAAAAGAGACATGACAGAAATTGTAAACTCTAAGGGCACTGGATTTTGTACAGCAACAAACAAGCAGAGCTTTCATTTCTGCTTGGGGTGTGCAGAAGCTTCCACTGCACAAGCAGTGACCAGCAGGGGCACAAACCCAGACTGCTGGTGCTGGCATCTGGCTTAAACTTGGTAAAACAAAGCCCTGCTCTCCCCCAGGCAGTACCCTAAAGTTCCAGAGACAAAGGACAAATATTAGCAATATTGGTCACACTAGAAATAAGAAGACATTTATGGATTGACATAATCCACTCATTGGTTCTGGATTCCACAGCATCAGAGGCTTGTTGTAAATTCACGTGATGCTCCTGAGCACCAGATTACATATTTAGGGATATGCTGAGATGAAAAGTGAGGGGGAAGGGCAAAAAAGAAAATAAATGTGGGGGAAAAAAAAGAAAATTCAGGCCTGAACATGAAGCAGAAAGGTAACATCTTATTGGCTGAAATATCCAAAGAAATGACAGGTGTGCATTCAGCCTCCAAATGCCAAAACATGTTTAAAATCCTTGTGTTTCAAATCATCTTACACTCAAACTACTATTTTAACTACTCAAAGCTGAAGGAAAGAGGCTGCTGAGAGCTGTAGCCATGCTGAGAAATCAGTGTTCCCCAATGCACCAGTGGTCCCAGAGATGAACCAGCAGAGAAGGGATGGAAAAAGGCACCAGGCGTAAAAGGTGCAGTGGGAAGGGCACGACTGCACCATCCACCCTCTGCTGCTTTTGGTGCTCTCTATGGTTGTACTGTGTCATGTCCTCAGTGCCCAGCAAGGCCAGAGGCACATCCTGCCCACAGCTACCTCCTGGGAAGGCCCACAGGAGATCAGGAGGCTCCTCTGAGCTGCCCAGCACTGGGCACAAGGCTGCAGACACAGCTTGCCCCACCCTCAGGGAGATATTTGGAGAAATGTTGTCAAAGCAGACCCCAGAGCAATCCTCAGCCCTTGGAGACTGTGGGTCCAGAGGTCCCTTTGGCCTCAGCTACAGAGTGATGCCAGAACTCTGCCACATTGTGTTTCTGGTACCAGGAGCAGCATTGTCATTTGCTCCTCATGGGACATAAAACCCGGGTGTTTCCGTATTGCTTTGCTGAGTATTATGGATGGTGAATTATACCCAAAAAAAGAACAGGAATGCTACCAAAAAACCTATACTTTAACTTGAAACAGTCTAGATTAGACCATGTACACTAATATTTATGGAGCCAAAAGCAGGAAGTTTATGTAGCAATTTGATTTAAAGTAAAATATAAAACCTTAATGCACTTTACAGTCATAGACAGCCCCAGCCACGTGTCTCTCTATAGATAAATAGATGCACATGGGTAGATACACACATGCATTTATAGCACTGGGGTCCCTCTAATCCGCAAAACAATCTTACAGGGTTTTCTTCAGTCAAAATGAATTAGATGAATTAATTAAACAAATCAAACTAAACTTAGCCACAGCAGCGCTCATTGCCTAAAGAGCCCCATAAATCCGATGAATGATGGGATGATGGCAAATACATCCTCATTACCATGCTAAACTCAGTTTGCTAAATAAATTAGTCATGTCATCGATGTCGTCACTGCATTCCTCTGCCCCAGCCGCTGCACAGCTGCCTGTGTTCCCTCTTTTGCTCCCCCCATACCTGCCAGCTTCAAAGGGGCACTTGGGGAATTAGTGACTCAATGTTTGCGAAGCACCTTGAGATCCCCCAGGTGAAAGGTGGCTTATAATCCCCTTCTGGATTGTCCTGACTGCGCCAGCCAACAAGACAAGCCAGCAGTGCTGGACCTGGAGGGTTTTCTTGTGGCCTTGGAGGTGCCCACGTGCCATGTGCTGGCGTGTTGGGGTGTGGGACAACCCTGCATATGCTGGTGGGAGCGGGGTCAAACATCGCCCAGGCTGCAGGATGCACCTGTGCTGGCCCACGGTGCTGCGAGTTCGCTTTGCCACCATGAACAGAAAAAAATTATTCTCTGTGAGGGCAGTGAGGCCCAGGCACAGATTAGTCAGAGAAATTGTGGATGCCCCACCCCTGGAAGTGTTCAGGGCCAGGCTGGATGGAGTTCTGAGCAACCTCCTCTAGTGGAAGCTGTCCCTGCCCTGGCAGGGGGTTGGACTGAATGATCTTTAAAGACCCTTCCAACGCAAACCATTTCATGATTCTACAGTAAACATGGCAAGGTTTAAGGTTTATGGGGCTTGGTGGAGGACTCAGCAAATGAGGTCCTTGCTGGTGTTGGCAGATCTGGCCCATCCTCCCTCTTAGCCCAATGCTCATCCTTCCCCTTGCTACTTCTCTCAAGGATACACAATACTCCCTAAACCTGCAGAACAAGTTCTGTTGCTTTTAACATGAGAAATGCTACATATTTCCCTTTTCTTTCTCTGCTTACAGATTTATTTTGGTCTTTTTTTTTTAATTTCTGGAAAGCAGAGAGACCCAAGGCAGTAGCATCCTCTGTCACTGGATCCCTCCACCCTCCAGCCAAGCATCCTGTTCCGTTCCCGGCAGGGACAGTCAGCCGGAGCTCACGTCATGGTCCTGCACATCACCCCATCACTACTCACGTCCTCCAGGGATCCCGCCAATGCCTCTGAGCAACAAGTGACAGTGAAACCCTGATATTTCAAAAGCTTTAAAATAAAACCAATGGGAAAATAATTCAAAGCAGCTATGTAGGTGTTAAACTGCTCCTTCACAAGTAGCTGCCAGATTTCAAGCCAAGTAGTTGGTGTTTTCTCTCACAGTCTAGGAAAGGGGGAAAAAAAAGCAAAACTTCATTATGTAACTTTGAATAGAGTGAGTTAGGCCATCTTTGGTTCCTGCTCTGGCAAAAGTCCCAGGTAATATTCCAGGAAGCTGCTTTTATAGGCAAAGAAACACGTAAGCAACTATCTGAACTCACCATGTGTATGTGCACATCTCTTTCACTTCAGGGGAAGTTGCACACATGCATTTGCAACTAAAACTTCTCTTCTGGGTGTAAATCGAACAAAAACATCCCTGAGGAATCTACCTACAAGCACTAGGATTTGCCTTTGCACTAGGCAATATTTGTATTCCTCAGTGCAATTTTCAGCTGTGCATTGCAGGAGGGAAGGCATTACTCAGCCTGCTTTATTTTCATATGAATGAGGGTTACTGTAAGAGGGAACATTGTTTTTAATATTGGCCCTGAAAAGTACAAGCCAGCAGATGGCAGTTTAAACCACATTCAGTCAAAACAACATCATATTTTAGCCAGGACCATTATTGTCAGATCATTTCAACACATACATTTGAAGATTTGACTGTGAGGATGGTAACGAGATGAAAAAGAGTGGCTAGGATTGCTGGCAGGATTGCTGCACCCCCAAGAAGTTTGCATGTGGGCTGTTTCCACTGGTCAGTTCTGCAAGGCTGTGGGCTTGTCCTCAGGTTTGGATGAGCAGAGGGGAGATGGCAATGCCAGAGGAGCTCGATGTGCCCATGCAGGTGCAGGCCACGTCTCCTCCATCCCCCCTGCCATACACACACACACCCCTGTGGCTGGACCGGCAGGGTTGTGTGTGACACGTGTGTGAATAATGCCTGTGTGTGCCTGGAGGGGTGTTTGTGTGCTGGCTGTTTCCAGGGTGCTTTGTGGATGTTCATTTTGTATCTTATTTACAGCAGAGAAGGTGTTGTCCTACAAATGGGGTTTGCAGAAGGCCCTAAAAACAGCCAGGCTTTTGCCTGGTCTCATTTTCCTTGCTGCATCAGTGAATCTCCCTCAGTGCTTGCACTGTTTCACTAGGTCCAGGCAGGCAGTTAACTGGTGTAATTTTCCTAATTCCCAATATTTAACTATGGATAGAAAACTGAGGAGAAAGGGATTTACAAATCTAAACCAAAGCATTCATGTTCTTCAGTGGGTTTTGGTGAGCGAGTGCAGGAGGGAGCACCCTGCAGCCTCCTGGTGTGGATGGGCACACAGCTCCCCACACATTCCAGGATGATAAACCTTTGATATGCCCTACACTTCACTGCCCTGAAAATGCAACTTTCCACATTTATGAATACAAACAACGCTATTATCCCTACCTTTCTAATATTTAACTAATCTAAACACTCAGGTAAAATGTTATCTGAAATGGTACTTCTATAAATGCTTTAACTTTGTCTTCCTTTGACTTTTAAGATATCTTTCCTTACTAATACAGCTGAAAAGACTGTTTGGAAAGCTTTCGTAAAGTGGCAGAGCAAACAGATGAAGGGCGTTCTTTAGTAGGTCTTTATTATTAGCTTTCAAATGATACTATCTTCTTGTACTTTTCTTAACGAGAAAATAAATAGAATTTGTCTCACACACAGCTGTGTTTTTCTTTAGCTAAGGAATGCACAAAGGGACATTTAAAAATCATGCATTATCAGTGAACAAGCTAGTTAAAGTAAATAGATTCCAGTCAACTTGCTTCTAAAAGATTAAAGGTTAATGATGGAACTTACCTTGCTCAATAGATTTATGAATTATCAAAGTCTACAAAAGGTACATCCAATTTTCTGGCGTTATCTGCCAAGCAAATGCTGAGAACAGGCACACACCATCTCTCAGCTGAGCTGCTACATTTTCTATCATATCATTTAGTGCTGTTTACAGATCAACTGCCATTTCAAGAACATTTATTAAAGCAGTTATCTGGCCCCAACTGATCACTTTAAGGAATTCGGTGACTGATGCAGGATGCTAGTTTAAACACAAAATATGATGTCAAAGATCCTTCTAATTCTATCAGAGATTATGTGGTAAAGCACTGAACTGGGGAGATGCACAGAACTCTGGTACCACCCCAGTAATTCTCACTTATCGGCGTATTTATGCTAAATAAATATGTCTGGATTTGCTAAGTAACCCATAAAACAATTACCCAGCTCTCAGTTGTGTCTGAGCAACTCTGAGACGGCGCACCAGAAATAGCATGGGCTTGCTAAAGTCAGCTTGTAATCCCTTTCTGGGACAAAGAGTACCAAGGTAAAGCCGTACCTTTTGAAGTGAGTGGAAGGTTTGTGACAGCCAACCCCGTAAAACCGTGGGCAAACAGTCTGGTACAGGTAGATTCCCACTGCCAGCAGCCAGGGAGGTTTGAAGTCCATGGTAGCTGTTCCACTGCAGGAAAGCTGAAGTGGGTTTGCCCCAGCCTGGCATTTATTGGTTGCATTTCTTACATAAATCTTAAACTTTAAAAGAAGTGTTTACCCCGACTTCAACCTCTCTCAAGATACGTATTTCTAGTGGTGAACAGTTCAACTGAGTCTGAACACATTAGTGTGGAGACATTACTGAGATTATTTATTTGTTTATTTGTGAAATCTACTTTAATCCCCGTTTCTCTGTTGAGAAGCCTAAAGGCATCAGAGGCTTAATGTCTTTGTGTGCCATTCATGGGCAAATGAATATTTTAACTCTGCTCTTTAATGATCCTTATGGATTTTTAAATCCTGGCCCATATATCCTGCCTGTCCCTAGGAATGTATGTTTAAATGACATCAGTGAGAGCTGGAAGTAAAATGAAGGCGGAATTGGGTCTTTTGTGAATTAATCTATTCAGAAGATAAAATTGTACCCATCAGGTCAAAGAAGTATTTTCACTGGCAATTCAACTCACCTGAGTCTTCAACACCTCTCTCTCTCCCTCCTCCTCTGCTCCCTGACCATTCCCACCTCTCCACCCTTCCGCCCTGGTGATAAAGTAAACAGCATGATATAGGGCATGGATTTGTTTTAACACAGGAGTGTGTGACCAACTTGTTTATCTCTGCACTAAAACCAGTGCCACAAAATGCCAAAAAGCCATAAACCCTTTGAAAAATGTCTTAAAAACAGAGCTCGGGGCCTCCAGTGTCCAAACTTCCAGCCAAATTCCAAGGAAATGGAGGAGCTTGGGAGGGGAGGCAGTGAGAGCCTGAGGATTTGGTGCACATGCTGGTGGCCTGGGGCTATTTAATACGAGTATCTTAATTAAATGGTAAATTCCAAGGGAATTTCCAACTATTCCTAATTGCCTATTACTTTATCAGGCCAATATGAAGGGGAAAAAGGAAAATCCATTGGAGCATGCATTTTCTGCTGTTTATGTGCCATAGGAACAGTGCTATTAACCCATGCTGGCAATTATGATGGGATTATGGCATGCCCACTATGGAAGAATTTAATTGCGGTTATATCAGATTTAAGGCCCTTTCACAGATTATATCACTCTAGGCTATAACACAAGCCCTGAGTATCACAGCAGCTTTGGGGCTGAGGCCCCACGGTGTGGGAGAACATCAGGTCGGTTGTCACACAGCATTGCTCTAGTGAAACTTGCCCTCCAGCCACACCAAAACCTTGTCCTCATATAAACTGTGCCAGTGTCAGTTTGCAGGAGCCCATGGGAAAAAAAAATCAGCATTATCTGGCAGAGGGTTCCATTGCCTCAGCTCAGGAAGCAAAACCCTTGAGAGGCCAGCGGATCTCACCTGCAATCACACGAAATCCCACCTGGCTTTGATTTGAAATGATAAATCAGGCCAGGTTTTACTGGAAATTGAGCTAAGATTTGTGCAAAAAGTTTGCAAACCTCAGCCTAGACAGCTGCCTTCAGCAGGCAGCACTTTCCATGGGACTTCAGGTTTCTTGGCAATTATTTTTCAGGGCTCTGGTTTCTCATTCCTATTGCTCCTGGCCTTCTCCACTGTAGAGTTACATGTCATGATGAGATGAAGCAGAAATCTTAAGACATTCTCATTCCCTGTTAAAAGCAGCTTGGTTTAATGCCACATTGTGCCTGTATCTATCCCCATTGAGTAAATTTTTACGAAAAAAATTGTCCCATAAGCTCCAAAGAAGGTGCCAAAAGTCGGTGAGTGCAGAGAGGTGGCCAAAGGAACATTTCATTTCTTCTTTGGTAGAAAACAGTAAAAATAGATAACCAATGCCAAGCTATCTATTTTTTGCAGTATTTAGAGATGCTGCAATGAGGGAAAACCCACACCTCCTAGATGTGAACTGGGGATTTCTATTCCCCACATGCAGCTTTATTTACTATGGATCCTGTGGGCATGAAGCCCAGATGCCTACAGATTTGCAAAATGCAACAGGAGAACAAAGAGTCTGAATGCCCTCTTCATGGCAGGTTACAAACATTGATCTCCTCTTATTTTACCCAATTTGCACTTAGCTTTTTCTATTAGCCCTTTGATTCTGCAGTTTTACACTGTTAAGCTCTGAGGCTGCAGCACAAGTCCATGTTATTAGGTACAGCCTCTGGAAATCCCTCAGTTCATCTTCAGCTTTCTCCCCAAAAATTGCACCTATTTCAAAGACACTTTAAAGCACAGGTACCAACTTTTAGTATTTTATCTTAAGTCTCAAAGCCTTTGGTATTCCTCTTGCTGCTGGGGAGAAGCTCTTCCATGAGTCTGGAGTTCTACCCAGACAAGAAAATTAATATTTGAATGCTATGATTTGAAGTGGGGAGGAGGAGGTTCGTGGGGCTCCTCCTTGGGTGACAGTAGTGAAAAAGCAACAGTGAGCTGATTGAGATGAATGCTGCCTTTAAAAGAACCAGAAGCATCTATTCAGCGAGAAAATAGGACTATTCCATAAAAGAGATGGGAATCAATTACAGCCTCTCATGAATACAAGGCATGAGCACTAGTTAAAGCAACAGCTCTTGACCCACAAGGATAACCTATTTCTGAACCACAGATCACTTTGTAAGAAAACGTGTCAAAACATGCATCTGAGATGCTGAAGCTCCTTTCTTCATCAGTATTGAAAAACCCCTGCAAGAATACAAATTACTTTGTGCAAAAATAAGCATCATCAGTGCAAATCACAGCTGCCCCAATGGAAGAAGCGTATGGTACATGAAATATTAGGCACCTTTGCCCCGTGAACAAGGCTGTAGCTGGAACATGACTGCCAGGCAAGGAGCAAAACAACTGGAAAAACAAAAATAAACTCCAAAAGTCATTGGATCGGAAGCAGAGGAGATAATTTAAGATCTGGTTTGGTAAGTTGGGATGACATTATGGAAGAAGTGGTTGGAAGAAAAATCGAGGATTTGAGAACACTTCAGTCCAGCCGAAGTCACACAGATCTTTCTTCATAAGCAATGGCTTTTCTCCAATTTAATTTCATTTGGATCAATTACCATTAGCCAGATCCAAGCACAGACTTGTGTAAGTCAAGCTGAGGGAGAAGACATTAAAACAAACAGTAAAGGAGTTGTGACACACTGAAGGGGAGATGGTCAGGCTTGCTAAAAACATGGAGATGGCTTCAAAATCCAACACACAAAATCCAACACACAAATCCAGCATTACTAGCCTGGAAGAGAATGGGGCAGTGCTCAGTTTGGATTAATTTAATAAACTAAGGAGTAGGGATTTGGAAATTACTGACATTGTTATTGCAACTGTTTACTTTGTATAAGCAAATAGGGGGTTAAGCCCTCACAAGAGTGGCTCCCAGGAATTGTCAAACACCTTACAGTCCTGAGAAAAAAATGTATCAATATTGGATTTGAAACCCATCTTGAGAGACTGATCAAATATGAAATCAGTCCTAGAGAGCACACTTCAGTACAATGCCTGAGCCCTTAGATAATCCCCAACACGCTGAAGCTGCCTTCCCCCACCCTGCCAAGGGGAAAAACAGAAGCAGTGAAGAAGAGAAAACTGAAGGGCTAAATTCTGCACTCCAACCACTCCAACTGAGTGAGCAGACCAGATTCCTTATTTCTAAGTGTGAAAGTGGATGGGACATCCCTCGGGGTACCCAATGGCTTACGCTGCAAATCCTGCATTGGGGCTAAGGTCATTGCTCTTGCTTTCTAATATTTTAGCTGTCATTAATTAAACTTATGCCCCTTATAATACATAATCCATATTTTGGTCACATTAAAATCTATCTAACCTCATACGAGTTTGAATCATATTCTTTTTGAAAGCCAGTGTCATTTTTGGTCCCATTGGAAGGCTGTGGAAGATGAGAATTCCAGTGCAATCTTTTTGGCTTTAATTCAAGATGAAGACACCTGAGGTGAAAAAGTCACAAGTACATTTGTAGTCCAAAGCAGAAGGAATTACACACTGAGATCTAAGAAGAATAATTTTCAGAATGTGAAGATAACAATTTAATTATTTCCTTCAGAAATTCGAAACTGAATTACCAAAGCCAGCCCATGCACATAATTTGGGATAGTGTCTGAAGTCTTCATTCCTTTACTCTTCGTTGTCTCCGCTCACAGCTTGCAATTAAATAAAATGCTATGAAAATTCAGCGCCAGCTGTTGGCAACATCATCTACCACTGGCAAAAAGTAGCACCAGGGAAAAGCAGACTACCTGGTGTCTGATTATAATTGAAGTCCAACAGACCAGGCATGGCTACTTCTGTGTGCACCTTGCTAGGGACCACCAGCTCCAGCTGAAGGGCAGTACATGGCTCTCTTTCTAGCACATCCATAGGAAATGGCTGTAAAAATAATTCTGCTATTGGCAGATGGTGTTTTTTCAAAACAAAAAACAAAAACACAAATCAAAATCCTTACTCTACATGCAGTGATTTCTCATGCTGATAATTAAGTCCATTTTGCATATTGCAAAATCCCACTGACTGTCACTGTAAATTTTCTCCCGTTATTGACAAACTGTTTGCAGATCCAGAGACGAGTGGGCCTTTTTCTAAATCCATGATTATGTATATATATATCACCTACATCACTGACATCATCCAATAAACGTAATTGACGGCGGTTTGTCTTAACTAACCTACGTTTTCAAGGTGTTGTCATGCAGAATGAAATGTGTGTGCATTTAAAATCCGCACCCCCTGGGATGGCTGGCATAGGTACAAATTCCCAGTTATAAAGCTGAGTTATAACCTAGCCTTCCCAAGAAATGCTGATGGCATTAGTGGTGTGATTTCTGATAAGATGCCCAGGCCTTCCTTGCCTTCGTCCTACTTCCCAACCAGCACGTGCAGGTTTCCCAGCCACCTCCAGGGATGGTTAATCACCAGCCAGTGATGCATTTCTCTCCCTGGGTATACAGAGCAACGGGCACAGCATGTACAGTGTCCCTGGAATATCACCTCACGCTGCCTCTGCAGTTTTCCCTCATGAACTTTATTTTCCATGTCTGATGAAAAATAATGAAGAAATTTCTCATATTCCACAGATGGGGACACATCACTACAAGACTCATACCAGACTCATGTTATGATTCAAAGGAATCATACAGCTCTGCCTCACCAGAAACCACTTGGAAGAGGATCATTGCTTTGGATGCGCACAAGGCAGCCGTGGAACAAATGAGCACGCCAAAATGCAGCAGAGCTTAAGACACTTCTGAGTTTTTAACATGTTATTAGAGATGAGCAAATGCGTCCCAGAACAAAGCACACAATTAACTGATCTTATTCCAGACCCTTTCGAAATCCATGCAGTGAAGTCCCTCTTCCCCTCCCTGCCACTGAAGCCCATAAGACACATTATCTTTGAAAATGTACTGCAAAATTCCCAGGGTCAGCGGGTCTGGCATCGTCTGCTGGGCTGGCTGCAGGCTCCACATCGCGTGCGCTGGGGCTTCCTCAGGGGAAGCAGCACTCGCTGCATTCCACCTTCTTAATGGGGTGTAATCAGGAACACGTTTGCTTCAGACCTATTAGTGAACTTCCCACGTTGAACTCAAACTCTTTTTAAAAGTCATTTTTGTAAAACCTTAATATCAAATAGTTGTCATTTTGTTAACAATGGTACCTGGCTTTCTCTCTGATGAGATTTCAGCCCAGTGTCTTTCCCTGCTTTCTGCACAAGAAAAGAAAATACAGACATGCTACTTTCTCTTTTAACTTTCTTCTTCTTCATTTTTTTTAATCTGTAAAAAATAATGGGATGTTTTGTTTGTCTGATACTGAATCCGAAACAGAGTCACAACTCAGAGTTGGAAAAGCCTGCCTTAATTTTTGGCTACAAAAGCTGTATTTGTTTTTGGATCACTGCATAAATGGGGTAAGATTAATACTTCCTTGGTTTCATAAACACGCTGTACAAATTTGCCTGATTCAAATGCTAAACCTGTGAGTTGTCAGTTTAAACAAGCAGCATGTTTCTTTCTCTTTGTCATTATCCAAAAGAAAAACAAATGATAGATCTTCCTTCTCCACTGCACTCCAAAGGGCTGTCATTAAAAAAATGACAGTGTTTGCACCCACACATTTTGCCCAAGTATCAAAATTGCCCTCTTTTAATACTAGGGCATTCCATTCAGACAGAGATGCTGACAATCAGCCTGGCTTAAAAACTGCTATTGGGTGCACAAATAGCCAGCTCAAATACTGGCTTGCACTGAATCAGATTTATTAGTGCACTCGCAAGACAAAAGGGCAGAAGCAGCTACCCCATGTGACTGCACTGCTCAGGCTATTGCATTTTACCCAGGCACCCTTGAAAGCAGCTGAAAATCCTGGATTTGGCTTGAATGCATCCAGAAAGTGCAGAGTTCCAGAGGGGTGAGGAATGTGCCCATTAACCAGCAGGTTTGCTGTAGTGGTTCATCTGCTCTGTTGGCCAGCAGCCTCTGCAGACAGCTCCTCGCACCCAGGGCCCCCTCAAGTGCCCCCCAAACTGCTGGGGAACCGCCCCAAAATCCCACCTCCCTGTTAGCTCAGTGGAGCACTCCAGCTCTGGCCTGCTCTGACTTTACAGGACGTGGAAGGAGTTCTCCAGCCCTGGCTGCGCTCTGAGCGGAGTTCCTCCCTGGATTGCATCCAGCCAGCGCGGCTTTCCCGGCCCAACCTCCCAGCCTGCAGCACGGCCCGGAAAGCCTTAACAGAGTCCACCCCATCAGCCTGGCTCAGAACTGATGTTTTATTAAAGCAGCATCAGTAACACCTTTCAGTGTGCATGAGCATCTATTCTTAAACTCAGTAAAAGCTCCCATCCAGCTCTTGGCACTATCTGTGATCTCAAGGAGAAGAAATGTTAAAATCCCTCTGTCTAAGTCACTGGACTGGGATTAAGATAAACTTAGGTTCAGTTCTTAACTCTACCACAATATTTCCTTGTGTTTCAGCTGCCTATGAAACTCCTTCATACCCCGGAAATCCCAGTTTATAGAATTGCCAGAGCTGTGTAGAAACGGGAAATTTCAATTTTCAGGAAAAAAACTCTAAATTGGAACTGAAAGCTAAAAGGCCAATGCTGCCCTTGAAAGAAATCTCAGGAAAAAATCCTGGATTCAGAGACACTTAAACACGTAAGTCAATATTTCATTTAATATTTAAACTTTCTTGGGTTAAGTCCATTCACTTTTAATTTGTATTTTAAAGCCTGAAAAATGTTAAGAGAAAAAATATTGTATTACAAAGTTATATTTAACATAAAGAAATTATTCTATTTTTTATATACCTATATCTCTATATATCTATATATATCTATATCTATATCTTAAAAAAAGAAATATGCTGACACTGGAGAAACAAAATGGGAAAACAAAATGGGAAAACTGAAAACGAATGCTAATTTTTAAATAAGTTACTTCAAATTTCCCATTAAAAGTGGAAATATAGACACTGTCCCACAAATCACTGGAGCTCTATTGGAAGATTTCTCAATGATTTTCCCTGCAGTGAAACAATATCACTATCAGGTGCTGTGTGGATGAAGACACCAGATGTTCCTTGGTATCTGCATAGTCACCTTCTTTCAGAAGACACTGATAAATAGCACCTGATGCACATTTTGCTTCTCATGAACCAAAAGGCCTGGAAGGGGAATGGAACCACCTCGTCTTTTCATGCCTTCAGTGACTCAGGTGGCTGTGAAGGCACGTGCTGAAAAGGAAAAACTTCCGTGCTCATATTATTTGTCAATCAATTTTTGGAATTTCCTATTGTTTCTAATCTCTCTCCCACATGAGACCAAGACCTCAAGGAGAGAGTTGGTGTGCTCAGACAGTGGTGGTCAGGACATGTGTTGGGATATGCAAGAGCTGGGTTTAAGCCCCTGCTCTGGATCAAACGCCTGACCAAGATGAAATTGGCTCATGGAAAGGTAATACCAGCTTGGCTGGGGTCTGGCACTCTGCAGACACACTCACCACCCACAGTAGTCACATTTTCTGTGCCTATAACCACCACATGTGGTGGTTTCCAAAGGGAAGCCTCAATGCAAGGAGAATATCCTCATGAAAACCTCTTGGGTTTAATGAATCCATATTCTTGGATAAAAAACAACTTCCTTTATTCAAGCAGGAGAATCATCAACAGCTCCAGGCTGGACATTGGTTCTGCCTCAAGGCCACATCTTCCTGCTTAGGAACCAGCTGTTTATCAGCTGCTCCCAGTGCCCTGGACTAAGAGTGACCATCCCACTGCTGGAACCAGTCTGCCCACCCACCCTGGCCTCTACACTCTGCCTGCTGCCTGTGACGAGCCTCTGGAAAGTCTTCTGCCCTCACCAGGGGTGCGTTACAAGCTCCTGGAGGATTGGTTTTTAACAGCCAATGGCAGATGTGGGGACGCTCACCCGAGCCTTCCCCAGAGACCTGGCAGACTAAAGAGTTTATGGCCAAACTTCGGCAGAGCTGCGCCGGCTCCCGGGGAGGAACGGTCACACGGCGCTTCTGTTTCTCCTCACTCGTTCGGGTTCCATATGTGAAAAACCAAGGTGTAAAAAACCAGAGCCTGATCTAAACATTGCATGGCCAAGCCCAGCAGCTAAGCCATCATTAGGTGTTGACTTGACAAATTTTCTGGGGTCGATACCTGTGTAGTCTTTCCTATAAAGCAAGCCAGCTTGTTTCTCTCTTCTTGCTGTTGCAGGCCAGTTTTAAACCTCCCTGAAGACTTTATTTGTAGGATGTGCCTTCGCTTATGGAAAAGTAACACGTGCAGACAAAATAACTGTTTTTCAGGTTTGATGCTCAAGCCCAGCTGAAACCAATCAAAAGTCTGAGATCTTTGGACCCTGGTAGGGCAAAACTCCTAATGAAGATGGATGTTGGACAATGGGGGGAGTGAAAGAGTATCTGGTCTCATCTGTACCACAAGGTGGATTTCTACCCAAGAGAATTAAAGTGATTGAGTTGTGTCCTTTTTAAATATTATCCTACTGTTTCTTCCACTTAAGTCATCTCACACATCTGCTTTTCCCTGTTTCCTTCAAGACCTACAAAAGATGCTTATGCTTGTTTGCTTCAAGGGATATAACTGGGAAATCTCAGTCTCACCTCTTTCACAGAAAAAGTTATTTATCTTTAGCTTTAGCTTTGAGGATTTACTCAATGACTTGGCCAACTCAGCCAAGTCCTATGCACCTGTTTACATGTGACACAAGCTCAGCTCCCACTCAAGCACCTAAAGGAAAAATGTTATTTCTCTGCAGTGGCAAGATTTTGTTGTGAAAAATGTGTTAAAAACGAGAAAAACAGCTCAATGCCAAAAATAGCCCATCCTGGGGCTGCCTAAGTGGGACCAGAATCTTTATTAATATCACATATATTGTTGAACCTGATATCCCATATCTGTCCTAGCTAAACAAATAGAAAAAGCTTGTGTGCCATGAGAGGTGGGCATGGCAGTGGCATCTCCTTTTCCACACCAACTCCTGGGTCCACTCATGCCCTAAAACACGTCTATTCACTACACTTCTCATTATATCGGCTTTTATTGCTCTATATTCTCTCGGCCATGAAATTATCCAACCCTTTAAAAAACGGAAAAATGCGCAAATAATGAAATTTTTATCTACCACTGAAGAACACCAGAGTTTTGCCAGGAAAAGTTTAATAAATAAAGGCCCTTGTCCCCACCCTGCCTTGCCATTTGTAGTTTCCCAGTTCCCTTAATGCCTAATCTTCGGTCGCAGTGAAACCAGATGGTTAAACAATTAGATAAATCACGGGCATTGCTTACTTTGTCTCTTCTGTAAGCACCAGACAATAAATCTCACAACTTTCTTGCCACGAAAGCGACGGTGAATGCCCAACCCCAGCACAGCAGCCGGACTCCTATTTCCTGGGCCCGCAGAAGATAGAAAATATCACATTTCTACCTCATTCGACCCTTTCAATATCCCTGTCACGCTTCATTGCTTTACAAGGCATCATTTCACTGTTGCAACAAAGATTACAGGGAATCTAACAGGTAAGGCCCCAAGCAAACACGGAGCGGAGCGGACCCAAACAGGAGGCACAAGGACTTCATGTCTTATCTGCTCCCCATCTTGGCATTTCTAACCACAAGGACTGCCCTGCTGACAGCCCTGCCTGTCCTCAGGCAATGAATCTGTAATAAGATATATACACACAACAAATAATAGAGGTGGTTTGTTGTGTTTGGGGTTTGTTTTTTTTCTGAAAAAATATATACCGAGGTAATTAAATTGCTAACATGATGGATGGCCTCATTTCATATTTGAATTCAAAGTGACTTGCTATAACACAGAGAAAAGTGACTTGCTGCAAAAAAAGGATAATGCTATAACTTGCACTGAAATAGAAATATGGATATTTGAGTTGAATTCTGAAGAATCAAACTTTGATGCTCTTGCAATGACAATGTATAGCATTTGGATGTTTTACCCGAAATCCTAGAGCATTTCGGAGGCATTAAGTAACTCAAAAGCAGAGAAACTGAGGCACTATGAGGTTGCAGTGTATTTTAGATAACATAGAAAAAAAATTATTAAACATATCACAATAACCTGTGAAGGAGATTAATTATTTAAGCACTAGACCTTGTACAAGCCCTTCACAATAATATATTGTATATGGCTTTGGCAGCATCACCTGTAGTTAAGGCTGTACAAACTCCCTTTTACAGATCTCATTTTCAGCTGACCTAAAGAGAATTCAAGAGTATCGTATCAATACCACTGTCACATCTTCGTGATATGGGAAAATGGTCTGATTTCCTCATCCCCCTTCCTCCCATCCCACAGGAAAAAAATAAGAAACACTGACCAACAGCTAAAAATAGTTCAGAATAGCTTCAGGACTTTCACAGAGCCATTAAACAAACTAAGGATTTGATGTCATGTTTGAAGGCTTCTGTTAATGGGAAGTTTGGGTTGTAATGCATTATAATTTAGGAGATCTAACTTTGTATTTGTTCTCTTTCTGTGAGAAATTTGTGATCCATACCACAAGCTGTGGAAGCATTGGCCAGCAGCCATGAAAGTATTAAATGTAAATGGCTTGTTACCTCAGCAGTTATTTGCTGTGCAGCAATGCTGGGTTTAAAAATCCACTCCAAAACCCTGTAAATCCTGGTATATATTTTCTTGCTTTTGCCTGACACTCATGGAGTTAACAGGCAAAACATTTCAATAAAACTTCCATACAAAGGGGCTAAGATGTTAAAAACTCACTGTTCACATCTGTTCATCATTTCATTGTGCGGCCACACGTTAGATAACCGTGTGCACTCGCAAGAGCACAATACCCAGCCCTGACCTCAGCTGTGACATCAAACAAGCACACGGAGGAATTATTCCAGGCTTTTGGCATCGGCATGGTTGACTTTCACAAAGGGGGGAGCAGAAAAACCATGCCTGACGAGTGGTGAAACTGCAGGATTATCAACCAACTTTTATCAGCCCTTCGCTGTGGGTTTCTTTGCAATAGGAAAATGTGAGCATGTAAATAGGTCCATCCCCTAAAATTAGGCCAACATCATAGCAGGGCAGTTAACTAACCTGTAATTACACTGTCACTTGTATTAACTCCATCACCCGCTAATAGAGTAAGTTATGGTGGAAGCAGCCAGTGTTGTTAGGAGGGTTATTTATTTTATGCCCTAATTAATCAGTACTGACACTGAACCACATCCTTCCTCTTTCCTCATTATTTAAATCACCCATTTATATGGATGATCCTCTTTGCTTTGTGCATTTCATTAATGCCTCAACATGCTCCCACAAGGAAAGCGGCGAGCACTGTTCCGGAGAGGGGGCAACAGAAACGCCTGGAGGGTGCTCTGCTCTCCCAAACTTTATTCCCTGGGAAGGGCAGCAGGAAGTCAATGGAGTTGAGTCCCTGGGCTCTCAGGGGTCTGATCCTCTCATGGTGCAAGGGAAGAAGCAGCTTCCCTGGGTTGGCCCAATTTCGAGCATTTGGTACTTGAGGAGACAGAGGAGGACATCTTTTGGGAGGGCACCACCACACAAGGAAACTTTTGCTGCAAGACATGCACATGCTTAAGTGATTTCCTGAATCCAGGTCCTGATTGGATTTAATTCCTAAAATTGGAAGTGACAGGTAGAAGTTCCCTTACCCACCAATCACCCATCCTGAGGCTGCGAGTGAAATAGAGATATAAAAACTACTTGGTCTGCAGGATGGAGATCAAAGCAGGGTGGGTTTAAATTGACTAGAAGGCAATTTGAAAAAGTGAAATTCAGAATATCTTGTGCAGGGCTTTATGTATGGGTACACAAGCTCTTATAATTCCCCTAAACTTTGGGGGTTTTTTTGCCCCCATGTTTTTAAAGGGGTTACCTCTGCAGTACTTCATAGCAGAACAGCCAAAACAAAGTCTAAATCAAATTATTTTTGATGGAACAGTTTAAAGCCAATTTTTTTTTTTACAGTCATTTGTTTTACATTGCCCTTTTTCCAAACTGTTTCTGAGTGCATTTCTCCCAGGTAGATATTTGCACATGTGTAGACTCTGCAGAGCTGCTTGAAAAGGCTACCAGAATTTTTTAAGTGACTACTAAGTTTTTAAATCAAAATGCACAAGTGGGCTCACATTAATGACTCTCACTTGATGCAAGCAGCCTCCCTGAGGCTCTCTTGGAAGGTCAACAAGGAGATGGGGAAGCCTGGCTGAGGACCAGGCAGCAGGTCAGAGCCCAGCCCGGGCCCCCGGGAGACACCCGCTCACGATTTCCATGCTCTGCTGCCCTCCCTGGCATCACAGCTAAAGAAGTCTAACATTGAAAAAACACCCCAAACCTCTTTAAGTTGTTATTTTGCTTCCTGCCTTCAACACAAGCAGCTCCTGACACAGTTCAGTCACTTCCAAAGTGGGGCTGAGCTCTGAAAATTCAAAACTCACAGGGGATGGAGAGGAGGATGCACAGCCAGGACTGAGAAAGTTTTAATGGTGTAGCATTGTCCAAAACCAGCTAAGCAGGATAATGGAGAAGCTCTTGTACCCCAGAGGAGCAAAATCTGAACCCAGCCCATACAGGGCTCCCTATATCCCCTTCAGGTTGTCCAAGAGCCTCTGACACCTCTCCAGACCCACACCACATTGCCCGGGGCAGGGACACCTGGAAACGCAGGCTCATAGGTCAAACTGGTTATTGACAGACTCTTTGGAAGCTGCTTTTTCAAAAAGAAGACAAATGGCACAAGGCTGTGCATACTTTACTTGAGTAAAGCTCAAACACAGCTTTGGTGGGCTTTCAGAGGACAAAAACCAGTTGCACGATTTACTTCAAAGCTGACAAACGTGATCCTACTTGCAACAGTAACAAAGGGATTTTTATAACTTCGGGAATTTTTAACCTGGAGTAAGCTGAGATGATCTAGTTCAAGAGAATATTTTAAAACATTGTAAACTATATAATTAATCTGGATAACATTCTTGTTTTGGAAGAAACATGTACAATTTTACCAGTGCAGCTTTCAAGCAGCAGCTCCATGCCAACACTGGTAGCTGCAAACCAACACAGCCCTCAAAAACGAGGAAACATTATCCAGTGCCACATTCAGAAACCAAAGGCCATGTGCAGCTCCATTAACTTGTGGTTCAAGGCCAATAATTAAACCATCCAGGTTCCATCCAAATATTTTTCTGACTCCCCAAACATTTTGCCAAACCATGAACTAATTTTCACCACGAAGGCTTTCTCGGATTTAGCACATATTTGGAGACAGTTGCTCACTTGGCAGAGCTCCAGGGGCTCTCAAAACCTTGTGGTGCAAGCTGGTCAAAAGTTGCCGAGTGTGTATTGTCCCACAAAACTTGGTGTGTCAGAAACCATATAAACCAAACCAAAGCTGTACAACTTTTCCATGGAGTTCATACCCAAAACCATGCAAGGGCCTGTTGCCCACACTGTGAAATGTTGCTCAGAGAAACCGGATTTTGTCCAATCTTCCCTGTTACCTTCTGACTGTGAAGGAGGCCAGAATATTCCTCGTTTTTTTTTTCTTGTGAAAGCCTCCCTCTTATGTGTTTATTAGTGAAGACAGAAATGATGAGCCTCCAGTGTGTGTCATGATGTTGGTCCTTCCTGGCCAAAGCCCAGGAGTTTATTTTGAGTGTCCCATCACACTCTGTGTTTTAACACCCTTTTTCCAGTCATGTAGATCTGGGCATTTAAGGTGTATTACTATTAGAACACACAAAATCTACAGCATATATGAATGTCCGCTTACACCATCTGACAAGAAAAGCATTTAAGGTGTGGCATCTTTGCAGCAGAGCTAAAGTCAAAAACTCTGGGACCAACCAAGTGCCCCGTCCTGTTCCCATTTCAGTCATCAGCGCTGGTCCCCCCAGCTCAGCGCTGACAGCTATGAGAATTGCCAAAGAAATGCACATTAATTATCATTACTGTGTCTGTTATTGTATAACAGACTGTGATTCTGTACTTTATCTCCTGGACCATTATCTCCTGCCATGTGATCTAAGTGTTGATACTGCTAATGTAAAGGAACACAGAACAGTAGTCATTTATCCTGCAAAAGACCTCGTGCTTTTCTTGTTCTATCAATCATTAAACAAGTAATGTCTTTTGTGTTATTGCCTTGACATTCATTAACACTCACGTCACAGGAAATCTTTGCAATTAAAAACCTTATTGACGATCTGTGGTTGTTTCTCATTGGCGTGTAACAAGCAAGATAATAAAAAATGAAAACAATAGTGTTATCATAGATAACTGAGGAGGTTTTTCCTTTTTCTTTTTGTACCTCAACTATTTTAACGTTGCTGGTCTCTTTTTTAATTTGAACATGGACTCGAGGGCTCTGAATGCTGGCAAACCACTTTTTATCAGCCCCGAACATCTGAACACCCCTTTGGCACCAATCCTGTATGACCAGCTTTAGTGGAAACACTCAGCCTTGGAAATGTTGGGCTACATGAGGACAAGACAGAAGTTTCTCCCTCCGTGCTATTCTGCCCCTCAGAGATGTGTAAGGACCGTGTGTGCCAAACAGTGACACAAGAACACTCTGCTTTCCCCACTGCCCCAAGCATGAACCAGACTGGTTTCCATACCGCTGGTGCCAGCCCTGCCCTGGGCTAACACCCTGCAGGGGATGGAGGGAGGTTTGCAGGGAAGCTGAAGCCCTGAGAGGACACACAGACAGCTGGGATGGACTGCAGGTGACCAGCAGCTTGGGCCTGGTGGGTAGCAAATTGGGGAATATCTTGAACGTAGCTTATGGCCTTGCCTTCTGCTGTATCCAAAACCACCCTCCCTTTTTACACTTCCGTGGACTCTCACAAATTTAGGCTGGTTAACCCAGATGCTACCTTCTGTTGGAAAAACAAAGGGCCAAAACCTTCTGATCTAGAAGCTGGCTGCTGAGAGGCACCAGAGGTGAATTTTGCACATGCTGTGAGCATTATCGGTGCTGCCCTTCCCTGTGGGACAGGGCACATTGCAGCGCTCACATTAAAGTGCTGTCTCTGGAGCTGAGTCTGTGCTTCCTGCAAACCCAGATTCCTGTCTGACTCGGGCCCCGCTGTCTGGAAGGTGCCTTCTGGAAGATAATAAGCACAACCTCAATTCCCACAGACATTGACATAATTGAAAAATTAGACCATTAGGCTCTTACATTCTTACAGGCTGTTTTAATTGCAGCCCATACATCTTGAGCATATTTACTGAATGCTCCATCTACACAGAGGTAGCTGAGAAGAGAGGGCAGGTCTGCAACTCTGTTACAGGATTCAGACAGGAAAAGAATATTAAGTCAGAATCATCCTTGCCTTATTTATTTCTATATTACAGTACTGGAGGTCCTAAAGGCAGAGATGCTAAGGCCAGAAGGGACCATTATCAAATTTTGCATCTGATATTTTGCTTAATATTACAATTTTTGCATTTCTGCTCTGTGAGAATACTTCAAATTTACACCATTACAAGAAAAGGAATCAGAGCCATTCACCTCAGAAACTCTATGCCCATGAATAACATCTGGGGTAAGCTCCTGTGTACATCCATATCTCTTGATAATAACCAAGAGTGGAAGCAAAATTCTGGAAATGGTCTTGTGGTTAATGGCATATTTCTGTTTCTCAAATGTGGTGGCCCTTCTTTGAAGCCTAAAACCGTATTTATGATCAGCCAGGGTGCTAAACAGCACACAGTATACTTGACATAGTAGCAGACTGTCTTTTGTTGGGCACCAAAGTAGTTAAATAAATTCCTATATTTTCCTTTTTCTGGTAATTTAAGCATTAGCAGTGTTGATACCAAATCTAGACTGCCCATGGCTTTTCTTTTGACATCAACAGTAATGTTCTTAGAAGCAATCAAATTTATAAAACAGTCCAACAAAAAAGCAATGTAACAAAACATGACAAGTATATTTCTCTGAAAATTTAAGTGCAAGAAATTATTTGATATGGTACAGGCATTTCTATAATTCATCTTTCATGCCACAGATTATTTTTTTTTCCTATCCTGTAACAAATACAATCAAGTGATTAACAAAACTTTATAATTAAAATAAGCTATTTCTACCCTTGGTATTTGCTCTTGTTCATCAAACTTAATAAGAGAACAGACTTTGCAGATCTGAGAAGAACAGCAACATTCAGTAAATTAATCTGACAGCAAACCCTGCTCTCCCCTTGGTGTCTCCACAGTTACTCCACTCTGTGCAGGCCAGAATACCACAATTTTTAACAAAATCTTTCAAGGCCATCTAAACTTCTTCAAGGCAAACCAGCATTATACTATTGAAATCTAAAGCAAGCTTTAGGAGGTATTCTTACCACAAAAAGAAAAAAAAAAAAATTCTGCTTTAGGATTTCTGTAGGAGATAAAATAGAGAACTTCATACAGAAAAGGTCACCTGCTCCCACTGCCAGTGATGGGCTGGCTTTACACCCAAAACAGGGCTGCTGCAGGGAGCAACTGTACTGAGAGAGAGAGTTTTCCTGTTAAACCCAGCGAAATCACAGAGCTGGGACTCAAACAGCTATTTTCTTTCCTGGCCAGGGCACAGATCCTTGTGCCACCTACAGAAAGTCTTTTTGTCTCCCTGCTCATCAGCTCCCCGTGAGTAATGCAACGAGCATGTCGGGCAGAAATAAGAGACCTCAGGTATTTGGGCATTAAATGGATGAGCATTGTGGAAAAAGCACATTGTGAGGGGAATGTCTAATGCAAACAGGGATGAGATAAGAGATATCTGATTCACACAGATTATGCCTTTTGTGCCCAATATATGGGTGGCTAACAGGTCACTGTGCAGGAATTACAAGTAATATAAGCGGGCATGAGGAAGCAATATTTTAACTTGAAAGGACTTGTAGAGGGATGAGAGAGAATTTGCATAAAACCAATACAGAGCAGATGGGAATGGACAAGCCTGCTGGTATCAAACACACGCCAAAGGAAAATTACAGAAGAACAAGGAAGTTATTGTAGATGGCACTTTGATATCCTAACCCTATATGAAACCAAGAAAACCTCTAAACCCACCAGAACAATCGCCTCAGGGGTTTAGCAAAAGGCCCCAAGTTTCTGCTAGAAAAATATCCCATTACTGGTGACAAAAAAGCCTTATCATGCTTTCCCACCTTTAATTGCTTTAGAAGGCAAAATACCTACATATGGAAAAAAAAAAAGTTGGGGGTAAATGTAAAGGTTACTGCTGTACTAATGTGTGTTATCTACTTGCTGTTTTTTTCTATTTCTGTTTTGTGAACACGAGAAAAGGCAGTCAATGCCAGAAATATCTTTTCTGACAGCAAATATTTGGGCAAGTTTATTGTCTTTAGCCATACACCAGAGCTTTAAAAAAAAAAAAAAAAAAGAAAGAAAAATAAAAGAAAATTTGTTCTGGATTCAAAGAAGATTGCAAAGAAAAATAAATGTTATGTTGATAAGTATCAGTGTTCTAGAATTACGACCAGTCCAAGGTGTTTTCAGAGGCATGTGTTGGAGGCAATGGTAAAATGCAGAGAAATATGTAGGCAGAAGTGTGAAAGAAGTCTGGGCAGAGGTGTGAAAATAGTTTATAGTTTATTAAAAAAGAGGCAAGAATGCAGAAACTTTCCCAAGCTGCAGCTGCCCAACTGTGCCTTGCTTTGAGCAAGACCTTCTGCAGAGGTCATTCTGGGAAGCTGGTGCCTCTCAAGTGCCATGGTCCCCTTCTTGGGACCCTTGGCAGGGGGAATGGAGGTGTGTGGGTCTATTAAAATGATGGTGTTTAGAAGAGAAATGTGCAGGTCACTCCCTCTTCTGCAGTGGCAGACTAATTTTATTCTGTCTGTACTCTAGAGGAATCAAATGCTTGATGGATGGAGCCTAAGAAAATCCTAATTCAGGTGGAGAATTGTAATACAATAACCCACGAGTAATTTGTTATAGAGTGACTGGGTGCTGGGAAATGTTGGGGGAAAGAAGGAAACAGAAAGTTAGGAATTGAGTAAAGGACAGGCTGTGCTCCTGCAAGCACTGAGGAGTGGTTTTGACTGCATCCCTATGATGATGCCACATTTGCAAACCTCTTCTCCCATCATACCCATGGTGGAAGAGAGGCCTGTGAAGCTCCAGGCATTGTGACACTCATTTTTCCAGTAATGCAGAACTATAGAACAAAACTTCAAACAAAGGAGCAGCAGAGATGACCATGGTGGATTTAGTTAAGCAAAGATTCGGCGCTCACGTGGCCTGAGAACTGATTTCTGAAGAACATTCCTCAACCCCTCCTGTCCCTGACACAATTATACAGATGTATTAGAGTGTAACCAAAACCTTTTAATACCGACATGGTAAGCTGAGACACCACTTGACAGTGCTGAGTTTCAGCCTGGCTGGACACAAAGGCTGAACATACCTCTGCAACTCAGCACCCGAAACCCAGAATTACATTTCTGCTGGATGACACTTCAGTGGTGACAGACATTAATAGCCCTGTTAAGCATAGATAACACAACGCCACTTCGGGTGTCGCTAGGAGCCCTTGCCAGTAATGAGCTTTAAAGAAACAATGACTCACGGTAATACGAATTGTCACAAGATCTCACAGAGAGGGATATGAGATAGCTCAAGGACGGTGGCACACAGCCTGCCCCTGTACCCTGCAGCACACCTCTCCTCCCGGCCAGATGAAGGCACAGATAATGTCACCAGATGAACAGACAACTGCGTTCAAGTCCTATGAATCACACGGAGCCTTCCGTCCTCCCCCTTCCCAAACAATCCCGCTTCACTGCCAATAAAGTTTCAACGGTTTTTTGGCACTGCCTCCCCTTCCAGAAGCTGCCTCCCTGAATTTCTTCCCTTCTTCCTCCCCACTGCTGAGAGACCCAGCACTGCCACGTGCCCACAAGGCCCTTGTCACCAACCACGGTCTGCTGGGACCCGATTCTCCAAGGGGGGAACTAATGGGAGATAAAAACTCTCCTAGGAACTAGACAGAGAAACGTCAGCATTTTGTCTGTGAAAGTGCCTTTGGAAAGCCCTCTGCTCACACACTTCCTAGTATTTCTGCTCCAAAGGCTGTATTTTTTAATTAAAACCAGGCATTTTCTTACCTGCAGCACTGAACAACGTGGCTCTGGAAACTCAGCCCGTCCTTGTGCAATCAGGGCTCAAGCCATTGCATCCAGGTGTGGCACAGAGCAGGGCTGGCTCCAGATCCGTGCATCAGCTCCACCGTGCAAACAGGTGAAAATACTCAAAGCCTCACGAAGGAAGAAAATTCTGGCAGCTTTTGTAAGGAATATTGTACAGGATCTTACTGGGTGAACAGCAGCTTGGGAGCAATGTTTATGACAGAGCTATAAACTCTTGAACAAATTAAAAGGATTTACAAGAGTAATTCAAGTCTCAAGCCAAGCCTACTGGGCGGCGGGAGATGATTCTCCCAGGGTCAGGAAGAGATGATTAGCACTGTACTTGTGGAAGAGGGTTGAGTATCATTCCTTGCCCTACCTATTAAAAAAAAAAAAATTATCCTTTCAGTTATGGCAGTGAGTGCACAGGAAGATCATTCCTTATCTCCTCAGTGCTTCACCTGGCTCTTTTTATAGACCCTTTGTTCTTGTTTCAGCTCACCTGTTACAAGAGGCCTTTCTTTCCCCTCTCATTTTAATGAACCAACACTTCAGACTCCAGATTTTAACTCTAACTCAGAGATCTGAATTCAAAGCCTCCAGCCAAACTGTTTAAAGCTCAATGGGCTTGCATACACACTTTAAGCTAGAATTAGCATTTTTTTATACCCCTGCTGCTTCCTATCAATGTTATTCCACTTGTTTCATCACTGGTGGACATGGATGAAAACCTCAACAACTAACCTGAGATCTGTAAAGATCTGCATTTGCTTGTTTGGCTTTAATACGGGTGCCCAAACACCTGCTTTATTTACAGAGGTCTGTGCTATTGGGTGGTGATCAGTGAGAGCTTGTGACTATGAAGAAATTTTATTACAATGTGAAAATCAAGGAATTATTTAAAGGGCAAGAGGAACAGAGAGGTGTCTGAACACACTGCTGAAAGTAGTGGCATCAGCATCCACTGGTCTAAGGCAAAGAGCCCTGAGGATGTTACATTCCTTACGCAGGCTCTGGGCTAAGAGAATGGAAAAGTCCTCTGGAATCCAATAGCAATGGAATCAGGAAGGAGGAGTTACCTAGCAGAAGTCCATGGAAAATATAAGGATCGCCTAAAATTATAGAAAATAATACTGAAGAATGCCCTTTCCAGGAATTTTTAAACTCTCCTGTAGGTACTCTATTGCTCCCAATTAATTCCCAAAGGATCATTCCCAGCCCCTTTCAGTAGCTCGGGCATCGCCATGCGGTGTTTCAGCCAGAGAACTTTTACCTGAATGTACACACCAGGGCAAGGTGCATGCTGGAGCTGCTCTGAGCACACAAACCATGCAAGGCTCCCTTTCTACAAACCAGGAGGAAAGCTACCAACACAAAAAAATTCTCCACGCTATATTTTTCACGGGATCTTTTCACTGAAAAGCCCCTGCAGCTCTTTCCCACTAATGCAGACTGGACAGTAAATGGAGAAAGATCTCTCCAGACACTTTCCCTTTAGATCTCAAAAGGAAACATTAATCAAGCAAAAGATGGGAAATTATGACACCTAGCTGCTAAAGTTCAGCCCCAGCGGCCAGCTCGGAGCTGATCACAGGGTACAGGTGACTATCCATCAAATGACCTATCATAACACACATTAAAATGTCTGGGTTAATCAGGACAGTAGCCAAGAACAATATTTTTCTGCTGACTTTCATAACAGCAGGTACAAAAGCAATCCCCTTGAAACACCGGTCTGCATTCACAAGTAAATTTGATTAACTAAACAAAATTCCAAATATGATTTAAACCAAATTATACCATCTCCTCCCCACACCAAGTACAGGACCGAGGATGCATTGTATGAGGTAGAGAGGATATTAGATCTGCAGAGTTTTAGGTCTGAGCTGGAAAAGGCACTTGAATCTGAGCTTAACTCCTGTAATCACATCAAAAAGCAGAAAGTGAGACTGAAGGTTACTTTATCACTACCTGATAGAGAAGTGGAATCGGTTGCAAGTATGGTTATGGTTACTTTGCAAAATACTTTAATGTGGGTGAGGAAGACTATCTTTATGGGGCAATTATAAATTGCACCACTTACTCATTAGAAAAAGACCAGTGTGACTTTGTGCTCTGCCCGTGTCAAACTCGGCACGAGGAAATGATAAAACCCTTTTATTGTTACCAGCAAAGACACCTCACATCTGTGGGACTGCTTCCTCCAGAGGATCTCTGAGCCATTTCTCCCAGGCCTTGGTGATCACAGAGTGGCCCAGCAGGGCAGGTGTTTATCCTCAGCACCCCAAGGAGGTGAGGCACAGAGCTGTGTGACTCAGGCACACACAGGATGTCATTAATCAGGGCCAGGTTAATCAGGCCCCAGCCTGAGGCATTAATCAGAGCTCTGCACTTGCCCCTGTTTCTCCCCAGCCCTGGACCAGGGGCTCCTCATCACTCCCACGCCCAAAAATGTTAACTGGGACCAGGTCCCTGTTATGCATTGAGTGGATCTGTGCCTGTTGGTGGAGTTTCCAGGGGAAAAACAGGAGTTTTTTTCAGTTTGCAGGTGAGTGGGTAACACTGCCAGGGAGGAGAGACACAAGACTGGTGTCACCAGCTCACAAGTGACTCACAGGCACTGTCCCAGAGTCAGCACAACCAGGCCAGCTCACCACCCAGATAGTCCTAAAGGAAGAGATTTTATTAATATTTTATTTTCTGGAGGGAAATTGTGCCCGTGGCAGAGCAAGTCAATGGGAATAATGAGTGTGAGCCTGGCCTTAGCACTCAGTGTCTGGAGCAGGTCGTTCAGGCATGTGCTTGAAAGTTTTACTGGAGTAAACCTAAAAATACCCTGTTTCAGTAAAACTTATTTATAAGCACCTAGCTGGTAAGGATGTTTTTCTGCCAGCACTAACTAATTTATGATCTATAAAAGTAACAACTACAAACACAATAAATTACTTATTTATTCTACAAAATCAAATCTCCTTATCAATGAGTACTCTCACTGCCACTGATGTATGCATTACTCCTGCTCTTTACTTGGAGTGGTTTGGTGGAAAGGATCATTATAGAATTAAATGGCTGTAGACAGAGATGTGTGCTCAGTGCCACAGAAAGCTTTGGCAGAGGGACATTACATTTATTTATGTTTGTTAGTGGAAGGAAATTCCCCAGCTTTGCATCAAGAAAGTAAAAAGAAAAATTAAAAAAAAAAAAAAAAATCTTTGTGACGCAGATGATGGATTGTTCTAACATTACACAATGAAAGAAGAGCTGGGGATATATTGTATACAATGGCTTCAGTTCAGAAGGGTCTGCAGCAACAAGCTGCAATAATGGAACTTTTAAGTTATATATCCATAAACCAAGTGGAAAGCTGAGAAACCTTCCATCTCCGATGGATAAACTGTTTACCTAAACAGAAAGAAACACCATTAATTCTCATAAATGGCAGTGCAGAGATGCACAAGCTGATAGCCCAGGATGTGGACGAGGACGAAACGACGGCGCCTGTGCCCCAAACACGGCGCGTACAGCCCTGAGCAAACAGCCCGGGCTGGCTCCTGCTCCCTCGGAGCCCAGCCACAGCTCCCGAAGCTCAGACCGATTTCCATGCCGTGATTTCCGCTGGCAGAAACAGAATCTAGGTATGATTCATAGCGAGATGTCCAAAGCGATTTTGGAAGATGCTCCAGATGGCACAGGCTGGGGCCGAGCCCGCGGGGCTGGCCAGGAGGGAGAACCGCAGGAAGGAAACACCACACACACACACACACAGAGCCCCAGCCACGGCCCCGTGCCAGCTCAGCCCTCGGCAGGGCCGGATCCTGTCACCCAGCTACGGAGCAGAGCCTCCATCCGTGACCCAGCGCTCCCCAGGGCATCGCAGCCCTGCTCCCGCTTCCCGGAGCTGGGAAGGGTGCTGGCTTTCTCTCCAGTTTCTCTGGAAGTGTCTGTACGGCATTAAGTGCATTCATTGCTGCAGTGAAGTTTTCCCATCTGGAAAGTGGGAAGGGGGGCTAAGACTTAATTTGGCGAGCGTGTTAGAAAACGTAACACTTTTATGTGTATCCAGTAATTCGAGATCCCGGGATAACAGTGCAGAGAATTATTATTATTATGACAGAAGGCATTTTTACTTCTAATGCACAAAGAAAACAAATAGCAAGAGAGTGAGCTTGGACATCTAACATTCATTTTATTTTTATTTTTAAACTTTCTAATTTTTCAATAATTGAGACCACAGATGTTCACTTCCATATGTGCAACAACCCAGTTCCAACCCCTCCTGATTGCCAGCTAGGGAGGGAAGAAAGAATATGCTAAGCAAAAACAAAGAAACAAACTATTTAAATAATAATTTAAAAAATGTTGACCCTTCTGTAATTTGCAATGATTTTCCCAAACCAGCCAGAATGAAGAGAAGCCTTTGACAGTGTCTGGGCTCAAAGCCATGGACAGTATCCACTGCTTAGTGTTGTATAATTTACAAACTCCTGTTCTTTCAACAACTCCTCAGAAAACGAGATTGTTAAGTAAATATATAGCAGAAAAACAACTCAGGAGAACAGAGCAACTCCTTTATATCATTCAAAAGGTGGTGGCCTCTGTGAGAGAAAACCATTTGCTGCAGTCTGCCAGAGCTAGAAGAACATCAAACAAACCAAACAACATGAAAGCTATGAAAAAAATTTGCATGCCTTTTTGCACAGTAACCTCCTCTGCGGTGGTATGTGATACAGAGATAGGTCCTTACATGCATCTGCCATCCAGGGACACAGATTTCATGTGACTCCCCTGGGCTCTGACCATATCACATTACACAAGTGCCAGTAGTTGAGAAACACGTTGGAGAAAGGTGTGTTCATGTTGCTGGAGCTGCTCGCACTACTGAGCTACAACTTGCTGGTCATTTTGGGGATTTTATTTATCAGTCAGAAAAGAGCTCCCAGCTCAGTGGTCCAAAACCTGGCTCTTGAGGGCGAGAGTGGTTTCATCCCACCATCCCCAGGGAATGAGTCTGGAGCAGAGCGATGGGACGAGCACGTTACCTTTGCCACAGCTGGGTCAGGAAAACTTAAGAAATTGCTCCTTTATTAAACATATTAGAGACTCAGCCTTGTTTGCCTACTGATATCCTTGAAGGAAGGGAATACAAAGTTGAGGGTGTGAATGCTATCTGCTATATCACCACTTTCAGGCTGCTAGGACAGTTTTATTTGCTTTATAGTAATTCATTGCCAACTTCACACATAAAAGTTAAACACGCTTCTTAAATGATAGCACTCAAAAGACAGTTTTCAGAAGGACAAAAAAAATACCCACGAGAACGCAAATCTCTACTTAAAAGGGGTTAGGTGGAGGTCACAGAAAAGTGTTCCCAGGTTTGTTTCTCCTTCCCAGGTTTATTTCTCCTGGCTGTTCCAGTAAACGGGGTGACCTCGGCCACCCGAGGGACACAACAACCTGCACAGCTTTGCCTTAGCAGAGCCTGGGGTGGGATAAGCACCCAAAAAAAGATGCCCTGTGCAGGGTGGGACTATGCAGAAGCTCATCTCCCTCTCCCTGTGGGGCAGCTGTGGCCCCAAGGGCTGTTCTGTGCTCATCCCAACCTCCTTGTGCTCCTCCCAGCTCCCCACTTTGCCCCACACAAGCACACGGTGAGAGCCGTAATGCCAGCGGGCTCCAGACCAGCCATTAAATGCTCTGTTTTCTCCAGTGGTGGCAAGAACAGCTTAAAAAAGCTTTGCTTAAATGGAGTTATGAAAATATCAGCCACTGGTCCAGAAGTTCTCAACAATCCAGTGATGCAAGGTCACTCCTAATTGCCTCCATCTTTCCTATTCTCTCTCCAGAGAATAATTACCTCAAGAAACAAAGTCCTGGTTTATTTTACTAAGATCCAGAAATTCCCTGCTTTTATAACAACAAGCAACTCCCCTCTTCTTCCGCTTTGGACTAAGGAGAATATTACCACTGTCAGTTACATGCAGGGGAACTGTTAACCCTTAACACTCATGTAGTGAAAAAAGAAACTGCAGAAATAATTGCCTTGTGTTTAGAATTACTCAATACTATTAAAACAATGGTTCATTTTGCTTGTTTGTAAATTGGAAAAACAAGACCATGCTTCAAAAGCATTTGTTCCATACATTACCCAGAATAAAAACTCCCCTGAAACTGTTTCTTAGAGAGAGGGACAGCATTTCAAACTTCCCTTTTGATTTGGAAAAAGCAGAAGCAAAAGGGGTTATGTTAAAGCAGCCTAAACACTCAGGTTTAGACAGCAGAGCTACACCACTCAATCACTATGCTGGGCTCATAAGAAATTTGAAGATTGGGTAGTAAGCAAAAAGTGGAATTTTAGAGTTGGTCCTACAGTCCAGAGTGACTCACTTAACTGAGTTCTCACTATTGTCATAGTATTGTTATTACTACTGTATTTCAGATCCACAGTGTTAACTATCCAACTAAACTTTTATAAAGTTTTTTAAACGTTTTATCCTCTTTCTGGGGAGGTGCACGGCATCCTCAATCTTCACTAGTCTCTGGATCTTGAAGGCTTGATTCCACGTGTTTTGGCCCCCCTTGGAAACTCCAGAAAAGATCTTGTAGATTCAAATTCTGCTCAGGTCTTGTGTAAATATTGCAGAGACAGCAGCTGGAAAGACACTCTCACTTCTTTTATTAGGTGAATGGGCCCTGCCTCTCATCATGCTCCCTGTCCTTATCTTAACAACTCCCCAGTAAATTTAAAAATTGAGGAAAGTGCTTTAGTGACAGACTTAAAGACTAATTCCACTGTCCTCAGAACAGATACAAATCAAGGTCATGACCCCGTGCTCTTCCAAAGGTGTTTAAAATTTGGTTTTCTCTTGCTTGCTTTAAATTCCATCTTCTCTCAGGGTAGTCTTCATTCAGTGCAGATGTGCTGCTGGCCTGAATGGGACTGGCAGAGAGAGTTAGCAATATTTCACCCAAAGATAGGATCCATCAATTCCTGTGTAGATTGTAAATTATTTGTAGAAATTAAAGTCCACAGGCTGTGCTATGTATAATGTGTGTATAATGTATTTTGCCTGTACAACAAGGGAAACATTAACATTCTATATCTGTCTCTCTTTTTTGTGTATTTAGGTAAGTACCTTAGTAAGTGATTTTTACATCCCAAGGTCAGTAACATGGCAGTGGAAGCAGAAAATTTGTAAACCATTGCACAGCATTCACTGCATCCCAAAAGCTGTAGCTATTTCTTTGTGTTTAATTTTTTTTCATCCATCTGTAAGTAAATACATAGGTAGCATATATTTCCCAACCTCCTTTGCCTGTAGCTGGAAGTGCTCTCATCCATGCCTGTGGATTTCCCCATTTCCCTGTGGTGGATGAGTGAACCAGGCTCTGCAGAGGGACTGGCTGTGGCAGCATCCTAACAGAGCTACCTGGCATTCTTTGGAGATGGCTTTAGGACCTTTTCCAGGCTCTGTCCTTCTGTTTTGCAGGCTCATTAGCTTTCATGGCTTGATTTCAGTGATGTGTCTACATGACATTTATTTGCTTAATGAATTGAGGTTTTAATTCACTTATTTTGCTTTTAGCGACTGAGTGGATCCATGTAGTAAAGTTTTAAGACTTGCTCTTGAAACACTATCTTCTTGGCTAATAAACTGAGATGATGACAAGATCTGTAGTGAATATTCAAATAAATGTGATTACTTCATTTCATGTCAACAGAGGAGGTGAAAAGTGCAGCTCAACTGGCTGGGTAAGATTGGAAGGAGGGGCTGGGAAAAAGCAAGAGACAACAAAGAGATAGTTTGTAAGATTTAGTGGCTTTTTTCAGCAGGGGTGTTGAGAAGCCAGTGTTACAGAGTTCAGCAGGGTCACACAAAGTGCAGAAACTTTCTTATATTCATTGAGAAAAGCTTGATACCTGCTTCCAAAATTCAAACAATAGGGAAAAAGTAGATGGGCAGATGATGTGCTGCTTCTACCTAGTTTAAACAGGCTGAGGCTTGCACTGAATAGACACTATCTTTTTTTATATCAGAAGGTAGAAAGTCCAGTGTCTTTCACAAACTATAACTGTGATAAGAGGGTCTTTCAGGAAATCATAAAACACCTTTAGACCAGTGATGGTGTTTCCTGGCTTGAAGGTTGACTAACCCAGAAGAGCAGACTTATCTAAACGAATTTTTTGACCTTCATATTTGTTAATAATAAAATAATAATTTCCAAATGCAGATTGGGCAGCACTTGGTCGGGATCATTTGCATGCAATCAGCTTTGCAGCAGACACTGGAGTTTGCTCATCTGGCAAGGAGAACGCAGCCAGCTCCAGGAAGGTGATGTTCCTGGGAAAGGTGCGCCAGTGTTTGCGTTATCTGTAGATATGATAAAATTATTTCCAACCAAAGCGGTGATGCTGTTAATGGGGAGCAATAAGATGTGGTTTACACAGATAAAACCCTTGTCTCAGATGGGAATGACAATGTAGGTCTGTTCCACTAACCTTTGCCTTGACTCCAGGGCGTCCTTGGGAGCGTCCCTATCACACTTCCATGTGCTGACTCACTCTGGGTCATAATCTTGCTCAATGCTTGGGGGAAAAATGTATTCCCTGGAAGTAACACTGTTTGTGGTGTTGCTGCATCTCTGAGACCCTCCCAGCACGATGGAGATTTCTGTGAATAGCAATTTCCCTGCACGTTGAGAGAGATGGGTCACCTACTCTGCCAAACAACTGGGTTGTCACCCTTCCATTGGTCCCTGTAAATCTGTTGGACATTGAGGTAGAAGTGGCTAAAGCACATTAGGCATTTTCTACCAACACAGGTGTCCTGTTCCAAACTCAGGCAATAGAAATATTCTCAATGATATCAGAGCAGTACATCTAGCTGTGAGAAGAAAAAACACCCATTATCAAAAAAAAGAGCATTATACCTCTAGAAAATAGCACAGCCAGTTCAACAGATCCATACTGATAATGGATAATTGCATGTTTTCCCCCAGTAGTTTTGCTAGGACTGCTGTATCTTGTTGAGGTCTGTAGTCCATGATGAAACTCCAGTTCTGTCCTGTTAGTCTAAAGATCTGCTCTAAAAACGCTGGTCTGAAAATGCACGTGATGGACCACATAAATTGTTTGTCTCTTATAAAAACTCAAAAGGTTTTCCAGTTTCATCTTTTGGGGTTTTAATCTTTTAAAAGCATGTTCAGATTATATTAATTTGATTTTAGTGAGATTGGGCTGTGAAATAAATGGGCTGTGCACACACACTAACACATGTGGAATTCCTTTTCGGTAATCCTCAAAGAGGCTTTTGATTTTACTTCTGATTCATCCAAAAAAAAAAAAAAAAAGCACCAGTGAGCAAGTGAGATGTGCACAGGGATTTAGATGGCTCCAAGGTCACCACGTACATTTACATAGGAAACACATGGCTATGGGAAAACTCTCCCCTTGGCTGTAAGATGGGTTCCTCGAGGTGTTTTCACAGAATCTGACTCTCACACAGATAAAAACACCATGAATCCAAGGCCAGTTGGAGAGAAATGGAATCTGAATTAATAAGGTGGCTCATCAGCAGCTTAACAACACCATCCCAGAGGCACATCCCCAGCCCACAGTGTTAGCAGGGTGGCACCCAAGGGAAAATCCTCATCCACCTTCCAGCACTGTGGTCACTCCTGAGGATGAAAAAGAGGGAAAATGGGCTGTGGAGCAGCAACCACCAAATCATAGGGCAGGTCCGTGTCCTTGTCCAGGAGGAAGCCTTTAGCAGATGCAAAGGGCCGGCAGGTATGGAAGGAGCTGGAGGAGAGGTTCCTGCTCCTGCACAAGTCTCAGTCTCACCTGGAGCCATGAGGGGGGCCCTGGGATGAGCATGGGGCTGGGGACACTCGCATCCCACAGCTCTGGGAAAGTAGGACATCTCCTGTGCCCCAGTGCAGAGCTGTGCCCTGCCCATGCTGCCATTCACCCCTGAGAATAAGGGGAAAGCTCCAGCTATTGTCCAGGTCCTGAAAGTCTTTTATTAGAGAAGAATAAGCCTGAAATGCAACAGCTTTTTTGGTGAAGGAAGCTTCACGTGACTCATCCATCACAAGCTTTATTATTGCTTCAGACCCTACTGGAGGTTTACAACCAGATGTTTTAGGGACCTTGCATTTTCCCCGTGAAATACTCCCTGCACCGTGTTTAGAGCTGACAGGCAGGTGGTTGTAAAGTCAACCATAACAGTCAGGGCTGGCAAGTTTTGCCTCAACACGATAAAAAAAGTCTGTTATTAGTATTTTGTGATTAATGATTGTATATTATAAATGTACATTAATAAGTATAATATACTCTCAGTATTTTATTGCTGCTTTTATGATATGACAGGCAAACCTATGAGAGCATATTTAATGCATTCACACACCCATATTGTGCATGTAATTTACACAAACTGTAGAGATGGCTTAAAAGGCATCTGCAAAGGACATAATCAAGGTTGGTAGGACTTAAATGTAACCCAAATTTTTCCTTATGTTTGCATCTTCCATAGGAAGATTTTTGCATTCTTAATAATCTCTAAATTTCTACAATTTAGGGCAACTGAGGAAGGTAAAATTAGGGAAGAAATTAGTGTTGGAAGTGTAGCCTTGTGAAAAACTCTTCAAACTTTGAAAAGATTATTGTAGTCTAATGTACGCAGAAAAGGGAAACACTGTGAGGTATCAAAATTAGTGTCTCTTCCCAAGAGTAGAACAAGCAGAATTAAAAATTGCTTCAACTTCCTTAAAGTGCCCATTTTGCTGAGCTCAGACACAGATGCAGCATTTGGGAACCTGCACCCGCTTGACTGGCCACCACCTGCAGCCAAGGCTTAGAGAGATAAAGCAGCAAACAGGTACATTGCATCAACCAACCCCTTCATATTAATTATCAACTTTCCTGGCTCTCAGTCAGGTCTCCAGGCAGTGCAGCAGCTCCTGCAGAGGGGAAGGTGCACTGATGATCTCTGGAGGATGTTGGCTGGTGCTGAGGCCCAGGCAGCCCCTGGGAGGAGTGTTCTGCACACCAGTCCCTTCTGCCTTCAGAGCACCTTTCTGAGCAAGGACCAGCTCCCAGACAGGTTCCTCCAACTGTTTTGCCCAGCATTTGCATTCCACTTTCATTTCTCCCAATTGTTTCACATAAGAAAAAATTCCCCTTCCTCAATATGTCAAAATACACCATCATCATTCATCAACACACTGTTAAAGGAAAATTGTGTTTCAAACATCTGGATAAATGCATATGTGTGTGCAAATGGGGCACCCTGGGCAACTGCATTTGTTAGCACCAATCTGCAGGGGCAAATTCCTGACTGCAGGAGCAGCAGAAACATCCACAGATAAATGGGCTTCTGGGTCAAATTCCCTGAGCTGCAGAGATCTTTGTTTGCAGCTTATCTGTCGTATTGGGGTTCCTCCTATTCAAAGATATGGGCGTAGTTACGAAAGCAAGAAAACTTGAGGGCAGACTAAACAGAAGAAAGAAAGAAACAGAGGGTGTGATGGAAGCCCTTACTCAGACTGGGGATAAGTAATTTAGGGAGATTTTGACCTAGAGATGTCTTGCCCAAGAATAAAGGTGATGTGAGCTCAGAGGCCACAACATATATGCTACATTATAATAAACAACATGGTCTAAATGCTGACAAAGGCAACTGGTTTTTTTTTTATTAAGTATTCAGAGCTTTCCTGCCTTTTTAAGCAGGGTTTTTCAGTGAATGGAATGGAACAGTTCAGCTGTGGATCCAGGATCCTGGGTCTGGTGCTGCTGTGCAAGGTGTGCCCTTCGTTCAGCAGTGCTTGTACCAGCAGCAGCTCCCAAGCTCAGCCCTAGCACGGTAAACTCACGTTCACTAGAAATTTGGAGCATTCCAAATGATGAAAAAGGTATTCATATAAACTGGAGGGATGTCTGACACATTTGTCTTCAAAAGGAGGAATAGACCCCCTTCTTACATGGCATGTTCTCACTAAGAACTTATATTTCAATCAATTTTTACATTATTAATTCAGTCAATCACGCAGAAACCCCAAGCACCCAATGAATTCTTTGATTACAGATGAAAAAACATAAGTACAAGAGCCACATTTTTAGATGTAGCCTCCTTTAGTGGGATTTATTTCTCTAGCCAGCACGAGCTGACTTGGCCAGTGGTCTGACCCCGGCAGCTCTGGGTTATAGTCCCTGCAGGAGTCGGATACTTGGCTCTGCTAAAAAGCATCACGTGGAAGAACTTGGTGGCAACTTCTGATAACTTGAACTCAAGGGACTTGTGCTATTGCCTGCAAAGGAGATGGGGGATAGGGTGTTTTTATCTTTAAACTGTTGTACAATGTGTTTATAATCACACAGGAGCAGCTCATTTGTTTCCAAAGGAGGCGATTATCCAGGTCAGTGGAGAATTTCAGTGTTCAGCTAGGAAGGATGAGCTTGCATAAACTATACCCAGCTTTGATACAAATACAAAAAAGCTTTTGGGTTTGTTTTTTATTTTTCCTTTAATAGGTAGGTAATTCCTCTCTACTCCAATCCACTTGGAATAACATGACTGGAGCAATTTTTTGCTGAATTGGTTGTATTCAACAGGACTGCCTTGTTAGTGACTAGAGAAAATCCAGGTAAAAAGTAAATAATAACTAGTACAGCTTGGATTCAAGAGAAAAATCTTTGGGACTGGGACCCTCTGGTGCTGCAGGTTTGGCCACTTCCTTTGCACAACGGTGCATCTATCTGCCACCCTCACAAGTGACAACAGCCTCTGGATGAAGGTGTATCCTTGTGTTTCTTTCTGACACAACCAGCACATATTTAACATTATAACATCCCAAAAGCAGCCTCCTTCTTCACCCAGTTCACCTCAGAGACGTGTTGGCTTCAAAGCACAGATGGGTCATTAACATATGACTGTTGTTGGGCATAAATAACCCCAAAAATACCTAACACAGCTGGAGTCGAGCACATTCTGAAACACTGAAAACAAAAGAGGCAAACTTATCCACCCCATTATTTCTGCAGTCAATGGAGGCTGCTGAGCAGCACTGAGAATTGGGCTGCCCGCTCAGACACGGAAAAATAGAGTTTGTAAACCTAATACCCTTAGGTAGCAAGTTTGAAACTGGTCATTTTAATCCCTCTACATTCTGTTTCTTTCGCTGCTATACATTTAAATACTGCACCTACTGATGACAACACTTTGATGATGGGAAATAAAATATCTGTAAAGTGCCTTGGAAACATTAGCTGGAAGATGCTGTAAGAGAGCAAAGCCCTACCCTCATTTTCCAAAGAGAGAATTCCAAATTCTAGGCAATTAGCCCAGTCACGACACTTCAGGCAAAGTGCCACTGGAAAACATTTTGTGCCATCCCAAATCACTTTTCCCTGGGATGGTTTTAACACAGAACCAGCCTTAAGCTCCCCCGAAATGAAAGCTTGGCCTGTTTCCTACATAATGTCTGTGATCCACCCAGCTGTCCTCCCTCATTTGAGCAGTTTGCTCTTCCCCTGTAGGTGACAGTCAGCAGCCATCAGGGAGCAGCTGAAATTCCAGTGCAACCCCCCCTGCTCCCTGCCAGGTGCAGGAACCCATCCTTCCACAAAACTCGACAGAAAGTCCTGTAATAACATTTCCTGAGTGCAACCTGGGGACCATTTGGGGAGAACAGTGTGAAGTCATAGAGGTAGTATTACCTTTGAAATGTGTGAAATATTGATAAGGGCCATATTTCTTCATCACATAAAGAGAAATCCCACCAAGAGGTACATCACTATTTAACTGGATAACCACATTCCAAGGTGCAAAGCGTAAAGTTCAAAAGACCCCACTGTTTTCTATACATTGTAGAGAGACACGTGTATAACATCAGAGGTCAGTTTGTCATGGCTTAGAAGAAGCTCCATCAAACATACATTTTATTTCCTCAGCAGTTTGTTGACACTGACTGTTTCTGTCTCAATTAAGTGATTGACCAGACGGTTTTGCCATATAGATGGGCAGTGGATGGGAATGAACTCTGACCCATTTAAATTAAGTCTAATATTTATTGTTCCAGGCCAACAATGGTCTGGGGAAGCACTGCCTTTGACCTGCTGGGTACATACAACCATATACATAAAGGAACTATACAAAATAGAGCCTGGATTGTTTAAAAGATAAGCCTGTTCCTCTGGGGTTAGGGATTCATATCATGGAAGATTAAATCTTAGGTAGATTTAACCTATAGATAGGAAAATAAACTTAGTGAAGAATTTTATAAATTAGACTCAATAAGGGTAATTATGAAGCCTTATGTATTTTTTATCAGTTCTTCAATAGAGAAAATTAACTCGGCCTTGATCCCACCTTTATTTTATTATCCATCTCTTACCAAGAGCATTTAGAAGAAAATAACAATTTCTTGCCTTTTTTTTTTTTTGTTAAACAGGCAATAAAATTGGCATTTTCATGCATGCATACTGAACTTGGTGCAGGTCTTTGCTTGCTGCTAAAACCCTCTTAATTACTGGATGCAAACAGGTAGTGCTGGACACAAACAGCAAAATCCCAAGTCTGACACTGGTTTGAAAGGGCTTTTTTCTCCTCTTTGAACTGCAGCAACACACTGTGAGCCATAAGGCAAACTGCAGAGAACCTGTAAGGTTGTGTTAAATCTTTGCAACGCTGCATTTCTCATGGTCACAATAAGTTTGATGAGATTAGAAAATAAATCGGACTGTGGTACCTGTGCACCATCAAAGAATTCAAAATGGCTCCGCTGTACATTGGTGTTAAAAAATATTAAATAAATTCCGCTGACCTAATTTTTTAATGTGTTCATAGTTGGCATTATATATGTATACACACACAGGCACATTTTTCACATATTTAACCAGTAATAACTTTTATCACCACAATTTTGCTATTGATTGCTTCTTTAACAGTGAAATGCATCACAAACAGAAATGAATGAAGCTGTCAGGAAGAAAGTTCTATAGTAGCTTTACTGTCAGTTCCCATCATAAATAACCATGACATCATATGAGTCTTATCTACGGGTTGCTCTTACTGATCAATGGCATCACTCTAGTAGTGTAAATAGCTTCTAATGTCCCATCTTCCACCTTCAAATAGATTCTGATTATTTATGATGGCTGTTAGGTTACAAGTCTGGGCTGCGGTTTGGATTTATTTTCTACTTACAGCTGCTGTGGATTTCAAGTTAGATAGGATTATTTTTTAGTTAAGATGATGAAATGGGATAGACCTGTCATAGAGCCTAGAAAAACCTTCATCTCATTTACTCTCTGTAGCAATTTGACTGTGAATCCAAAGACCTTAAAGGCTTTTCATTAAATAATTCAAAATGTTAAAACAGAGAGTGCTGGTTACTTTTGCCAGGTTCAGAGCAGCCTAATCAATCTACAGTTACAAAGAAAAGGAATAATATTTTTCCTTGTTACTAAACTCCAAAGGAGTTTCATTATGAGCAGAACTGTATAAAACAGCCTTACAAAATTGTCACAAAAATATAACAGCCAACAGAAAAATCTGCTTGTCAGCTTTTCCCATGGTGATCATGAAAAAACTAATGATGTTTTACTCACTCACTCACTCACCAAAAACTATTCACCCCCAGGCTAGTCGATATTTGGAAGGATGATATAATCTCTATATTTCTTATGATAATGAAAGTCATGTCTGCCTGAATACGGAGCTCCAGACATTTATTTTTTTTAATATCTATTGCATTCTCATACCCCAAAATGGATCTTATAATTGAGAACTGGGACACACAGAACAACAGCACATTGAGAAACAAATGCACATAGGTTTCCACTTGCCACAACAGATTAGGGGGGTCAATGGCACATTAACTAATTCATTATTTAAATTTCCAGAGTCAAGTTCCTCTCTTGCATTACATTTAGCAAGTGCACCAAGCTGAGGAGCATTCTTGAGAGAAGGGGTCATTTTTCCCAGCATCAACAATAATTAATAAATGGTTAGTGTTGTCCAGCTCATTTCTCTAAAGAAAACACCCTAATGACACTGAGAGGAAAATCAATAGGGATAAAAATGCAGCAGTGATAAATATTCTGCTACTCTTATCCTTTGGTGACCTTCTGAGGGGCTTCAGATTTAAAGACTCATCCCACTAGAGTCTTTTATTCCCCTCTTTACCATAATTCATCAGTTAATATGTAACTCTGAGCTGATTACAACTTATCTGTAAATGTCTTTTATGCAACAGCAGCACACAGACCCCTCAGTGGAACAAACCAGGTGCATTTTTTTAGCTCCCCTCACGGCAATTTAGCTGCAAATGATAAAAAACTCGTGATAGTATTTGGTGTGATAACTTGACAATGCAAAGATCTTTGGGTTTGGCCTGAAAGAATCCAAAACACGCTCCAATCTTTGTATCTGGGTGAGAAGCACTTATTTTTCCATCCAGTATTTCCTCCTTAAGATTGTTCTGTCTGGTGAAGAGCTGTTGTGCTCAGAACAGCGCACACCTCCGAGCACTGCCTTGCCTTGGTTAAAGAGTAACCACAGCACCAGAGGTCACCTGGAAATGGAAAGTCTTCAAAACACACCAGCAAAATCACTGTCTGAGCTGGAGGCTTTCAAAAGACAGTTTAGTAATTGCCAATAAAGCCCTGATGGCACTTTTCCAGTCTCTACTATTGTTTGAGCTTACAGAAGCACGCGGCGATAGCGTCGTTTTCGTGCGTCCCCTCTCCCACCCGTGGCAGACTTTCCCCCTTTTTTCTTTCCCAGCGCCATAATCTGTTTCTTGTGCCTTAGGTGAAGTTAAAACCTCGGCGGGGAGAAGGAGGAATGGGGCTGCTGGGCGCTGACAATGGCTGTTTTGTCACCGCCAGGCGCTGGTGGCCATCGGGAAGCGTGGACGAGTCCAGCCACTCGATGCCAGGGTGGATGATTTATTGCCTGAGTGTCTTCGGTGGCAATTGGACCCCTTCCCGCTGTCACTCACGCCTTGCAAAGATTTGGTCCTAAAGAAGAGGTTCCCCCCTGGTCTAAAGAGATTACAATGCTTGTCATAAAGTGTCTTTTAGTGGAGGGAAATGGGTATGAAAATGGGTAAAGAAAGGAAACAATCGGAAGAGGAGAGAAGATGGATGTTCTGTAACCTTTTCTCAGAGACCCATTTCTCCTTCTTTTTCTCCTGTCTTTAGCAGGTTTTTGTTTTGGCTGATGACAATGCGTAATAGCCTGATAAATTGATTTTGTGAGTCCCCTTTCTCATCTCTTGAGAAGACACTAACTCGTTGGGACTTCAGAGGGCTCTCAGAGGCAGGAGACAACAATTAGTTTGTTGGGGATGTCAGAAAGGAGCTTCAAAGTTTTGCCAGGAAAAATCCTTTCTGACAGATCAGTGCTGACAACGTTGGCAGCTGCTAGGAAAAGTGGAGCTGGAAACTCCCTCCAACTCTCAGGAGCAGGGAAAAATTGCAGGGCATTAACTCTGTACAGTGGGTCGGGCACTGGCGCTGTTGCTTTTCACTGAAGCATGTATGGCAATGACTAAAGCTTTCCACAAGAGGAAAGAAGAGTAAGAAACATTTAAAATCAAAATTTTTCAAGGTTTTTGGTTGATTTTTTTTTTTTTTACAAAACCTTAATACACAATCTTTAAAAATTTCTACAAAAGCAAGAAAGCACATCATAGCAAGATACGCTTCTGCAGAGTTGAAATAGGCAGTCTTGACACTTATTTTAAAAACTCATCCCGGAAACACTAGTTTGTGTTTTAAAAGTGAAGCATCAAAATGGTCAATTTTTTTATGCTTCTTGAAAAACCAAGTTAATCCTTCATGACTTTCTAGAAACACACATCAAAAGCAACTGCATCGAGGCATGTCTGTGTGCCTCCCAGTACAGGAAGCCCTGCAGAAGAGCTCTGTGTATAAAACCCCCTGAATTCAGAAATCTTGAATTTCTAAGCCTGTAAATAAAAAGATCAGCCATTTCCTTAAGGGAGAAGCACTGGTCAGTCCAGGCTTGCTGAAAAGAAGCCACTAGAACCAGTTTGTTGACAGATCACAGCCCCAAAGGGAAGCTGCATTTCACAGGTTTTGGGGAGGAGGATCTGACACCGAAACCTGGCAAAGGCTTTGTGAACTTCCACAAAAGGAGCTGAGGACAATTAGTCTCTATTAAATTGATAGGGTCATGTTACACAATACAACTGCATTCCAGGAGAGGGGCATTGCACATGCTGATATGGGCTCTGCCACATCTGTTGGTTCCCTTATATATGTTATGAGACACAAATATTTATGTTTTCTTTCACCACAGTTAATATGGATTTTTGCTGTTAAGTGGAAAGTGCCTAATATTGTGCTTATTGGTAAATTTTCACATAAATTTCTCTCTCCAGGCTCCCCTGTGCTATAATTTTACTGGAGATCTCAGAGAAGCAGAAGTAGCTTTTATTTAAAAATGTCTGGGAAAGATAAACTCTCAATACCAATATACCCTTGTGATAAATCAGTAAAAAACTATTTTAAAAATTTTAGAAATCTTTTATCTTTATCATCCTATACCATAAGTATATTTGATACAGGTTAGTACCTACCCACCTCATTGCTTCCTCTGTTTATTTCCTTGAGAAACCGCAGTGAGCTGGGAATAAATCACATCCTGTCGGAACAGATCCTGCACAAAGAAACCTTCCACTGAACAGAACTTACTTGAAGAGGAAGAGGAGGGATGAAGTGTATTGATAAGGAACTAAGCCAGACCTTTCAAACTCGGGGAGAAAAGGACACGTTGTACATTCAGTAGTCACAGCCAATTTCATGAGAGTATAAATTGCTTTGCCGAAAATCTCTTCAGGTGCATTAATGCTGTGGTAAAGACACAGCACTGGAGTAATAATTGCACAGTTATTTGCTGCCTTTTAAAATCCCATCAGTCCGAATAATATCACCCAGAGTTGTACATCCTGCTAGAAGCAGCCTGTTAATATCACACACAACAAAGGTTCAACAGATCTTGACTAAAGCCCAGATTATTGGAAAGGTGAGACAAGTCTGGTGTGAGAGCTGCAGACAAAGTTAGGCCCAGCAGACATTTCTCAGTCCATTGCCTGTTTCGAGCTGTTACTGGGAGGTGAAAGAGAATCCGGGTATATGGGAAAAAATGCCCTTCGAGTGGCAGAGAAAATATGTTTTTTTCTTTCAAAGATACACTAGAACTCCATCAGGCTATTAATCAAATAGATAAAACTGGCACTTCAGTCCCTGCCGCTAACAGAACTCTGTGCAGTAACAAAACCTTCTCAACACACCAGGAGACTCTTAAAATTCAAGCACTCTCAAACTTAGCAGCACCCCTGAGAGCCACAAATTGAGAGAAATTAATTCTGTGCCTCTGCACCCCTCATTACCAGAAGAGCTGAAGTAGGTCAAATGCAAGTTAATCTCTTAAATTCCACTTTTGTACACGGATGTTAAAGCAGCCATTACTTTTGTACTGGCAAATGTCTCCAGGCTAAAGTGCAGAACTTTAATAAACCATAACAGGTTGGTATTGAATATAATTCCAGGTGACTGCCTGAAACTTTTTTTAAAAATATTTTAGTGTTGTCCCCAGAAATGCCCACCTCATGCATCACTGTAACAAGCATGTCTGAAGGGTTTAGCTGCACCTAAACAACTATTTGTGATAAACACTTCATTCTTTTGGAATTAGCAAATGTGCATGAATGTTAAAACAACTTATTTCTTCATGTCAAACATGAAACAACAATGCCAAACTGAACAGTGTACTAAAGATGATGCCAGGAGGGAGGCAAACATGTTTTAAAGGAAACAAGCCCCTGCTGAACGATGCAATAAACCCCTTCACATAGCAACACCTATGTCAAGAGATGTCTAGCACAATTTAAATATTCCAGCCCTCATTTCAGTGCACGTTATGCAAAGGTGGATCAGGGGTGGATTGATAAGTGAACAGACACCTTTGAAATCCAATCTGGACTCCTTACTGACAAAACCCAACAACACTGTATTTTGATTTTTTTTCTACTGGGGCATCAGTCCTGAGAGCCCAGCTTTTAAACCACTTTCCTAAGGAACAGTATAATGGGTAGAAATTCAAGAGGCTGGTATTACTCCTGTTAAAACCACTGGCAAAACTGCCTTGTTCTGGAGACAAGGTCGCAGCCTGTGTAAATGCACCCACACAAGGTATCAGGCTCATCTCAGAGAGTTACTCTAACAGAACTGTGATTTTTAGGTCATATTCTTCATCAGACCCTGCACACAGCTCCTGCTGATACCAAAGGGAATTGCATGCATGGGAAAAGCACATCAGATTTTCTGCAGTGGCTTCCCTTCTCCTGCTAATTCATCCATAGGTGATGTCCCTACCAACAGTAGCAATTCCATGAAAAACAATATATTCCTGTCCTAATCATTCCAGATTTACATAATAATGAAGAGAGTCACATATCTTCAGGTCAAAGCCATACCTCAGTATGAGCTGGCCATTGCACATTTCTCCCTGCTCCTAATGCATTTTCAGAAAACACCCTGTTTGTCAGAAATTTCAGCTAATGATCTCCAGTGTCAGCCTAAGCTCAGTAGCTTTCTACAGATGGTGTAGCACCTACAAAGAGAATAGTCAACCAGCACAACTTCTTTAATGTATTTGAAGAAAAGAAACAAGTCCGATGCCAACAAAATTGAACCAAACTAAAAAAAAAAACCAAAAAAAACCAAAAAAACATTATTTCCTATTGTGATAAATACTGGTAGATTTTGAAATATTGTTTAATGACTGCGATGATATAATGCTGAAAATCTGCTTCTACATACAGCCTGCACATGCATAGGGAGTCATAGATTTATTGCCATGATCATGTGTTAGACAGTTGTGTTGATTCCTCCATATCTTTAGAAGCAAGTAATAATGACAATTTTTGGAGGTAATAAAATTTCCCGTGTCTCTCACATTAATGTGTTTCTATCACTAACTTCTTAGACACATTTGGAAACAATCAAGTTCTTATTTTAAGGAGCCTTAAGATAAGGTATCTGTGAGCTCTGCACTTGGGGTAATTGATCACATTTGTTTCCTGTATGGAGGTTCGACTCCTCTTTCCCTTAAACTTGGCATGTTTCTCATTACCCTATGCCTTGTTAGCCCGGTAGAAATGTTCCACCGTGGTGAGTGAAAACAGGACGATGCTATTACAAACCACATCTAATCAGGGATGGCAGCCCTTCCCCATCTCCGGGATCTTGAGCACCCGGAATCCATTCCGCAGAGCCCTCCAAGGGAAGCAGGTACGTGCTGCTCTCCTGGCCACGGGTCCAGCAACACTTCTGGCCTCCAGCCTGGAGTCCTACAAGGTGGTTCTGCTTCAGGAAGGGACCACAAACTCCAGAAGAAACTAAGAAGTGCACTCAAGTCTGTTTTTCCTTCTGATGATAGGAGTGTTAGCTTTAAATTCAGGAAGCATCTTTGCCTTAGTTGTCAAATGCTGCATGGTAGCATTTGTCTGCAAGGGGGGTTTTAATTTCACAATACAACAGGGTTTACTTAAAAACAGCCCTGTTATTCACATAGCATTAAAAAAAAAAAAAAAAGCCATTAAATTTGCTCCCAGCAAAAGAAAAAATTTAGGTTTTTTCATTGAGTCTTTACATTGAGTTTATTATGTGGGAGTGGATCATGCTCTGCTTACGTTAAAGGAAAGTCATGGTGCTACATCTACTTTTACCAGCAGAGAATTTGTCCTCATTTATTTTGATTGAAAAACTGCTGTTATGTTACATTGTAAACGGACTGGTCCTGTCGCATGAAAAATGTGCAGTGCTGTATTTTTAATTTCCTCTTCTTTGCATTCCTTCTCCCCCTTTCCTACCAACGATCAGAACAAGAAAACTTAAGCATTTACCAGAAAGACAGAGAAGCAACTTTACCTCTAAACTCAAAGCCATGTTTGTACATGAACCAGCAGGGAGGATTTTAATCAGGCCTTGCTGGCTCCGAGAAATCACCTACGGACAGCACAAAACTGCTGCAGGAAGAGAGGCTGGGAGGAGGCAGGCTTTAGGGGCATTTCATTTGACTTGCTATAGACTTGTTTCTTGTAATATCTCATTTAAAGAACCAGGGAGTTTTTACCTACTGAGAAAATAGCCTGTAACAGCCTTTAAAATTCTTGCAGCTGGCCAGGTTTGGTATTCCAAGGTAAAAGTCTCTTGCCACTAAGGGATCTGCAATGCTTTCAACTGTGTGTTCTTATATTCAGAAACTAATGCTGAAGTTATTATTAGCAACACTATCTTCATCTCACTGAAGTTAATATTCAGAGTTGGCTAACACTGAAATATTTCAGTTTAGCAGAAAGCAAATACTTCATTAGGGAAATGTTAAACTCAGTGAGGGATCATTACCAAGTTTAATTGATGGTAAAAAAAAATAAAACTACTAAGTGGGAAAGAAAATCCTGTACTAGTGAAAATAGATCTCACCAAGAAATGAAACATTTCTGGCTGTGTCTCCTTTGAATTCCTCTCTTTTCCAAATATGCTGTATCTCTGCAGTTCACTGTAATCTACCTAATTTGTTCCCATGCTCTTTCTGGGCTGTCTTTCCTCTCTGACCATCTTGAGAACTTCACACATTGTCAACCTATCATAGGTGAAAGCTTTTGAAGATCTACTACTTTTCTCCAAGCCTAATAAGGTCAGCGACCTTTCAAGCTCTACTATTTCCTTTTCTATCATTAGCCTGATACGGGCATCAGCTACCTCTCAATTTTCTTCATCTCTTCAATGCCTCACTTCTTCCTTTGGACACTGTCTAATTAGGAACTTAATTTCCTCTTCCCTGATGGAGGTTTTGATAATAGAGGGATCCTATTCACCCCTGAATCACAGAGCAGCACTATGATTTCCTGCTCAGGGGTGTCTTCAGGTATGTTAATTAATTTTCATGGTGGCGGCTCTGCCACAAAACCACAATAGAGCAACAGCTCCCGTAGGAAATCCACCAGTGGGGAACAGTCCTGCCCAAACTCAATCAGGCTGAGTTTGGAGTGAAGGAGGACTGCAGTCATGGAAGTAGCCAAGGATGAGGCTTTGATGCCCTGCAGAGCTCATTTTGCATTTCTGAGCCAGCACTGCTTCTCTGGAGGAAAGGCACCAGCTTTTGGGAGACTTTTTCCCATCCCCAAACCCGCTGTGCTCCAGGAGAGGACCTCCCCCTGCCCCAGGGCCACGTGCCACAACCATGACTTGTCCACTTTTCCTACACACAAACCACTGAGAACCTCAATCATACAGAGGCAAAAAAGTGTCTGGGAGGAGCCCAATATTTTTTTCCAGAACTGAGATTTTTAAGTAATTCCAAGAAGTGCCCATTTTTTTTGGATGAGCAATTATGGGCAAGGCAAATGCATTCTGTGGGAAAATCTTCATGCTAATTTAAAAGCAAAATGCTGTCCAAATAAACAGCCTTTCACCTCTTGCTGCACTATTAAGGAAATTTATGATTTGTTCAGTTTTCTTTAGCACTTTTACTGCATTTTTCTTCCCGCAGAGTCACTGGCTGCTCTGCCATGAGCCGTGCCCTTCCTCCCCAGCCAGGGGATGTGCCAGGGCTGCTCTGCCATCCTTAAGACACTGAGAAATTTTTGGTAGGAGACCTATAACTCATCTGTGTACATCTCTGTTGGCTTGCATAGCAAGTTCTGGGAGCAGAGTTGTGCTGGGGTTGCTGGCCTTGCTTCAGGAAGATATTTGGCAGCATCTAGCATATCTGTCTGGGAAATTTGGGCAGTTTCTGCTCAGTACTTGATGAAAGAGGTTCCAGGGCTGCCCTAGGGATGCAGGACTGGCAGAGACAAGGACACAGCCCAGGGCAGATGCTCCCACACCCCCACCCTGGGACAAGGTGGCAAGAAACAGGAGATTCACTGGGAATTCCCTCCCCTTCTCCCCATCAGTGTCTGTTTTCTCAGGGTTTTGTTTTTTTTTATGGTTGGCAGTAAACACAAATAAATCTATTAAAAAAACCAAAACCAAACCAGTAAAGCCTGCAGCCTGCTTGTCGTGCGTCAGGGGCAGTTCTGGGGCCAAAGTGCGTGGTACTGGGGCAGAAGACAAACATGAGGTTTCCATTGCCCTTGCACTGATCCTCTCTTGGTCATTCCCAATCTGTTCTCTGACATAACCCAACATAAGACCCGAAGTCTCCAGCAGAAAGCATCACCTCCTGCTCTTAGCACAGCCCCTCCACACTGGGAGGATGGGGCTGCCATGGGGATCAGGCACTGAAGTGGGATTGGGGCACCCAGGGTCCCTGCCTCACTTGCCTGAGGATTCCCTGGGCTCCTCAGGGCTGGGCAGAATCCCTCACAATTCACGTGCCCTCATGCCTGGCAAAAAGCTTTCTCAAAACCACCATTGGCACATGCAGGGGGGGCTTTGTCATTTCAATATTTTCTTGGGTTTAGTTAGCCTTTTGAAAGCCTCAAAAATTTAGAGGTGAGGCTCCCCCAAAGCCCCTCGCCAGCACCAAGGCATTCCTTTCCCTCTTGCACACTGTATCTCAAAATGACCACATTCCTTCACAAATTTTAAATTTGATCTACAAAGTTTTTCATCAATCTTTTTCCTCTGAACTAAAGCATTCCCTTCCCCAGTGCCAAAACAGAGACAACTTTGAGACCGAGTGGTGCATCTAGAGAGGGTTTGTGCCCCTGCATGCGGCTGTTTGTGCATTTTCCCTTCCTTTCTTAAGCCAGGGTTTGAGATTTGAGTTATTCTGCAAACAAGACCCAAGAGAGACACAATTAGACTCCCCTGGAGACTGACCCCTTATAGTGCCCACCTGTAGCCAGACCCAGATAGCATCCCAGTGCAATGAATTAGCACTCTAAGCTGATTAGAGCAGCTCTGCACAACTCTATTTTATTGACACAATGAAGAGAGGACAGAAAAGGGCCTGAAATGAGAAAATCATTTCCATGCTGACTGAATTAAAAGAACAAAAGAGCTCCTTGCAGTTGCAGCATTCAATTTGTCGGAAAAAAAGGAAGCCACTTAATGGATCACAATAGATCTGAGCAGACAGATGAAATTTAAAACTTCGGCATGAGTGCGATTACCAGCTAAACATATTCTCAATCATTTCCTCCATATGCATAATTTAGTTGGATTGTTTACTTCGAGGGTTTGTTGGGGGTTTTTTTTGCAAAAACACTATGTGAGATGTTATCTCCTAAGTGTCTTTGCATCCCATTTTTCCCAGTCCAGAAGGTTGTTGTGTTGGCTGGTAATACATTTTGTTGTAACACAAATTGCACTAAATTGTGGCTGCCTACGTTTCCCTTTCTCCCCTGCCTCTAGAAGTAAATTAATATTTTCAGTGTATGGAAACAAATAATGCAAGATCATCTTATTCCAAAGCAGACCTAAATTGATTATAAATCACACCCATTATTCTGCTCTGCTTCCAGGAGAACAAACGTACTGCAACTCCTGTTCTAGCAAAATATATTAGTTTGTGCCACTATAAACAGCCCTCTCATTAAATTTAGGCTTAAGCTAACAGTAATAAGACAAGAATAGAGACTATTAAGGGGCTTCTCTGAGTGATATATATAATTACTTATAAAAGAGATATGCAATTTACTTTAGCATTTTCAAATCAAAATCTAATCTCCCGTATAAGGAAATATACCTTTAAAATAAAGCCATGAAATAAATTGAAAACATCAGTATTTTAGGCTCCCTGTCCTCTAATTATGTAAAAGCTTGACTCTGAGTCAGTCTTAATTCAAAAGTGAAAATCAGTTGCATGTGTAAAAATATTTTACTTTCCCAGATTATATTTATATTTTCTACATAATGAAGTATTAAAAGAAGAAAACAGCGAGCACAGTCCTAGAAGTGCATTGGTATATAAATCACATCACTCCCCTGCATATTCCTTGAAAGTAAAATATTTTGGATTATGGAGAACAGAGCCCTTCTTTTTCTACACAAAGTTTTAAAAGCTTATATCTTGTTACAATATTTACAAATCAAATATCTCTTGCAGACCCAAAATTTAAAACAAAAGTCATTTTCTGAGTCTCATTATGACTTCAGAGCGTCTGAATTCAGATCATTTGCATTGATTTGCCCTGACATATATTTTTATTTTCTGAGCATGTTTTAATCAGTTCACTTGACGTCCTTTTTACTATTCAGTTTGCAATTTTACCAGCTTGTTTGCATCTAATTTTGAGGTTAAAAAAAAACCAGTAAAGGAATTATAATTGCTTATAACTCCCCTGTTTTGAAGCTGATACCCTGCTAAAGAGAAAACCAAGCTGAGCACGGATGAGGTTTATTTCTGCTGGCTGCTATTACTGATTTGACTAAGCATTTCGCAGGGGTAAATACCCAAATCATTCGGGGAATGACTGACACAGTATGACATGTGGTTAACAGCCTTACCCTGCGCTTTGCCTTCACAAATCTCGCTGATGCCAACGTAACCTTCCAAATACTTCAGATAATCATTTTCCCCCTACTCTTAAAAAACTTTTACAGCCACGTCTGAACCATTCAAAGGATTCCCGACTGGAANAATAATAATAATAAAAAAAGGGCATGTAAAAAGCTTTGGGATATTTTAGCAAACTCAACGTAGTGTAACTTTGCTGACAGCTTGTCACATTTCACTGACTGTCCGTCTGGGATCCTGCGATAACATCTGCATTCACTCAGGGCGAGAGCTTACCCTAAGACAAAAAAGTGGGTCCTGCCACATAATGCTCCATCATTCTGTCAGTTCTGACATGGCATCTGAATTTTTTTGAATCACTAAACACTTTTGGGACTCTGGTCCTTATTATCTTTCCTTAGTTTCTATACTCGCTCGGCAATGCTGAAAAATGTAAAATGTGCAAACAAGGTAGTGGACGGCTCGGGCTTTTTGTCGTCTAATCCTCAGCCTCTCATTCATGCTCACTGTTAATCTCTTAAGACATTATAAAACTGTTAGACAAAGAAATGTGAATACCTCTGCTTCTCAGCAGAATGGGAGGAAACCAAGGAAAATCTGGATCATGCTAAGCTTTTCTTTTCACCACAAAAATGGTAACTTAAACCTGTTGCATCAAATTATTTATAATTCCCAACACTAAGGCTGTTTTTTTTCTTCTTCTTCAGCATTACAGAGCAAGCCTGGCAATATCACAGGAGGAGGAATGGTACTACTGAGCCTTTCCAAACACATCAAATGTATAAGTTAAATATAAAAAATTCTCCAAAGCCCATCAGAATACAGGGAAATTGGGTTTTAATCCCTCTGCTGCTTTGTGTTCAGCATGGCACAGGGCTTATGGTGCTGTTGGGGCTGCTGGAGACCACTTTGGGGGATTTCTGTGCTGCAGAAGGACCAGGGGCTCGGTGGTGTTGGGTTGGATTGTGGGGATGCTGGGTGGGACACGGCACGGGAGCCTCCAGGCTGGCTGAAGCTTTCCTGGCTGGACTGGACCAGGGCCCCATTTCACATTAATCCAGCTCTGTTTGGAGCCGTCTGCTATTTCAGGTCATCATTTCACTCCTCCTGACTCCCACTGCTGCGGGGGCATTAGCATGGGGACAAAAGCTGCTCAAGCACCTATTCTAAACCCATTCAAGCTCAAACCCACTAAAAATCACACCCAAAATGATACTGTTGCAATCAGCTAAATTTTATTCAGGAATGCTGGGGCTGAAAACCAGAATTTTCATTTTCTACTTCTGCATTGTTGTCATGGGTGGTGGGATCAGATAGTCCAGTCTTAAAAATGCCCGAGAAGCACAAAAGTATTTGAATGCAAATGCCAAACAAGTCACTCTCCCTGAGCTAAATACCTACCACGAGGGTTTCTTTACACACAGAAACTTCTGTTAAAGTCATAATCTTCTAATAATTATTTAAACTATTGTGAAATCTGCCAAAAACATGTTTTATTCATCTCTGTTTGCATTAGTGTGAGGCGGAAAAGGCTTTAATGAGGGAAGTTGAGATGTTGCCTTTTTTGCAACAATGCCAGCCATCGAATTGGTGAGGTGACTTAAGGAAATCAGCTTCTGAAAGGGAATAGCAAGGGTCCAATACTGGTAGGGGTTGAGCTGCTTTGCCAAGGGTGGAACTGGTGGTATTTCAAGCAGAGGGAAGAGTTTGTGGGAAGAAATGAGCAAATTGTACATAGCAAACGGAAAGTCCCAATACTAAAAAGAGCTGAGGAACACCAAGATTTTGACATGAGGAGAGCTGAGAAAGGAAAAGATGCAGTAAAAAACTAAAATATATGCAGGCACTAAAAGGCAAACAGAGCCTGGTCAGCAAACCATGTGCACAGCCAGTGCGAGAGGCAATTATGGCACTGCCCTGCTGAAAAATAAATTGAGGAAGATGAGGGCCAGATATAAAGGGCAGAGAGAGACGGGACTCACAAAAGATTGGAAGAAGCCAAGAAGAAGGAAGTTTTCCACAAGGCTGAACAAGGATTCCAGCTGACTCCAAGGTTTTGGGACAACATGGAGAAGAGCAGCACGAATTATGAGAGGAGGAGAACAGGGATGAAGGAAGTAAAGAGAAGTGCACAGCCTAAGGTCAGCAGGTAGACAAAAATGCAATTTGAGACCAGAGACCTACAAACAAATAATTTAAAAGGCCTCTTCACATAGTCTGAAGTGGGGGGAAATGGTAAAATACTGCTCTCTGTGCAAGAGAGGAGGTGTGTTTCAAAGGCAAGGCACTGAACACATCGCTGCTCACCCCGGCCATCAACAGAATTTTGCTCTGCGGGCACAGAGGGTTTGGTGGGGTCATTTCTGGGTTTAGCATTAAAGGAAGACAGAAAAATTGTTTTCCCTCTTCCTTGTTAACTGCTCATTTAGCTGCCTACACATGTAGATATTCCAAACAGGTGGGTGCCAAGTCAAAATTGGAAAGAAAAATCACTTTTTCCGTGTTCGCATGCAAATTTTGCCTTAGTTGAAGGTTAACACTAGATCAATACTTACAATTTACCTTGACAGAATGTTTTCTGTAAATGCAACAATGCTGAAGCTTTCCCATCCCCAAACTTCCATTTTCCCCTCCAGGAGAGTTTTACTGGTTTTTTTTTTTTTTTTGGCACAAAATCAACACTACTACCATGGTTTTGAAACACCGTGACCACAAATCTCTTAGAAAACATTAACATTCAGATTTATTTTTTAGTGAAACACCCAGGTACCAAATAGCTACACTTTTGGAAAGCGCATTTGGCCACATGAGGCCATTTCAAGAAGATAGGAAGGTTCCTTTTGGAAATCCTGAGCAGCTCCACGCCGGGTCTCCAGCCCAGCCCACTCTGTGCGTGTTGCCAATACACTTCATCAAGTTAAGAGTAAGAACAACACTTTGGGAAACCCACTATACACCAGAGCCCCCTTACGCCATAGGCTTCACCTGATGAAATGTTATGCTTTTTGTGGGCTCTTTTACATCTTTCCACACTAAACACGAGGTCTGTGCTGTAAAAGGAAGGGCCACTTAACATTTGTATTTCTTTCCCAAATTAACGAGTATTGTATGCGCCAAAGTTTGCGCGATCACATAAAGTCAGGCGGGATTATGACAAGCTCTGTCCTCACTCCTGCGTGTGCCACCTACCATTCAGCCAGGAAACATGAGGGCTGTCACGACAATAAAACTCCATATTAATACTCTCTGGGGTAGAAATACCCTATTAGCCAATTACTGGTTTCTTTTTTTGCTTCCAAATAAGTATACTTTTGTATGTATCTGACGAACATATCTGGATCTGCAGGCTCTAGCAAACAAAACTTGGGCTTCTCTTTGGTTTTTCAAATTTTGTGGTGTCTTTATTAGACCAAATGCCCAGACTGCAAGGCTATTGTTAAACATCAAACCTCAATGCTGTGTCCTCTGAAGTGCATGTGTTCAGCTGGGTTAATAAGCATCTTGCCATACCCCAACTCCTGTGCTCATTTGCTTCTGTTTAATGACGACCATCTCCTCCTGCCCACATGTATGCTCGTCTCTCCACTGCTTGTTGAGCCATCAAGACACACCTTTGTTTCATTTAGTATGCAATTTTCACCTCTGACCCAAGAAACTAGTCTTAGGCTTCCTGAACTTTATTGCCTGTTAATAGACTGCTGGCTCTCTTTTCAGCAGTCATAGAAATGGTGGAGAGACATTTAATTGAAAAGAGGGACAAAGCTAGAGCCTGAAAGGCAAAGTCAGTAGGGTTTAAACAAAAAAAAAAAAAAAAATCCAGCAATAATATGTTTGAGGAGGTTTGGATATTCTTTACAAGTTCGTGGCTCTTTACATAAATAAGAAAGACATCATTGATTTAATTATCTTCCCAGGGAACAATGGTATAATACTCTGAATGGTGCTAAATGATTGATCTGGTAATTCATCTTCTGCTAACAGCTATCTATGCATTTTGTTTCTCTCCAGTCCTCAGCCCGATGACATTAGCAGCAATGTCACGGAGCAGTGCTGGGCTTTCACAAAACACCCACAGATGCTCTTTCCTGCCAGTGTTTAGGGACACATGGTAATAATTTTGTCTGTATTTCTTTGTCGTAGATTACTTTTAACTACATCTGTTCAATTAAAACAGAAAAAAAGAAAGACACAGCTAGAGCCCATCAGCTTTATATCAGAAAAAGCCTTTTAATGAAATAGGGGGATTTAATTTTGTAAGTGTTCTGATGAGTGCGAGATGCCTTTCTGTTTTTTCAGAAGTTCTGTTTGGTGAATAGTTAGGAAAGGACATTATTACAGCACAAGGATATTATTGTACACAGAAAGGCATTATTAAAAGTGATTTATTGTTCTGTGTTAGGAAACTTATAGGAAAAGTCTGATAATATATTAAACTTGTTTATTATGGACTTCATATAATTTTTGAATAATGCCGCTTTTTCTTTTGACAAGAGCAATAAACTCTGCTGATATAGACATACGTTGATTATCCCAAGTCAACTGTGTTGCTTAAAGAAACATGCCCAAACAATCAGCTTCTGACAGCTGCATCTCTTGTTATTTACAACAGCCATCACAGTAATAACTCACCATTTCTATATTAATAAGGCAGTGAAATTTATTATGATGGTATTGAAAAGTTATTAAGTACTGCATCCCAAGTGACAAAGTACCACAGCACTGTCACTATCCAAAAGCAGTTGCCCATCCATCACAAAGCTTTCCAGATGGTCCTGCATCTTTATCGCTCCCAGGTTGGTGACATCACCTGTTCACCCACTCAAAATTGATGATGAAAGCAAACAGATCTATCTTACTTACATTTACCAAATCAATTTAATTTTACAGGCCGTGGCTTAGTGACATATTGACTGTTTTCCTTAATGGCATCTACTGTACTTAATGCAAAGAACTCATCTTTGAATCCTGGCTTGCATAATGTGGCATTTCATAATAAATTTTTTATAACGTATTTATTTAATGGGAAGAAATATGATTGTTTGTCAGTTCTATTAGATGCAATTATTATTCTCTTCAGTTTAATATTTTTTATTTTTCTTTCTGATGTTGTCTTTCTTAATGGCTAAATTCAATTTGCCAGTTTTGTCTTTTAAAGGGACGTCTGGCATATCTCATTTATTTTTCTTTGTAATTTGATAATCTCAAACCTACGCCAATGCCATCTTTTGTGTCTGTTAATTTAATGCTCTTATCTGCTTGGACAGAATGCTACTGAACTCAAAACTTACCTTGGTGGTGTTTAAATAAATAAAAATCTCTTTGTTCTGAAGAGAAATACAAATTCCTGAAACATCCTCTTGGTTCTGCTCTAAAGAAGGTAACAAAACTTCCTTCTCCCCTTCCTACTTCTAAGTCCACTTGACCCTTATGGTTTCACTCTGCTTCCCTCAGGAGTTAATGCTCCTCCTGATTAAATTAAAACCTCAGTGGCTTTGTGGGCAATACATACACAGACCTACAGAGAGGTTTCTGTGGCTTTAGACTGTGCCATGAAATGTGCAATTTCCTGCCCTCAAGGTCAAGGACACGGTGGAGCATCCACTGTGGGTGACAAAATAGTCAGTTCTACACAAACCATTCCAGGTTTCATTGAGACAAAAGCTTTTGTGAGATTTTACAGCAGTGCCATGCCAACAGCTGCTCAGCCTCCTGCACTGGCTAAAAACCTCTTCCTGATGCTGCTGCCACATTGACCTTGGGCTGGCTCAGAGACTCACCAGCCCCGTGAGCACAGGCCCAGTGCCAGAGCTGGCTCAAGACAGGGGTGAGTGGCACCTCCCTTCCAGCACCCACTGCAGCCTCTCAGCTCCCTTGTGTGATATCCATCTGAAGGTTTTCTGAGAGCATCTCCCCTGGCTGGCTGAGGAGGGAGCTTTGCAGACCTTGTGCTCCCCTTCCAGCGAGCAGCAGCTTTGCCTGACCAAGAGAAGGTTGTGGTCTTTTTCCAAAAGAACAAAGCATCACATCCCACCAACCTGATGCCAGACTCTACTTAATCATATTAATCAAAGAATTAGAGCAATTGAAGAGTGGAAGCAGGGAATAGAAAAGAAAGACAACACACACCAATGCTGAATGATCCCTCTTGTCCTCACCCTCTTCCATCCACACAGAGCAACCCAAAGGACCAACAGCTCCCCTTTGCTGTCAATACATTTAATTCAAATGGAATGACAAGTCCACCTGCTCGTATCCTGCTATTCAAGGACCTAATATTTGCTCGTTTGCAATTATAAACTCTGTGTTCTCCAGGCAGGGAGAAAGCTGGTGATAAGCCCAGGGAGCTGGCTGAGGTACGGTGCTGACAACCACTCTGCTCATGAAGCAGCATCTGCCTTGCTGCAGGGACTTCTCTTGCTGCAGCCGTGTCTGACTCAGGCACAGCCTCACCACAAGACCCAGATGCAAACAACAGAAGAATTCAGACTGGTAACCCTTGCAGCAATGTCCTTTTTGTACAAAGCTCTGGAGGGGCCATCTCAAGCACCCTCATGCACCCTCACCCCAGGCAAGACATACAGCATGACCTCCATCCCATGTGCACCGAACACTGTGTCCCTTACAGAGAGCTTAACACGGCAGCTGAGCACGTGCTTAACTCAAACACCTGGGTAATCCTGTTGATGATAAGCTCGTGCCTAAGTGCTTTATTGGCTCTCAGCCAGAGTGCTCTATGCCTTGCAAAGCTGAGCTCCAAAGGGGATAAAACATCACCTATGTGCTGAAGACAAGGTAAGGATGTCACCCCCACCTGCAGCTGCCAGGAGGGGATGAGCTGTTGATCTGGGGGAGAACATGCTCTCTGCAAGACTAGGTTGGTCTTGTATTGATCAAAAAGCAGTCCCACATCCCGCTATAAAACAAATAATTCCTTTTTAATTCCAAATAACAGAATAACCCACAGCCTTGTTTCTGCTTTTGCTTCAATAATAATTTTGCAAAAGTCCCTGGAGTCTCTATACTACTGAAATCCATATGCAAGGAAAAAACATAGGCAAGGAATCTGTATTATGCTTCCCTGCTTTCCAGCCACCTGGCTGAGTGTGGTGCTGTTTTGCACGTTAATGCTGTTGAAAACAATTCAAGAAAAAGCCAAGATTTGGTCTGTAAAAGTCACAGACCAGTGGCAGTGTGGAAGTGTCAGACAACAGCAGAAAATCAAGGGGCTTTTTATTTAACACTAGGACACACTCCATATCCCAAAGAATAATATTCACGAGTGATGAAGTCTTTGTTCCTTCTAGTATTCCTTTTTGAAAAAAACCACATTATCTGATGCTCTCTCCCAGAGTGATTTTCCTGACTACGAGGGAGTTATTTCCCTCAGCACTGTCACTGTTTATTAAGACCAGCTTAACTCAAGTTTTAAGATGTGTGAATTCCATGTGAAGTTATTTAGAAAACAAGACATTTTGTTCTGTTTAAATTAAAAACAAAACAAACAAACAAACAAATTCTGCTTTCAACATTCTGGCATAGATTTTTCCAAAGGAGGAACCAAAACCAGGGGCTAACATCTGTACATAGGAATTAGTCAGTAACTCCCACTGATTACAGTAGAAATTTTTGGATGCTAAGAAAACCAAGCTATTGGTTTAGTTGCTACAACCCAGATTTGGGAGCATATCTATTAGATTTCATCTCTAAAAGCCTGTATATTTTTTTAGAGGTATTATTTAATTTTCATAGCGATATATGGTACACCTAAACCCCAGAATCTCAAATAAATTTAATTTTTAAAAGTGCCAGAAGAAAGCAAAAGAGTGCAGAATTAAAGCTTCAAACTGCAGCTATTTCAGTCCCTACAAACTAGTGGGAAACTTGCACTCCAGAACAATTTTTAGGAAGCTTTGCTGTTTTCTCCAAGGACTCACATGAAAAATGTTAGAGGAGACATAAATAAATAGCCAAATGGCCTCCTAATTTCCATTTAGAAGTAATAGCATCGGCTCAAGCATACTCTACCAAATATGAGTTGTTTTTCAGCCTCACTGGCATGACAGGAAAATATACTCTGCTCTATAAACAGATTATATGCTGCTTTATAAAGCTCTAAAATATTTTTTTACTTCTGTGACAGGTTTGATTTACTGGAGTTTATTGCTCCTGGTTTTGCCCTCCTAGTAAAGAAATAAAAGTTTAGGATCAAAAGAGCTGTGAAGAATTCGTTCTTATGAATGAGACTTTGAGTTTGCTAGAGCAGCAAGAGACCTGAATTTGGATATTGGCCGTCCCCTGGTCGAAGGTAGGTGCGTGTGCTTTGGCGTCCTACTCAAAGGCTTGCTTTGAAATACTCTCCCAGTTGTTTTTCATAGCAGGGCATGAACCATGATGAAATCACTAAATCCGTGTTCCCTTGCTTTTGTTTAAAAAAATTACTGCCATCCCTTAAAAGCTTGTTTTCTTTGTTGATTAAGCAGCAGTCAATTTTCCCTTTTCCAACAGGCACCGAGCAACAGCCTCCCGACCCCCTCGGATACTCGGGCTGCTGGCAAATACTAAAACCCCAGTGACAAACTGCAAAAAAGCTCGACCTTTCCCCTTGTCCGGTGACCCCCTGTTCGATTTGTACTTTAGCTAACCAATACCTGATTAGATAATGCTCAGCTCTAGCCCCACAAAATGAGATAAAATTCAAATTTATGGCTTTTCATTTAAACTGATCTACGGCACTCTAATCATGACCCAAGCACGACTATATCACAACAAATTCTCTTTGTCCCGGAGTGTGTTTTATGGCTGAACTGTATAAATGGACACAATAGACATTGTTTTCCTGGACTTGCTCTGACAGAACTCTGCGTTGATCCCATAGGGATTCTTGCTATAGGGGAATGTAGGAACAGGCTCTCAGTACTCTGCAGAAAATTTTTCTTTATCGTCTACTGCCTGGCTGCAGAATTTAACAGCAGCAATTCCTCCAGCTTCCACTTCTCTCCCAGTTGCCACAGGCTAATCCCAATATCAACTCAGATGGATGTCACAAAAACTGGAAGTCAGAAGTATCCCACAGCTGGAAATACTCAAAACTTTGACAACCTTTTGCAAGGGAATAAAAATGTCCTTTCCAAAAATGTAGTTACAGTCCAAATTTGTGTGTTAACTGTAAACTCTTCTCTCCAATGTGAATGTAGGGCTTTGGGTTAAAATTTTCTAGTGTAATACTTTAGACTACCTAGCAATCCTAAACAATTGCAAAAAAGGAGAAAATGTTTCGTAACAAAATAGATAATATTTGCAGCATCAGAAAAAGGCTGAGGAAGTTGTTCATCTTTCCTTCCAAAACTATTTTAATAAGTTTGTTTTCCTCAAAAAAAATCCTCCTTCATCATCTTTGAAAGCCAAACACCACTGTATTTACAGTGTTCCACCTTAAACTCAGATAAAATGGAAAGATTTATTTTTCCAATAACTTAATCATCCTCTCTGTAGCCACAGGGGAGTCTACTCAAGAGGTAAGTACACAAACAGTAGCAATGGTGCAACCCCACTATGCATTTCTTGGAGCACTACACACAAGAGGGTGAAGAAATGAGTGAGCCTGGACACAGCAAAACACTTTCTTTGGCCTGTGGGACCAGGAGCAGCATGAGTAGGTTGGACCTCCCTCCTTCTGAAGCCACCAGACACAGCTGACCTCTATAGTACCATGAATTATTCTAGGAATTAGAGGTAATCAGACATAAGAGAGTATTGTGCCACATTCCACATCAATACAACTTGCTCATCAAACAAGTATTATTGTGGAAAGATTTTAAAACCTCTCATACTACAAGGTCACCTAAAACCCTCACCCCAGCACCACACAGAAACTTTGGTTCTATCCTTCTTCCATTTAAGATTTAAATGAAATTGCACCTTGATTATCAGCAACAGCAGAATGAGTTCTCATTTGTTAACTGACTTGTTGGCACCTGGCTGGACACACACCTTGTTTCTCAAAAGTGCCCATTTAAGCAGAAAACAACAGCACCAGAAACATTTAAATTCCCAAGACCATACTTAAACCTCGATAAATGATACTTTCCCTCACCATCCCACACTGCCTTTAGCACTGCCTGAGCCCACACACCAGTACCAGTTTCTTTCCTCCTTTAATATCCAAAGCACAAGCCCAAGGAAGTGGTGGATTTCTGAGTGTGATGATGAGCATCTGGGGTGGAAGGAGCATCAGTAGAGTCTTCTCCAGCACCACCAGGTTCCCCCACATCCCTCCTTTAGCCCTAACCATCACTATGTGCCATTTTACTCACTCTGTAAACTCTGGTAACCAGCATTTCTTTGTCTCCCTTCAACTACAGTAAATGTATTTAACCCATTTGTTGGAAAAGTATTCAGTTTCAAGTTCCTCTGAGCACCACAGAATACTTCTGGGTGAGTGACCAAATTGCAGAGGGACTTGACTGTTGATTTTGTGTGATTTTGCTCCAACACTTTTCAATAGCTTGCCCCAGCTATCCCAAATAAATAACACTATTCAAATGGCACGAGTCCTGCAGATTGAAAGGGATTCAGGCTGCCAGCTGGGCTTCCAGCACTATCAAGATACTCCTTTCTTGTCTGGATATCACAGACCCCAAAATCTTAAATATTTCAAGCAGGGAAACCAGTCTCTTATATCATAGCATGTTGCCAGCATCTAAGGGTGTGAAAATCTAGACAGGTTTCCCTCAGTCTTAGTGAGGTTATCCTGCCCTACACCACTTGAGTGTCCAGTCTAAAATACCCTAAAATTTTGGAATATGTTAAACCTGCAAATCCAGCCACGTATCAACAGTTTTGCTTTAATTTCTGTTATCAATATTTGAGCTTAATTGTGGTGTGGTTAAAGGTCAGATTTTATGGTTTCCTGGTGCCTTTTTCAAATAATAATGATTTCTCACCAGCAATTATATTGCATCACAGTCTGTTAACTCAATAGAGTGCTGCCAAGTCTATGATTTCTCCTGACACTATTCTGTCACATTGTCACAGGTCTCACCAGAGTTTAAACAGCTGGATGGAAAGTTCAGAATTAACTCCCCGAGTGTTTATGGATAGTTAAGAGCAAATCAAGCTTCCATTTTCCACCATATCTGCAAGGCTCTGCTCCACAGTGAAACTCCATTTTTCCTGGGAAAATGAACTCCCATCTCTCCAGAGGTCAGCCATACCCCTGGAGAGCCATGCAAACTCTGCACAGCTCCCCTTATCAGAAACCAAAGGAAACGTACAGATGGAAAGCCGAGATTGTGCTCTGTTCCTACAGCACATTGTTAAAAAGATGAATAAAACCATGCAGGAACATTTGTTACATCATAACACAACAGCAACACCACTTGATGTTTGAATCCCTGACCTGACCATGGACCAGGAGCTCAGACAGATACCACAGTGAGGAAAATGTTGCTCCTGAAGGCAGACAAAGCAAGATCCAACACCTCTACTCGCCAAAGGAGTCCATGAGCTCCTTCAGGAAAAGCAACATTTCGCAAAGCATCTGCAGAAGTAACATGAACTGCACCATTGTGTGTGCTGGGTATGACACCAGCATCCAAACCTACTTCACAAAATGAATGGCAAAATTCCCATTAAGTGAAATGGAAGCAGGATCAACCCCCCAGGTTTTGAAGCCCCTAGTCGCACAAGGTTGTTTAATAGCAATTTTAGCCACTCAACACTGGATTTTAAGGCTATTTTAATAAATTGTTGACAGAACATGGCAATTCACAACCCTGAAAGCAGCACCCAGTTTAATTTCAAACCTATAATGCAGCGATTTTGAAAATCCCTCACCCAGAGACATAATGCAGGACCATCCAAGACCCGATTAAAAATGGTATAGAAATGTTCCAACAGCACAACTTTTTCCTTGCTTTCCTCAAAAGAAGCATCACCTGCCATTATCCACCCAGACAGATTTCATGCATGAAGAGCAATATTAATTTCTGACTTTTTTCTTTTTCAATTTACACTCATCTCCATCCAGAAAACCCCAAAAGGCCACAAAGCAGTTTGTGCACATAAATGTGCTTTGGCTGCCACAGGATAAGACTCAAATTCTACAAATATTTCTGTGTTTATAGACACACAAGAAACTCAACAGACCGAAAGAATGTACAGCATCTTACCTCCCAACCGTAACTGGGATCTTTCAGGTGTGGCCGCTGCTCTCCCACAAAAGGGCCAAATTTTTCCCCTGCTTCAATCTTCCTTTTGGTCCATATCCCTAATCCCGCTCCAGGAATGTTGGATTCTCGGAGCTCAAACTCTGAAGGAATGGGAATGTCATCGGGAATGTATATTGGAGCCTTGTAAGGAGAGCTCTCCTTGGGTGTGAAAGCTTCGCTGGAGGTTGCTGGAGAAGACGGCTCTTGGATGCTGAGGGATGTTGGACACTGGACATTTGCGGTCTCTCCATCAGCTTCTGGCACTTCCCCCAAGGGAAGTTCTGGAAAGCTCTCATACAAACATTCATCACCTGGAAAAGAAAGCCAAACGGTAGGATTTGAAACACCCTGACAGATTTTGCACATGAAACACTTTCAGCTTGCCCATGGAATGGAAGGGACAGTTTGGGAGACCTCATCAATCACTAATCCTGCAGCAGGGCCTCACCCTGGACAGAGCTGAGCCTTTTCTCTGGTGCGGGCCTGGGGGTAACAGAGTGTTTCTCAATATTCCTGACATCTAAAGTGGTTTGCATCACTGAACACAGGCGAGGGAATTGCAGACAGATGTAAAGGCAGGCACACCCCATTGTCCAGCCGGGTCTGGATGCAGCTCTGCACCTCGCACACGCTTTGAAATTACAATTGAAAGCCAGCATTATATGTTACAACTGAAATCTAAGAGAACTGAAAAGCAGGAAAGCTTCACCGGCCTTTCAGAGAGACAGATTGAACCTAAAGTAGCCAAAATTAAGTTTGATGGCCTCCAATTAGTCTTTGGAGAAAGGATCCAGCCTACCACACAACTCTTGGCAAGAGCTTCAGTTGATGTAAATCAGTGTCTTACTACTGACCTCCAAGAAATGCAATGGTCTAAAATAAGTTCAGGATCCAAACAGCACCTTATAGAGAACATGAACCTTCTCCTCTTGCAGTTGCAAAAAAACCTGGGGCAGATCCAAAACACATTAAAAAAAAAAAAAAAATCCTTCATCTCTGGGGCTTAGGCAGCAAACAAAAAAAAAGGCAAAAAGAGAAAAACTCACTATTTTTGACAGCTTAAAATGTAAGACTAATTATAAATTCCTCTTAGTCAGTAACACTGAGTTACTTCAGCAGGGGCTTTAGCTGCACCAGCAATACAGTGCTCAACCCAACAACACATGCCAAAGGAGCAAAACAGCAAAATTAACCAAAAAACCTCCTTTACTATTTATATTCATTTAACTTATTAATGTTATTGGGTTTTTATACGCACCAGAACTCATTCCACTTAATTCAAACATAAATAGGAGGTGAGAATACTGTTCTCCAAGGACTGAAATTGAGAGATCAGATATTTAAAACCTGAGCTTGAGGATATTTGCTTAATATGGTTGGCCCAGAAACGAAAGCGTTACACTGGGCTTGGCTTTCAGAATGGCTCTGTTTCAGTGAAGAAAGAGGAAACTTTAAAATGTTCTTTCAATTTCTTGCTCATTTAAGAAACTATCCATGGTAGATTAGCACCGTATGCCTTTTCCACTGGAAACTGGTCATAGCCCATTGTCTCTCACATCTTTGTTACATATTATCTCACGATTTTATATCTGTACTTTCATGCTTCTGGTACTGCCTAAGACAAACACTGGGACATAACAAATCATTGGAATAGATTGCTCCCATCACAGGACTGGCAAACTGGAGTCTTCATCTGTGAGCAATTTATTCGCAGCCATGAACTGTTTTTTTTTCTTTTATGTGGCACTGGCTATGACCTCATACATGTCACAAGAAAGTTCAGCTGCCCGTCCCCTCGGCCTCCGGTTTGGCAGAATCTGCCTGCACTTTTACAACTGAACCCCACTTTGATTAGTTTGTTGCCTTCCTAATACCTGGCATACTGAGAAGTAGAACATCTTGACTGACTCCACCATTTAGCTGAGGACACAGAGAGGGATTTTCCATTGCTTATGGTTCAGAAATCCTACTTGTCATAGCTGACTTTGGCAATGATGCTCAAGGGCTCGTGAAAGCGCTGGTACAGAGCGCTTGCTCTGTACCTACCACTTATGAGCCCATGCCATGCCTTCCTGCCCACAGCACCCCTTATCTTGGGCTCCAAAGGACAGGAAAGAAGGCATGGAAAGGATAGAGACACAGCTCCACCTGGATGCCACCGCTCACTCTGCCCTGCACTTTAGCAACCGTGTCTGTTACACCATGGCACTGCTGCTGCCCCCAAACACAGCCCTGCTCCAGCATGGTGGGACAGGTGACAGAGGTCCATCCACACCTCCTGAGCATCCCCCAAAACTTGAATGTGCTCCCTGACTTCACAGGCCAGCAGCGATGCTGCATGCACCCCCTGGGGCGGGCGTGCTCCTGTTCAGATGTCTTCCCCCAACTGTTTAGATTGCAGCCCTGCCTAAAAGACTTCAGCTGTTTTTGAAACGGGGGTTAAAAAAAAAAAAAAACCTAACCCATGTATACACATGGGGTGCAGGAAGAGAAATCACACAAGGAAAGTGATCTGGATGATGATAAGCACATGGCTCACTGGAGGAGGGGCGCCGGGGTAAAAACTTCAGGCATCTATATCCCACTGGTTTTCCATGACAGCTGGGTGCCTGACACTCAAACTCCTTAAAAAGCCCATCTCACAGAGTCACTGCTGTTGTCCTTGTCCTGCCAAGCACTGTCCCATAAAACCAAGGCTCTCTGTGTCCCATAGTGAACTCTCCTTCACGAAGTAACAGAGGATCTCAGCCAAATATTTTAAGTCACAGCAAGCGATGACCTGCTCTGTGCCTGTCCCAAAGGGCCACCTTCCTCAGCTCCACTTGCCAGCACTGCCTGCCCACAAGCCAGCACAAGCTGAGCCTTAAACATTTAGCAAGCACAGCTTTACAGATGTTTCATCTTCCCCAGGGACAGTCTAGTTTAATTTCTCTCTTGCAGACTCAAAGGCCTCAGTTATACTTATCTCAGTCATTCTGGCTACGCTCGTTTTTAGCCATATAGGGTCAAACCTGCAGCTGATAAATTGGCCTCTGGAAGCCTGGCAGGGAGACAAGTCCATTTGCTGGGTCTATTGTGCCTCCTTTGATTTCCAGCAGCCACACCCGATGTCGTCGTTAAACACGGGCTTCCAGCTTGAAAGCTCTGGAAAATATAATACGGCTCTATGCCCCAAAGTTCTACATGAGGGTAAAATGGACTACTGAAATAGTCCTTTGCCTGAAATAGCAATATATTCCAGCAAAAAATATATTTTTTAAACCTCAAAATAGACACAGAGTCAAATTATGACTGACCAAGAGATGGGAAGACCATTACAACATATTTGTGAAATTAATGACAGAAGCAGGTCTATTAAAATCAATGTACATGAACCAAGGTTCTGGTCTTAATTTTCAAAGGGTGTATGACTATTCTTCTTAAAATTTACACCCACATGGATCAGAGGGACTTTCAGCAAAACCATAGGATATTGACTGATAGAAAACTTTTGTAAGGTTAGAATTAGACACAGGGACTGTGCTGATAAGCATCATTTTCACAGTGAACTGCAAACCGTTCACACAGATAGCACTCCAGTTTTGAAATTCAAGATAGCTTCTTTAAATTCCAATAATAACCCCACCAGAAATGGGATGAAATAAAGAATGAGGCCCCCAATAACGGAACAGATGAGATTAGGTTATGTGGAAGCTTGGATATTAGTGTCCATAAAATTCTTCACCACTATTTTACAATAAAAACATGAGCAAGCTTCAAAGGAAACCCAGGAGTAAAGGTTAATTGCTACTAAAAGGCCAGGGTGGACACCTGTGTTTGCATTTTTGTCACAACCTTGCCCACCAGCAGGAAAGAGCCCACGTGGCCACGTGCTGGGGATGTGCCTGATGAGGACGGGAGAGCAATGTGCCAAAGCTGCTGCTGTAGCTCCAGGGCCTGGGGTCATTCCAAGACTGAGAGGCCTTCTGTGCATGGTTGGGAGGAGGAGAGGACTTCCTTCCATTAGGATGTTTCTCAGTTCAGCCCAGTTTTCCTCTCCAAGAGCAATTAGGTAAGAGGCACTAATGACCAAGGCAGAGGCTGAACACAACCCAGTGCTGCTGTCAGAGGCACGCTGGGCCTCATGCTCAGTGGGGCTGTACCTGGCTGCAGCTGAAATGCCACCCCACGGCACCTCACGGTGAGCAGACACGCTGGCCTTTTGCACTTATCCGTGTTTTAGGGCAGCCTTAAACTCAAACTTCACGCAAAGTCTTCCAGGGATCCAGTCTACACCCAGATCTCCACAGCCAAAGCCAGTCATAACAAACAGAAATGTATCCATAGAGAATTCCTGTTCTTCCTTTCCTCAGGCTGTTCGTGCCTAAGGAGATACATTCCCAAAGCCACTATTGACTGATAAACACTCTAGCACATAAATGCAGCTCTCTGCACTTGGATTCATGCATGTGGTCACCAGTGATTTAATCATAAACGGGATTACTCCGGAGGAAAGATGCAGGCTGAAAGCAAAGGCATCTAAAGAGCCTAATTCAGAATGCCATCACCTTCTGAGCAGGATAAATCAAGAGCTGAGATAAATGTCAAAGTGGTTCTTTCCAGTGAGAAGAGCCACACAGTTTCTTGCCTACAGCTTCTCAAAGGTGAGATGACCCCTGGTCCTAAAGATTAGACACCATGAGGACATAACTCTGCTTGATAGGAGAATTCCTTCACATGTCAGGAGCTTTGAGCTCCACTAGCTCTATAGACCATGCCTTGTACAAACCTTCAGCAAGGATGCAGGCATTTTTTTTTAATGAAGGCTTTTGGGAACATGGTAGGATCAGGTGAATTAATCCCTTCTCCTGTAGGAGGCGAGGGTGGACATGAACATACCACAAACTTCTAAATCAGACCTTTGAAAGAGACCAGTGAGCATTTATATTTGTTTGACCTAGAATTACCATTTGGTGCAGAGGAAATCAGCCTGGAGTATTTGCAGGGATATCTGAAAAGGAGACAGGCATTTCCTGTTGCATACAAATGGACACCTTTATCTGAATTTCTGTTTGAACAAGTATTAAAGAAAAAAAACCTGTTACAGGCAGAGACTGATTGATTACAAAATATATCCACATCAGTCTAGAACACAGGAGAGGTCAAGAAAAGCAGAAAATTAAGAGAAGAAAACCTATTAGCTTCAAAAGGAGCTCTTAGCCATTGGTGAACAAAATGGGAGCCATCTGACTGTCCACACAAGGTAGGCACAGCTCAGAGGGGGCCAGAGGAGACGTAAAGAACGATCCTTAGCTTCAGAAACATTCAGAGATTGGGTTACTATCTCCAGGCACAGGAAGGACTCCAGCCAAGGGTTACATTACTCTACTTGAACACTTTATCAGTCAATGTACCTGAAACTGGTTCGCGCCGCTCCCTTTTCACAGAACTGTTCTGTGGAGCTGGACCTACTGGCGGTTATTTATTATTATTTGTATTGTAACACAGCCTGGTACCCCCAGGCAGGACCCCATTGTGAAAAGCATCAGACAGACCTAATCAAGTGAGATTAGAGTCCAACCAGACTGGAGCTAGTAATTCCCAGTTAGGTGAAAATCATAAAACACGGGAGCAAAACACTGTTTTACAAATAGCAAGTTCCATTGTACAACAAAAGAGATTACGAGCACATTTAGAGATAAACATGGCACTTGAAGCTGTTCTGAATCATTACTTCAATTACCAAGTAAAAATACTTTCGCAGCCATTAGTCTTCAAACACATGGGGATTTTGCGTATTTGTATTACTTGACCCTAACACAAGCATGAGAAAACCAAAGCCGTCCAAAACTCACTCAAAAGGTCCAACCCCAAAAACCACGGTCATGCAATGAGAGTAAGGGGGACCAAAGCACCCACATGGTGGCCCCAAAGGCCAGATTCTGATTTCTTTTACACAACTGTTAAATCTAAAGTAATTACTTTAGACTTCCACCAAGGAATAAAAGAGATCAGTGTCTGTCCTGGACTTAACCAAAATTACTCAAATTTCTTCGGATTGACGCTAATATAACAAAATGAGAGGGAAATGTGGTGCCCAGATTCCAGCCTTCCCTTCATGCTCGTGACACTGCTGATCACAGAGGGCATTCTCCCAGCAAAGATCCCACACCTCAGCCTTGAGCCACAGCAAGCAAACCCTTCTGCTTGCCGGCAGAAGAGGGAGTTGTAGGAAAAGCTGCACAGACAAAGGCAGGAGAAACAGGCGGCTCAAAGCAGCCTGAGCACAGCTTTGGGGCTGAAGTACATAAATCACCAACTACTCGTGGTGCTGCACTGTGGGCAGCAGGATCTACATGAAACGCAAAGGGAGCTCAGCCAGGGTCACCTCTGGAGCACCCCACGCCAAGGACTTCGGGTGGCTTCAGTCTGTGCCTCATAGCAAGGTGCACATCAGTAAGACCAGTGCAGATAATCCACATTTAAAACCTTTCTTGCGTGGGAAGCAGTTTTGCTTCTCAAATCATAGCTTCTGCAGAAAACAACCCTGAAACAAAAGGCTCATACTGGAAGCAGAAGGGAGCTCCTGATGAGCACCAAGCACTTGAGAGAAATCTGTCCACAGGCAAGTGAGAAAAGGAGCTAAACATAGTCTAGAGCATCAGGTCTTTAAAAGAGGATAATTTCAGCATTGCCAAGTGTTGGTACTAGACCAGTAAAGTTATAATATAGTAACTGTGTAGGGACCTGCCTGTGGTCTCTGGCAATTCTCACCATCAGCCCCTACAATAACTAGTAGCATTTGGAGCTCTGTCTAGTGTCATTCATGTCTAATTGAGTAACACAGTCAAAAGCATCTGATGGGGACCAGACGCTGGCATTTAATTAGGGTGCAGCACTGAGAGACTGAGGGTCAAATTCTACTTTCATTTGCATGGGAGCTGCTCTCCTTGATGCGGGGGGGATGTTGCACCTGCATAACAGAAAAGTAAAATTTGGCTGCTTGTGTTCCTGTGCACTTTTCCATATAAATTACTGTACTACATGCAGCAACAAAGGTTTATAAATGTTGGCTGGCACGCACTGAATTTATTTACAAGTTAAGCCTAATTTTATTTATAGTTCCAGCACAATCATCTCTGGTAGAAATATTTATGTTATCTGTACTTCTGGTCTGTTAGAGCCTACTGCAATCATAAACACCGCTGAAAAATTATTCGCCGTTAGCAGGGTTTAAACTACCCATTATATCACTAGCTAGTGCCAATAAACTCTGGTGCTGGTTGATAAAGTTTCCTCAATGGAATAAATATATATTTGACTTTCAAAACCTTTCCTGGGTTACACAGAGTGGGGGGTAAGAGAAGAGGGAAATGCCAGCTGTAGGAGTTGATATACTGAGAGCCGGATCTGCAGCTAGCAAGGAGTCTGGAGAGATCCACACTGGCTGGGAGGCAGCCTAAAGAATGCTGAAATTCTAACTAATAGCTTAAATTTGTATCTTGGTAAGATATTTCAACTGAGGGGAGCTGCAGCAGCTAACACATATTCATTAATGTCCTTCATGACTCTCAATATGGAGTAGACCCAAGGGAAAAAAAAAAAAAATCTGCCCTGAAATTTTTAGCCCTGAGTACTGGCCACTGCTAAGGGAGGAAAAATGGATTAGGGGAACCAGCTTTCGTTCATTGTTTGATTGCCATAATGGTAAACATGACATATATTCTCACAGTGACATGGCACAAGAAACCAACCAGCAAAGGACAAAACTAAGGACAGGGAGGTTAAACGTGAATTGGTGAGATCAGCCACTTGTACACAGAAAATACTGATTAGGAACAAAATTTAACTAAATCTGTATCAGCTGGGGTAAGACAGAACAGGTAATGCACTTTAACAGTCCCTGCCACAGTGAAAAGCTATTGCTGTAAAAGAACGTTTTTAAACAAAAACAATTACTTAAACCTACAGTATTATAATCAACACAAATGAAACTTTATCTCGATGGAATAAATCAGTGTAACTGAACTTCTTTTTACTCATTAGTGGACCTTTACTGTTTTAAACTGAGATGTGTCACAAAGTAGCATTGGAAATCACATGCCTCTTTCCAACAGAAAGCAGTAATAAAAGATGACTATTCTACCAAATTATAATGAAGACAGATAACAGAGTGAATTATAAAACAAAGGTTATAGATAAAGACTGAGCCTTGTAGAGGTAATGACTTTTAATTGGATTGAGTTTATCATATTTTCAGAGGTACAGCACAACCAGAAGAAAGGATTAGAATTATTTCCACATTTCATTATTTGGCATAATGAGAAAACAGAGGGAGGTCCACATCCCTGATGTGTTTGGTAAGCCACAGGAGATGTTGAACATGTCAGTATCCGGTAGAGTACGGTCCTGAGACACAAATGCATTCGCTCCCTTATAATGCAGCAAAGTGTAATCACTTGAAAAGAAAAAAAAAAAGGAAGGGGGAAAAAAGCCAGGTCATGAAATTTTGTTTCAAAAGCACATTATGAATAAAAAGGAATTTAACCCCTTCCTGCCAGCAGGCACTTCAGCACTAGCCTGCAAACACCCATCCATCTGCTTTGAGGAGCTGAGCAATTCTCACTCTAAGCACCAATAACTTAAAAAGAACGAACCAGTGATGGCTCAGCAACCCCATCCCCTGTCTCGTGTACAGTCACACCACCAGGGCAAAAAGGCCCTGTGGAAGACACTGGGGAGGGGACCTGCAGTGCCTGAATCCCAAAGAGCCTGCACTCCACCTGAGAAGAACAGGGGACAGAGACTGGTGGGGAGAAGGCAGCTCAGAACATCCTGAGTTGGAAGGGACCCACAAGGATCATCAAGTCCAACCCCTGGCCTTACACAGGACATTCCCAAAATGCTGGGGCTAAAAGAGCAAGAGCTGAGGGATTATCAGAGAAGGATGTAGCTGCTCCTGAGCTATGCCCAGGTATTCAAGGGCGGGATGGACTTTTGGGGAGCTGCTTTTGGAAAACTGAGCTGCTGTAGAGCGGAGTTTCGCACCAGCAGCCAGACAGCTTTTTAATTATGCTGTTACAGTGAAAGAGTATTAATTATACTCAAGTGACACTGTGATACACTGTAGTTAAGTCCTTGAAGCACTAACAGAAGTACTCATAACAAATACACTAATCAGGAAAAGTATCGGATAATTAATCCTACAATACTGTCCACTTCAAAAACTCAAGGTCTGGCAAGACTGGCTTCCAGCATTTGTTTCCGAGGAGATACAAGGCCACAATTTTTCCTGCAAGCGAATTCTCACCAGAAGGTCACCCAGCAACATGCAGGACATACTTAGCTGATTGGAAAATCATGAATCTCAAGAGCAACTATACTTCATGTCAGGTGTGCGGGTGTATTCTGCAGCATTCTGGGCCATCAGTATATGTTTCTATCCACTATATTTTCTATTTTTTACCAAAAAAACCTTTGGGACAGTTTTATTTCATAGCATGTGCGTACACACTTATTTCTGTATGACAGTGCTGTTTTGGGTGGGATTATTGTAAAACTTGAATGAAAATTTTTTCCCCTTTGCCTCCATGAAACCCAGGGCCTTGGCTGGCACACTTTGACAATTTCTTCTCATTGATATGTCACTCAAAAAACCACACATTTACAGAGTGCAAGAATCTTTGTTTCATTTTTTTTCCAGGTTAAAAAAAACCCATTCTGAACTGGGTTTATCTACATTATCTCCACCACCAATTTGTTCCAGACACTGCCCGTTCCTCAAAGCAATTCCACAATTTTTTCTGACAAACCAAATTCTACCTGTGCCAGGCACATACTCTAAATAAACACTAATTAACTTTTAATCTCAACAAAACATTCATGGTTGATAAAATGTGTTTGTGTTTCCTGCCCCATTTCAGAAGGTTGGTCTGTCCCAACAAACAGGATTTATCTTAATGCCAGTGGGACTTTTGTCTGAGTTTACCAAAATGATCCTTTCAGTGGTGATGCAGATAAGGTTTGCCCATGGAACTGACAGAATTTACTGCAGGCGTCCAAGCACAACTGAGAAAAAACTATTTGCTGCCCTACAACAAGCCCCAAACTCCACGGTGGGATGACTTTAAACAAGGAGGGAGGCAAAAGGAAACTACACCCATAAGTACAGCTAAATTCTCTGTTACCTTACTAGAGACAGTTTATTTTTCTAGGAAGCATGGCATACATGAGTGTGAGGAGCTGCAACGATCTGCAGCAATTATTTTTCTTGGCCTTTGTATAAGAGGACAAGGGGAAACACCAGGCTTTTTGCAGCCAAGACATCTATACAGAGATAAAATGAAGGCCCAGCTCCTCCATCATCACAGGTTTCATGTGCTTCAGCTCAGGTTAAGATGCCAGTGCCCACAGCTCCCTCCTCGTGCCCTGTCTGCATCCTCTGCTGCAGGAAGGTGCTTGCAGGACAGAAGTTAGCTTTCCCCTGAAAATCCTTCATTTCCTCTCCTCTCTTCCCCCAGTTCTTTCCCTTCCCCTCCTTTTCTCAGAGCTGTTTCATTTTCTTTCCCATGTTATTACCAAAAAATCATGAAAAAGAAAAACATTCAGAGAAGTTACAGAAAAAAAATTCCAAACCCCTAATATTAGAGCTTCGAGTTTTGTTGAGCAATCAGGAGACTTGTTTTAAAAGGAAATGTGTTTGCAGAAATCTGGCAAATCCAGGATGCTTTCACCTCTTTCCTATAAAATTGCTCCTCATGTAATTTGGAAACTCCTCCTAGGGTGTTCTTCTGGCTGTATTTTTACCTAGCACGTCTCTAAAGGGTGAGTTCTCTGTGGCTCAGTGCTTGGAGGTTTTCAACACTATTTAAGAGCTTTCCACTCTTGCCTCTCTCCCATGCTGGTGGTCCACAGCTGATGCTGGGAGGTGCCTGTTCTCTCTAACATTTATTTTCAACCTCAGCCAAAAGCCCTTTGCTACTCCCTTCACTCGGACACGGAGCAACACCTCACTCTGTTCACCCCTTTTCCCTCTTCTCTGGAGGAAAATGGATAACATCCATCTGCATTGCTGAACTCCCAGGGAAAACTTCCACTGCAGCTGTTGAGGACCAGGAGACTGCCCATGTCTCATATGTCTGGGGAGCTCCATGCAAGCCAAAGCTCCACAGACAGAGATATCACAGACACAGAAAGCACTGGGGAGTTTTTGGCCAGCAAAGCCCAGAGTTTTCCGAGCCCAGCCAGTTAGAAAAAGATCGAGAAGATATTTCAGCACATGCAGGACTAACAGGAAGGACCTCCTGGGCTCTCACCTCCCTGGACCATCAAACCACAGAGTCTTTGCTTATACTGGGAGCGGGTAGCTCTGACGCTGCACACTCAGTTGCTTTTGCAAACATATCCAGTAACAAATTCCCCCATTCCCTCTTGGGTTTCCCATTTCTTCCACGGGATCATATTATCTCATTTGCCTCAGATGAGCTCCATGGTGAATAGCTCATCTCTCCCCAGTGCTTTGAAGATGCAAAGCAGGACAGTATGGAAATGCCAAGTGTTCCCGTAGCACCAGTAGCCTGTTGGAAGGCGGGAGGAGTGACAGTCCTTATTCTGATCACATCCCCCCTCCAAAATCAACAGTGACACCAGTGTGAAACCAGAACGAGACCCCTGCTGTGAAACAGTTAACATCAGTTAGATCTATTTTGACTTTAAAAACAAGGAAAAAAAAAAAAAGAAAAAAAAGAGTGGGACTACAGTTTATTTTACATGGCTTCCTGGTCAAAGCCTCAAACGTTTTGTAGATATTTATTAATATATATTAACTGTAAAGAAAGTTACCTGCTAATGTAATTTATTCCCCTCTTTGTTCCATACACCTTGTATTGCTTTCTCTGAAGCTGTTGATCTTGGAGAATCAGAGGGGTCCTGGGGAGCCGCTAACAGAGAGCAATAAATCAGCACTCTGAAAGCTTCTGGTTCATCCCAATAACTTGGAAGAAAATTTGAAAAATAATCTTTTTCTTTTTTTTTTTTTTTCCCCCCTTCCAAACTGGCAATCTTCACGAGCTCTATTGTTTTCATGTGCAGGCTGATATATGACAGCTTAAATAAATACATAGTTCTTAATGGAGTAAATTCAGCCTTCGTGTAATTGGATGCCATGCCATTAGAGACCTTGGCCCAGGCAGTGCTCTCCATCCCCAAGGATCTCACAGGACCCTTCAGACTCAAACTAACAGGCGGCTGTTATATACTTTAATTCTACCTATTATGTCACTGTGGACTAATCCTCTGTTATAGAGAGTACTTAACTATATATCTATTTATGTTTACGGATATGGATTTAAGTAGTGTTTATAATGACAAGGATGTATATATACAACATGTATATGTAATATAATATATATATAAACACAGAGACACGTCCTAAATCACAGAAGTGATGGAGTCCTTGAGCAAAAACGGCTCGAGGAGCTGAGGGTTTTTTATGTCAGGAAAATAATGTGGCTTTTTCTGAAATTGTTTTGAAAGTGACTTGAATTCCTTCTGTCCAAATTAGAGCCAAAAATTCTCAGAAATTTTCAGGCTAGACCATTACTCTTCACAGAGTCATAGGTGGTCATGAAAGAGATCTCGTGTTAGATACCCTTCACTGTAGCACCAGTGTCTCTACCAGGAAAGAGAGAATTGCAGTGATACAATTTGCTGCTCACAGAAGGCACTTCCAGGGTGAGGAAGTGGAAGGAACAAATTGCATTTTAAAGTTTTCCCTGGTAAGCTCGTTAGAAACTCAAATCAAATAAAAGCAGCTCTTCCTAGAGCACTTGTCAAAGCAAGCATCAAACTGGCACTTAGCTGACCTTCTCCACACTCCAGTGAACCGCAGTTCAGAAAGTTTGGTAGGGCCATGCATAAATCCAGGCACATCAGAGGAAACAAATCCAACCATTGTCATGAGAAGGTGTTGAAAGAGCTCTCAGAGCACATCCATGTCTCCATCCTGCCGACCACAGCCGCGTAAGGTGAACAGAACTAACCCATGGTCACAAAACAAATCGGTGACACGTTTGGAAAATAAGCAATTTGTCTGGACTTGTCATCCCTTGTTCCCTCTCCAGAGTGCTGCACTTCATGAATGGCCCACAGCCCACATGGGAAAAGCTGGAGATGAGCAAAGTGAGCCTTCCAAGAGCTCTAAAGCAAAGACTGACGTGTGGTGAGCCTTGCACAAAGAGCCCATATTGGGTACGGAGAAAAGGTGCATTGTAGTCAGGGCTCTGGACTGTGGAAAGGTCAGCTGGAGGAGGGGGAGTTAGGGGCCAAGCACCAGGATGAGCCTGGCTATGGGATTCCTCTCCGAGGAACTCTGCTCAGAGCTGGATGTGCCCCACCTCGCACCTCATCATCCTGCTTTCCCCCTCTTGAAGCCAACACCACTCCTCCCCAAAATCAGTGGAAGCACCAGAATCTCACTTGTACCAAAGCTTGAGGGAGCACAACCGATAGCCCAAAGCTTGAGCAATACTTCCCAAAATCCAAAAGGCCTGAACCAAGTGCTGTGGACTGAAAGGAGCTTTGGTCTCTTAGAAAGTGCCTGCAGAAAGGACATCTCCAGGGCTGAGACCACCAGAGATGCTGCCCAGTTCCCAGACTGGCCTGACAGACTCCCACCATGCTGGAGAGCCCATTTCCATCCCCTGCTGCCCACCAGGGATTTCATCTCAGGATTAACCTTGTGTTGTCTCACCAGAGGCCAAAACACCAACACTTACGTACCCAGAGGGAATTTTGCAGGAGAAAAAGGGTTCAACGTGCATTTTGTCCAGGTATTTTAGCTGAGAGGGATAGACCAAACAAATACCATTTGTTGTTTAAAGTGCAAATCCCAGCAACTACTCTGAACAGGAGCATTTGGTAGTTGACACATCTACGGATGTTTTAAATCATAAGGGCATCCACTCCATTTTAGTTTTAATGTGTTTGTGTGTGAAGTTCTTTGTCATTCCAGCCCACCTGTCTCAGGGCACAGAAATCAAAAACAGGAGTAACTCTCAAATTTCACCTCAATTTAATCCATCACAGAAAGCAGACTGGTTTTGCACTGTATTAAAAAAGAAAAAAAACACCAGGACATTTAAACAAAGTGACACAGATCATCAGCAGATCAACTGAAAATGACAGCTCAATCAAACAAATGTATGTTGAGAATTTCCACAGGGCAGCTCTAGCCGCAGCCAAACCAAATTTGTTTAGTATACATAAGTTAGCTGCTTAGAAACATTCAGTATGCTGCTAGCCAGATGATGACTTTCCCAGATAAACATCTATTTAACCAAATATCCCCTCACCCATGGAAGTGCTAGCAGAGTTTTGATGGATTCTAGTCTCTTAAAAATCTGACTTTGCTCTGTTGGCAGGCTGGTACCAAACCCACCCACATGGCTCTTAACTAAAAATAACTAAACACTGCTTTTAAAAAGTGTTATATCCACAAAAAGGTAGGCAAAACTCTATAATCCTGATGGAGTTCTTCTGGCTGCCAATAAATTCACAAAGTGGTACGAGGGTGAAATACAAATTACGAACTTGGGAAGAGCCAGAGAAAGCTGCACATCCTGTGTCATATATCAAGTACACAGAGAGGAGGGGATTTGTCTGATTCCTCTTTTAAAGCAAGGTATTCCTCTGGAAATCAATGAAAAATCTCCTATTGATTCCAGAAATGCCACATAAGTCTCTCGCTGGGGAAATATATCTATAGAGCTCCCCTCTGTGATTCTGCCCTGCTTTAAAGTGGATTTTCTGTGGTGCAACTTAGTAACAGTCAAAATTTTAAAAAACAGTTTTGAAGACAAGGAAGTAATTTGGCAAATTTAGTTTAAAGGCCGTTAAAATATAAAAGAAGTTTCACCCAGACTCAGATGCTCAGACAACAGCAGCACTCTGGGCAAAATCAAGACATTGGATTTCAGCCAGACTAGAAGGGTTTTGTCCACGGCTACTGAAATTAGTGGCCAAAAGCCCATCTGATGTGAAATAGCCAGATCTTATTCAGGGTGACCATTTTAGGGACTGGTGGTGCACTTGCTGCTCACCCAGCACATGTACACACGTGTGTTCAAGGAGTGATTGTCCAACTGTATCACTCCAAAGTGAATAAGGGACAGGGAATGACTGGCTAACACAATTATTTGTAATATAAATTATAATTTTGGTGAAACTCTGTATTTAAATTTTTTAGGGTTGGTTTTTTTTCCAACTTCTGATTTGTTAAAATGAATGACTCAAAAATAAAAGCTACCAGGCAACACGCATCCGCTCTTCAAAGATCTGTCAAACAAAAGAGTGCCTATGAAGCACATATTCTGATGGACATCTGCTTGCTATTTAATATCCACAAAGAGACTATTTACAAAGAAATACAAATGCAACAAATTAGGAGGCCTGTGATGCTGGCGCATCCCGAGGAGTGGTGTTTACACAACGATCAGAGGGATGTGGGATGGCAATGGAGAGAATAGATGCTTACAGATACGTCACAACTTATTTCCTGGGGAAAAAAGATGCACCAAAAGGTCCCTGTAAGTGATGTAACCATCCTAGATAGCTAGTACCCAACCTAGAGGTTGCCTGAGAAAGCCAAAATCAGCTACAGCAATAAGAGATGTGTGTTTGAAGGCTCTCATTGCAGAAGTGACAACCAATGTGTCCCGGTTGGAATGCAGAAAGTCCAATGTCCTGTTCTTATCACCACTATCAGAGGTTCACAAACCCTGCGAGATGAATAAAATGAAGAAGTTTGAAGTGTCAGAGTCTGATGGGAGTGGAAGAGAAAGAGAAAATTCCTTAAGTACCCACGTGGTGGGAGGGACTTGCTGTACACAAAAACAGTCACTGTTGAACGCTGTAGGATTTCCTTTAAAAGTATCTGTTTGGGGGGAGTTTAACTCATGAGTTTTGAGTGCATTATTGTGCTTTTGCCAAAATTTGCACATTGACATATTGTTAGGGAAGAAAACCATGGGAAAGCAGGGATGAAGGATGACAAAACTCAAAGTATTAACCCGCAGAAGGGTTCCTGCTGGATATTGGTTTTTTTCAAATGCTGTTTCTCCTAATGCAAAAGACCCACCTGATGACACAGCTCAGACATCACAGAGCTCAAAGTTTGCATTATTTTCAGTGGCACAATATTATTTTTAATCTTTTCCACTTCCCCTGAACATAACACAAAAAACAAGCCGAAGTTCTCCATATAACTGGAAAACAAACAAGATGCAAACTCCCAAATTAACACTTGGAAGAGAAGAGAAGCAACTGTAAAAATAAACAGAAAAAAGAGTTTAGACAAATTAACCTGGTCTATGCGGAACAGCAACAAACAAACAAAACCAACCCCAAACACTTAAAGACTCCCTGAAACTCCTCCAAAGCAACAAGAAGTGGTAAAAGTGGTAAATTTTCTTTGATTTTAGCGGTATGGCTGCTTTCAAATTTTATGTCTGAAGATGCAACCAGATCAGATGAAATCCATGGAGCTCCAAGTATTATCATCCTCTTTTTCTCTAATCCCAACAAGCTACATAAAACACAATTCCAGACCAGCTGAGCTCCTGTGTGCACTCTACTGACAAACGTATCAAGAAGGGTGGTGCAGATTCTCATTGGTAGCAGGGAAACCAAAGATCGAACTATAAAATCTTCATGCCTATTGACAAGAGGTTTGTCACTTAAATCTAGTTTTTATTCATGTGAGTAAAGCCATTTTATTCTCAGGGAGCTAAACACACAAGCTCAAGGAGACAAACAGAACACACAACCCACAAAGACACCTTTGTCCCACTGCTCCCTGAAGAGAACATGCCCAGGACATATTTTATACACGTATGGGTAAATCCTCTACTTCCTTCTCTCCCTGGCTCCCTAAGGTGCTGAGCACCTATCCTGCCCATGGCAGGAGTCCAGAAATCCACGCACCTGCCTCAAACTGGACAACCAAACCAGCAAACCTCTTGTTATTTTCCCAAATTATTAGGAACCATCAGTAGCATTTACAGCAGGGCTAATTTAACTCAGCCCACACTAGAACTGAAGCAGCACACAGTGTGTATGGAGAAACATAATACGAATAAATATGATCATAGAAGTTAATGCAGATAAGAGCTAGAAGCAAGAAACTCAGCTTCATAACCATGACCAACACAAGGAGATTTGCAGAAATCAAAGCACAGGATGCACTACAGTTTCCACTGCATTCCTCAGCCTCAGAGATCTGCCAATATTTTGCACGTAAGCACACAGACCTTCAAAAGAGCCGGGTTTGTCCCAAGAAAGTACAAAACAATCACTACAAAGGCAAGCAACGAAAAATCCTCCTCCTGAACAAACATGCCATAAAAAAAGAAGTATAAATCATAAAACCCAAATGAAAACAACCACTCCCCCACCCCAAAATTGCCCAAATAATGGGATGAGGAAGTTTTCTCTGATTAGATTAAATACTGCAAAGCTCTTTCCAAGTCCAGTAACAAACTACTTTAGAAGCAGGGGCAGAAAGCAACACAACAACACTGAGCAATGCAGGGCAGCACAGAGGCAAAGTAAGGATTGATCCAGAGCCCTGGGACAAAAGCTTTGCCTTCCCTCAAAATGCATGGAAAAGGCTTCTCACAAGTGTGCCACCTTGACTAAGTCCACTCTCAGGGGTTTGCTGCTCAGGTCAGTGGAAGAAAAATGAAGCTAACAAATGTTTTTGAAAACGCCAGTTCTTGAAAGCAAACTTATTACGCTGAGGACTGAACATCATCAAGCACAAAGCTCCGGCATCGCAGCTTGAGACAAAATGCCAGACCCTCACACAAAGCACCTCTCTAAGATTATTTCCCCAACTCAGCAGAGAATACAGCAAAATAGGTCATATATCACAGGAACAAAACAATGCCATGCTCGGCAATGAAATTCCTTGGGACAAAGGGTCTCCACATTTATTCTACCCCACCATCTCTCAGCATATCTCAATTTCACAAGAGGTCAGCTTCCTACCCCTCAGTCTGCCACGTTCAGCCTGGGATGCAAAATGTCTGGCAGAGACAGAAAGGAGAGGGAAGATGGTAAAATGAGTCTTTACTGTCTTTTGCCTTGTTTTCATCCTTTACAGTGTTCCTTTTCAAGCATACGACACCTGACAAAACAGGGGGATTCCTATGATCTGTAACAAAAGGGGTTACAAACATGGACACAAGACCAGGAAATCCATGCCTGCTACTACACATCCACCAAAAGCAGTGGCCTCACAGTGACCTGCTCCACCAGGACACTGGGGCACCAAGATGGTGTTTGGAGGCACCTTTCACACAGCTCTGTCAGTGTGGAGTCCTCACTCCATCACTCCCATGGAGAAGATAGTCCTCCCTTTTACCCTCTTATTACTAGAAAGCTCATTTCTGGCCTCAGAATATTCATGGACACTTTATTGCCCATTTGTACTTGTTCCAGCACTGTCCTTTAGCTTAAATGGTTTGCTGGGAGTGTTTGTCACCTTCAGGATCAGACATAACCTCTATCAGCCTTCATTTTCCTCAGCTACACAAGCCAAGCTTTTTAGTCTATTCTTGTATTCAATTATCAATCATCAGCTGTTCAATTAGAGAGGGTGCAAGTCTAAGACCCAGGAGCCTCAGGAAGAGAAATACCCCAGCCACTGTGACAGAGACAACATGAAGTTGTGTCAGGAGCAAGTATACAATTAATCCATAAATCAGGAGGGAAAGCAGGGGCAAGAGGAGAATTGAAAGCAGCATCTCCCCTTTCAGTGGGTTAATGTGACTTCTTCTCACTTTGCTGCAGAAATCACATCCAGGACAAGTTGCTTTCAGGAAGCAATTACAGGGAAGCAGCAGTGCAGAAGATGGATCTGTTTCTCAACTCTTCCACATGTCACTTCTCAGGAAGGAGCTGGTCATGGGGCTCACAACTTCAAATCTAAATATTTCCAAAGGAAAACATCTTTAGATGTGAATATTATCTACTGGCCACACAGGATCTGCAGTTATGCAAACCACTTTGAAGCATCTTATGGACCAATCCAAAGAACATCAATTAAATTCTGATCTCTCTGCTGTTAAAGGCAAACTACTGATTGATTACATGGGGCAAGATGTCATTTCTGCTCTCTGTTGCACTGTTACCAGCCTCTGTCATACAAATTTCATGTGTCCCATCGATGTAGGGGACAAGCAGTATGGGCAAAAGCTGCAAAAATACAACTGTAGGAGCTTGCCCTAATGTTTTCAATATTTCTATTTAACCTCAATGTCTTTGAAAATTAATCATAACTGAAGATATTTTCAGCAGTATTTCTTTTTAGTTCTGATTGTAGGGGAACTCCATCATGTAAATATATACCTGTGTGTCTCAGGGCAGAGAGGAACCTTTCATTACAAAGTCCTTTCTTGGAAGAAACTTGATCTTACTAATATTAAAAAAATGCTACTATATGATATGGCTCCCTTTCATAAAAAGTTTCCAGAGATTTATTTTCATTCCAGTGTGAAAAAAAAATCCCAAAACTCTGAAAACTAACAAGCTTCTGTAGAAAATAAGTAATCTCCTACAGGCTGCAACGATCATGCATTTACTCAAGTCAAGTTAAATATGCTCTAAGGAGGTAAAAATTCCTTTTAATTAAAACATTTGCCATATCATTTCACCTGTTGCAAGTACAGGGACAGATGTGAATCTGCAGCAGGTGCATGACTATTTCTAACACTCACTAAAGAATGGGTAAAGCCATTTTAACTCCTTGCTATAGTCCCACATGTCTTTGCTTCCCTTCTGGGAGAGGAGTTTGTGACTGCCCACACCCCTCAGAGGGCAAATCCAAGCCTTTTCTACTAATAGATGCTGAGGTTAACATGAAGCAATTCAAAGCTTCTCATTAATTACTGCTAATTGTCATGGCAATCTCCTTTCCCCTGTTTTACATCATGAGCAAATGATTTTTTTTCATTGCAGAATAGGTAAGAAGAAAGATACCTGGGAAAACATAATTAGCTCCGCTAATTAGTGTGATCTGATTTGAATATTTCTATTTGCTTTTTTAATTTAAAAAAAAAAAAAAAAAGGCAGCTCAATGAAGTCACCTCCACATTCTAAATATTCAGTTCATAAATTAAGATAACCAGGCTGCAAACCTGTTTCTCCATTAAAAAAAAAAAGCCATCTCTGATGGCTGAACATCCCCCAGGCAATGGTGTCCACAAACCAAGAGGGAAGAGTTCCCTCTCCCAGAGGGAAAGCTGAGAGGACATGGCCATGTCAAACCTCCCAAAACCCAGAGTTACTTAAAAGCACTAATAACCTAAAATTAGATTTCTTTTAATGCAAAAATTGTGTCTGCTCACTTTGCTTTTCATCAGCAATTAGGTCAATTTGCATTTGGCATCTCTCTAAGTCACACCACAATTCCTCCCGAGCCCAGTGGTGGATTGAGAGCAAGTCCTCATTCAAAGCAGTACAGGGCAATTTTTAGGGAGGAAGGAGAAGTCGTGCAGGATCTGTCCTAGAGCTGTGCCAGAGCTGGTTTTAGTTACTTTAATTCCAAGCTGCTGAAGAACTCCTTAAACCCCTTCACCCCTCAAAGTTTGGAAGTTTGAATAGATTAACTGGATGGTTTTATCTCCTTGCACCATTTTAGGAGGACATATCTCCACTGAGTCCTTCTGGGATGAACAATGAGTTTTCCTCTTCGTGAGAAAAGTGAGTGAAATATTCCTCTGTACGTAGAGCATGTACAGTGCTCATGGCAGTGATTTCCTTAAAGCTTTGGATTTGGCTGACAAATCCATGCACTGAAACACCTACTACAATTTCTTTGATTATTGTGAACAGAGAGGATTCTCACAGCTGTTGAGGAAATATAAATAAAAACACATTCATTTGTCCAGCATCCCAGCTACTACTGGGGCTGCTGTGCAACCAGAGGAGGCCAAGCACATTGTTTTACACCACCAAGGCTCACAAGCCCATGGTGTTAGACTTGCACAAACTGGGTGAATAAATTCAGGTAATGATTTATTCAACCTGTTTCTGTTTCACATAATACCCTGAGCAGATTACTGTGTTCTTTTACATGCTCCCAAATCCAAATATGCTTCTGGATATTTTTAAAGTCATGACTGACTGGAAATATTTGTGATTTTAGCTGTTTTGTTTAGCAAAGAGCAGTCAGAGCTTGCTTCTACCCCCCGACCCAACGAGCCCCCAAACATTTCCAGCACAAGCTCGTGCAGATGTGAAATTAATGTTCACCTTCTGCTGGTAACTCTTACCAGCAAAATAATAAATTCAGTTAATAACGGAAAACAGCATTCATGGTGCTTTCTTGACAGTGCTCATTCACCTCTGCACTTGTTATGGTAAAACAGAGTATTTGACACTGCTCATTTTTGGCAAGGCTCCACCATTCAGACAGTGCTGCAGCCACAGGCTGGAACAGATCCTGGGCAGTAAAAAATAAAAAAACCCAACCAACATCTAAGTGTAAAACACAAATATTTTCCTGATGGAGCAGGGGCTTTCTAGGAGATTGCAGCCCATCTCCAGATAGGCTCCCATGCCCTGGAGATGGTGTTTCTGTACAATAGCTGTGGCCACTGCACAGAAACACCTTCTCCTGCTCAGGGTGAAAGCCTTCAGTTGTTCTTCTGAGCAGAACACAATATGAAACATGACTGGGGAGTTTTCTCCATAAACAAACCAAACTGCTTTCCTTACAGAGCTGCCTTTCTTCTCCCAAGACCTACTAAAAGCTTGAAGTCTCCTTGAATCTATTAGAAATCCTTCCTGGAGAGAGGAACCAGACATTGTAAATGAACCTTGCCTTAGAAGCCCCCTTGTACCTGCAAATATCCCACAGATTCCAGAGGCATTTTATGTCCTGCCTATTTACCTGCCATGCTAGTTCTCACCCTATGATTCATTTATTTTTAATGCTTTCAGCAGTTTTTACTGATACTTTTCAAGGTGTTAGGGTATCCCCCCTGTAGCACTTTTGGATTTGCTTGCAGAACTAATACACTGTGGCAACATACAGAGAATATTGTTAAGATGCTTTGAGAAAACTTTTTAAAAGAAAGCTGTCCCCATTACCTGCATACACAGAGCCACGTGTAAAGGACTAATAACTCAGACCAGGCTCTCAAATAAGCCCAGTGAGCACAGTAGGAGGCCAAATCCTGAACCAGGTCATCTAGAGGGGACTTTGACCATCACCCTCCACACAGGGCAAACACAGACGCCCTCACAGCATAGTCTGGATAGTCTTTAAAACCATCAGGGATGAAGATTCCCACCTCTGTGTGTCCCAGGGCTTGCTCACACATGGGACACTTATATTCCCCACACCCAGCTCCAGGTTTCTAAAATCTTGCTTGTGCCAGGGGTGTAAAATTGGTGGTTTGGGTGTACATGGCAAGTAAGTGGGATGAAAACTCACTACTGCCCAAATTCTGTTTGATCCAGCCCTGGTTCCCACAACCAGGGTGCCCACCAGGTCCTAGGAGAAAGAACTACTCCCCAGTTGGTCCTTTCCCTGCTTGTACCTCCAGAAAAACCCTGACACTGTAGCAGAGCTTGTTCTTGAGCTTTATTGGATTTTTTGTGCTCCAGAAAAATGAATCTTTTTGAACAACAATAAAGATCTAGCAGCAAAGAGAGAAATCCCCAAACAGAAAGCTACTGGAACTAAGCCTCATCTAAATTCAGATCTGACAATATTGTAGCCACTCTGCAGGGTTCAGTCTGGCACAGTAGTGCCAAAATACTTCCCAAAGTCCTGGGCAACTCCAGAACTGCCTCTGAACAGTGCACTGCCAGGGTGGCTCCATCAGCACTCTTCTGGGGGAGCTGGCATGAAGTGGGCTTGTCTCTCTCCACAAAAGCTGCCACCACACTTTCTGGTTCCCTCTTTGGTAATTCGGGATTAAGGGCAAGAACCCCATCTAAGAAAACATCGAAAATATGCCTCAATATTCAAACGCCTTCTTAATTATCCGAGCTACTCCCTCCATCAAAAATATTCATTATTTGCCGCATTTCTTAAATAACGGGGAAAGTCACCGCTGCATTTCCTAATAACGTATGCCCACAACTCTATTTTCCCCATCTGCTGTGCTTGCCTAAGACTGGTCATTTGTTACCTGCTAGTTCCAATTGATTTCCTTTTGCCTCTGCTTTCCTTCGCCACGAGTGCAGGGAACAAACAGCACGATTTATACCAGCCATCCAGTACCAATCATTAGATAACAAGGCCCTTTACTGAAAGCATTTAGAGTAAAACAATACTTTAAGTTTACCTTTGCTTTCACTTCCTTCTTTATTACTCCAGGTTCAAAATAAGGCCAAAGAAGTTCCACTTACACGGAAGATTAGACAATCATCCAATATAAATCCTTCACATCCTGTACAACATACAGGGCCCGGGTTCTATTGCAATTGTTTAAACTTCTTTTTTAAATTGGTTTCATCAGATTCTCAGGCCTCCTTCTCTTATGCCTCCTGGATATTGACCCGGATGTGGAGAGAACAGCTCCATTTTTGGTAGGGTGACTTTTAACCCACAGAATCCCAGGCATGGATAACTTTTGGGCTTCAGCTCATCAAGCCTGATGGAAAAACAGAGACAGGGATTGGGAAAGATCTCTGGGTTTCCCTCCTTGGCTTTTCCCACCTCAAACCAATCAGGAAGCAAGTGAGGTCACTTTGCACTGAGCCTGTTTTCATTCTCGTTTTCTCTGCACTGTGGAAACTTTTATTCCCCACACAGAAGGGAGCTGGACTAGAAGAAACTAAATATGAGAAACTAAGCCCAAGAATATAAAAACCAGCAAGACACTCAAAAATTCAAACCTGCCAGGTGTGCATTGAGGCTCTTTTGGGTGACTTGGTTCATCACAAGGAGCTAATGTTGCACGGCTGGACAAAATGCTGTCCCTAAGGTAATGCCCTTTCCATACTAATAATTACTGTGTGCATATATAGTGTATTCACATCCAGCCTTTGACAAAGTTTGTGTTCATATGCAACCTTCAACAGAGTCAGAACTTTCCACTGAAACAATATATATTTTTTTTTCTAAAGGCAGATTATGCTCCAGTAAAATTTTAATAACGTTATTCCAACAATGACTGTTCTGCCTGCTTGAAATTCAGTGTCAAGGAAAGTGGTTGATATTCAGCCACCCAAGGTGATGGGAGAAGTTCAGGTATTTTAAGAGAGAGGTTTTCTGGAGGATTGCTGTCCCCTCTCACCCCAGCCATGACCAGAAGCACAGGGTGATAGAGAGAGAGCCACATACTCTGTACACACGCCTGAAACTGCAGAAGCAGCAACACCCAGAAAACTGAAACCTTTTAGGTCAAGGCTGCCAAACAGCCTGGTTCCCTCTGTGACACCGAACGGGCCGTCTCCATTACCTAATTCTTCTGGAAGTTCAGGGAAAAAAGTCTCCCAGTGGAAATTCCTGACTCCTGAGCACTTTGGCAAATCTGGATCTTATTTAGGTGCCTAACTCAGGGCTGAGCAGCAGAGGACTAGCAGGGTGATAATAAAAGAAAAGATTGCGGCAATTTATCACCGGGCAGCAGCACAAAACCCTTCCCAATTCTTTTATTAAACAAACTTTAATCAATATAGTCTGGTTTCCTGAAGTTAGACCTGGGTTGGGAAATCCAGATTTTGATTTCACCAAATAATTCATGGCTACATCTCCAGAAACATGCTGGAGAATCCTCCTTAATTTCCACAGAGTTATTTTGCTGGAATAAAATTGATTCTGTCTCTAGCATGGAAATCCATTTTTGAATCCTACTTTATACGTTTTAGCACATATAGCATAGAAGTTCTTTTAATATTTTATTAATATTATATGTAAGACAATATAATTTATCACAGCATTTTGAGACAAGGGTCAAACACTTCTTCTGACAGAAGAATTAAAAATCCTTTTCATTGAATATTTATATGTTTTACCATAAATAAAAAAGGAAGTTTTCACATAAAAATCTATTAATTTCAAATCCAAGTGCTTTGGGTTTTATGCAAGTGCAAAACCTTTGTAAGGGACACATTCAAACCTCAGTGAATCACTTGAAAATGCCTTTAAACCCCAAGGGGCTGAGCCCGGGCCCTGTGGCATTTAGTTGTCAAAAGGGGAACCTGGGTACATACACTCATGTGCTAATAATTGAAAGGTCAGCTCCCTAAACCTTTCATTTTGCACAGGGCTGTACAGGCTGGGAATTTCATCTCCAGTTACCCACAAGTCTAAGACTGCCTCAGCTCATCACAAAAGAGAAAACTGGTGTTATTCAAAAAACTGTTGTCATGCCCAGGTTTAAAAATTGTTCAAATTCCAGATAAATTTGACTGTGAGGTTTTGCCCAGGCCTCTCTGAACTGATACTAAAAGGTTGTTGTCGAGCTGTATCAAAAAAACCCTCTGATTGCAGCCAACTGTCCATCCTTCCTTCAGCAGGGGGGCTGCATGTAATTTTCTGCCTTCAATTAAGATTCACCACTAAATTCATCTTCTTTTAAAACCATATTATTGCACCCTATGGTATCACATGAAATGCACAGCAAAGGTTTGGGAATTCTTTTGGAGGATGATGGGGAGTGGAAGCCCATGTTAGAGGCACAATGGAAATAAATGCATAATTCAGTCCTTGCTTTTTTATTTGTCCTTGGCATTAATGAAGAACAAATTAGCTACTCTCCTTGGGTGTCTACCAGAAATAATAGTAACAACTAGAGCGCTTTCCCCCCCTCAGTAATATGTTCCTTTGTAGATAAGCACTGTGAAGAGGTAAAATTATGTCTTTTAAAAGTTTACTGTTTTCTTGTTCTGAGATGTAAATGATAAGGCTGGGACTGGGAAGTAATTCAGAAATATTTATTCCACTGAGACAATAGCTTTTTTGTCATCAGAAGAAAGAATTGGTGACTACCAAAATGAGACAAAAAGACAACAGCATTAACCATGGCTTGTGCTACACCAGTAAATAAGAAACACCTTTCCAAAGCTCAGCACAACAAAGCCTGGGCCCTGACTGAGGGATGGGAATACCCACCCCAGAAGGTGACCTGGCTGAGGGACACAGCATTTTTATTGTTACTCATACACGTGCAATAAATATAATAAGACACTGGAAGCATTTCCCCCTCTTCCAGATGATTAATTTACAGCCTGTTTCATCAACCTTTTATGATGTGTAACAGGGACTTATAAAAAACATAAACGTCTTTGCAGCATTTTACAGGTATGACATCCTGACCAAGGTGGTTCTCAGCTGGGAGGAAGCATTCAGCCTGGAACTGGAGCTTACTTTAAATAAATTGACTCCAAAGCATTGAAATCTATGGTATAACCAAGGCAAGGCACCAAAATAACACCTCTCAAGTGAAGACCAGCACGTGGACATAGCTGAAAGACAGATCTACCTGCAATGCAATGCATTTGTGTAATTAAATCAACCTGCCACTCTCTCATCTATTATGTAGATGCAGAAATACTAATAATAATTATCCTCACATATCTAGAAAGACTGAATTAATGTTTCCAAGCAGCAAGAACTTGTTTGTGTTTGGATCTCTCTCACCAGAGCTTCTTTAACTAGCTCCTGGGCAGAATTCATTAATTTTTATTAACAGGGAAAACATTTGTCCCCGTGACAATATTTGCATTGCCTGAATGATTTTCACCTCTGCCACAAGGTGTACTATCGGCTCATACATCACGCGATTACTTGGAGAGCAGAAAGACCCTCAGTCATTAGTGAGTGAATTAAAGATGATCTAAAGAGCTATTAATCACAGTGACAAAAGCCTTAATGTTGCTGTGACCCTAGTGGAGCCTGGGGACTAAAAGGGAAGCCGAGGGAGAGAAAATGGAAACATATGTTTTCTCCAAAATAACCTACCTTAGGAGATCTGTCAAAGAGAGAGTCCCTTCAAACTGAGAAATTCTGCCATACCAAAGCTCCTGGATTTTACTAGGACAGGTTCTGTAGCCAATCCACTTTATTATTATTTACAGTTACTATAAACCATTACGCAATAAAAGATACATGGTATATTTAGGCCTTCCTTTTCTTTGCCAGGAGTTATTTAAAACCGATATATTTAGAGCAAACTGATACTTGTAACATACTGTAGGATAAACAGAGATCACTTAACTCACAACATAGTTCAGGCTAAAGACTTAGCATCCACATCCCCTGTGGAGAACACCAGGCAGCAAACCCTGCTTCTGCATTTTCAATTTGAAACTGTACTACTAAATAAATTCAAGAAAAAGTGAAGCCTTTCATTCGCTAACACCAGCTCAGATTCAGCAAGGTGAATCAGACATCTGACACAAAGCTTAAACCACAAAAGCCGAATTTATTAATATTTCTAATAACAGATATTTCTAATCTTCCCAGTAATCACTTTAGGCATCCTCAGTTCCAACCTCTTCTTATTGGCAGTGGTTTACTGAGCTGTGTCTATAATAAAGTTGTCCCTGTTTTACGGGCAGTTAAGATACCAATACAAAAACTGTACATACAGATGTAGCTGAGAGCCTCACGAGAAACACTACTCTGTATGGTATTTTCTTCCAATATTACAGTCAGTAGACAGAAATTAAATAAACTGGTGTTTTTCCATCTGTTTGCAGTACAAAGAGACCTGTTGGGGCAGCTGAGCTCCCAGTACCCTCTGTTGTGCTCATTGTGCCTCGTGGACAGCACACAGAGCTCCTTCCCACTAAGTGTGCTCTAACGCTGCTTCCAAGTCATGTTCCCTAAGGATCTGACCCACAGCTCTTGGAGGGCTCTCATTTGCTTCATCAGCTTTGAATGGATACAGAGGTGTAGGGAAACATCTGTAATGAGCACAATGGCCAGATATTAAAAATGAGTTTAAGGAACACCAGGAACCTTCCACCTTTCTCTGTCCTCCTTTCCCTCCATCCTCTGAGCCTACAAATTAGACAAGTCCAGTCTCCCAGAACTCATTCAAGAGGGTTTAAAATCTCTTGCTCCGATCTCAGGCTCCAATCCCCTGCAGATCTCGGGGATTACACTGGACTCCACAAAGATGAACTTGTTCTTAGACAGGATTGTTGCCTTACTCTTATAAAACTCTTAGTATTTAGTGATGTGATATCTGATCGGTCTAAAGTAGAACTTTCATCTCAATGAGAAAGGGCACTACATATTCATCTGGTGTCAGACCCATACATAAACAGGCTTCCTCAAATGACAGATCAGAAGCAAGAAGTGGCCTCTTTTTTCTAATAGCATCAGCCCAGCTGCAGATCTCAGTGGCGCTTATTCTCAGCTGGTCTGCTTTCAACTTTCACTTCCCATTTAGAAAGCTAAATTGGGAGTGCTTTAATCTTCTGGGTTCGTTTCCTTAATGAGAAGTGAAAGGTATAAGTGGCAGCAGGTAAAGAGATATTGAAAGCTGTGGCAGACTAGCATTTAAATTTTAAGAAAAGCTAGATCAGAGCATTTTCTAACATTCCTTTCTTCTATGATAGTAAAAAAAAAAATTACAAAAGCAATAAAAACCAAAGTTTTTTTGCTGGGAAGATGGCACATCAGCAGAAGGGAAAACTTTGAGCAGAGGGGAGAATGTGGATTTTGTCCTGAGGTATGCTGTAAAGCTCTTTCCCAATGCACCACTGAAACATGTTCATCTGAGCTCACATTTCTCAAAGAGAGTGCCCAGCTTCAAAGTAAGCAAAGACAGCCTTGCTGCACATAATGTCCTCAACACCCCACAGGACGAGGCCTTAGGAGCAGAAAACAAAGTGGTGGTTAAGAACTCCCTTAAAAGCTCCATCCTGAAAGTATTTTATGTTAGTGGAAAACATCATGGCTTGGCTTCTCCGGTTTTCCTTTCCAGTTATTAAAAAAATTGTCACGTATCTATCATTTCTTCCTTAAAAACTTGAAGAAAATAGAGAGAAAAGCAATCTGATATAACATGCATCCCATGAAGAGGCAGGTGTGATGCCAGGACAAGCTTTGTTTCACAAGGCTCAGCCTCTCCAAAGAGCACATTTCATTGCTCATTCCTTCACCCAAATACTTTTCCTGCTAATCTGTGTTTGTTTAGGCAGAAAGAAATTCCTATCCATTTTGGTCACAACTAAGGAGTCTCACAGAAATCCAGGCCCTGGATTTCAACATCTGTGCCCACTTGATGATATCACTAATGTCAACATTTCCAGAAGTGGCCACTGCCTGGGACTCCCCTTCCGCACGTGCGGCCTCAGCCCCACTGCTCCGCTCCTCCCGGTGCCTCAGCACACCTGGGTCCCCCAGACCTGCTCCATCATTAAATATCTTCTTATGTTTCCATTAAATAATTACACAAGAGATATAAAATAAGTGTTTCACTGCTTTTGTGTCTCCCCTTCCAATACGTTACAGCTGAAGTGACCTGGGGAAGAGTCGTCAGATAAAAGTGCTAAGTCTCAGCAGCAGAAAGGAACAATTGGGGCACATTTTATGAATATTACTCCAAGTCCATTAGCCATCAGGCACGACATCATGGAGCACACCAGCAATGCTGCATTCCCATGGGGAGCAGTCTGGAAAAAACAGGTTTGTCTTGTGCCAAGACACCTGCTAACACCCTTTGCTGTGGTCCCAACTCCGTACCTGAATTTTTCATGGCTAATTAAGAGGTAACAACACCTAATTTCCCACTGCACTTCAGGTGTTTGGAGGAGTGCTTTATCGTGTTTCCTTGCATTTCCCCTGGGTTTTGTTCCTACACATCCGATCCATGTGTTACTGACTTAGCTCGTTAAATATAAATTGACATCTTCACTATACTGAGCGGAGTATCCTCAAAATCCCTTAAATATCATAGTGCCTTAGAAGTAACACGGAGCAGGCCGGAATGTCCTGTGCGAGTGAGAGTCTGGGAAACAAAACTAACAGAGGTTCATTCCCCTAATACATGGAAAAAAAGGGATCCAGTGCAAATGAAGCATGGGATGGTAAATAAGAACTGTGTTCGCTTGCAGTCATGCACTATAGCCATTAAGCCTTAAGGTCTTAAAGGTACCAAGCAATGCATATGATAAATTTCTCAAAAACATCCCAGCCATAACATAGTTCCTGCTGATTGCTCATTTACCCATAATGCATGCTGTCATAGCAAAGCCTGACAAATGACAGCCAAAGCTCAGGTTATTTTTTACGCTGACTGCCAAGCCCCTCACCTCAGATTATTCATTTATTAGGGCAATCACTGAGGTCTGGGTACTTAATATTGTTTTCACCAAATATGAAAATGATCTACTTGCCTATTCTTTAGTTCCTCCTAGGGCAAGCCATTTATCATCAGCCCTGGATAAATGACTGCTTCATTATAGCCATAATTTATGAGATGTTAGAACTAAAGAGCCACACCTAAAGACTTAAAGCTTTAATATGGATTAAAATAAGATAATCAATCAAGCATATACAAATTCTCTTTAGAATTATTTCTTGCTTTGAAATGGCTTTGCATTTTTAGAATGGAGGTAGTCTTAAATTTCTTCTTATCCAACCCCAGCCAAGCTTGTTTAAAAGTCCATGAGGAAGTCCAGGCTATAACCTTGTTGGTCAGCCTTAGATACTGCTTGGCAATCGTTAAATAATTCAGTAAAATTGGCTTTTGGGCTAATGACCTTTTTTTGTGGTTTTGATGGCATAGAGAAGGATTTGCAAGCCTTCAGTCCAGAACAAGTGGGGAAAAGGCAAATTGGTGTCAGACTCCAGCATTCTCCACAGATGCTGCCATGCTTTTCATCCTCTCCTGTGGAATTTTGCTGCTCTGGTGTTAGAGAAGAGAGAGTTGAATGTTATTACTGAAAAATATTTCCACGATTGTGAGGGGGTTTCTCTGCCTGAAATAGCATTTCACAGCTCAGAGTCTGGGCGAAGGAACCTCCTTCCTCTAGCTAGGGAATGAAACATCCCTCCCTTCCCAAAACAGTGTTACAGCTTGAAAGCAAAAGTTTCTGGTTTGTCTCTATTGTATATTTGCCAGCACAAAGCCAATATCAATATTATTCCTCAAGCAAGCACCTTGCTTGAAACACAAGCCTAAGCCTACTTAACCACTTAATCCTGCATCTTCCGAAGCCCCTGCTGGAAATACATAATATTTTAGATTTTTGAGCACGTACCACTAAGACAAGGATGCAGCTACAGTTTCCACTGCTGGCCAGGCATGCTGTGGGCACAAAAGTCTCAGGCACTGCTGGAGCCCCAGGGACTGCAGGCAAGATGAATGAGCTAACCCAGGAAGACCAGAGCAAGCCCATGGCAGCAGGCAGCACATGATGTGATGAGCAGGCTGCCAGGAGAGGGCACTTTGTTTCCTCATGCACCAAGCCACAGCACACATCACAAGGGGATTAACACCCTGGGCAGGTGACATGGACAACCTGAGCATCTGCCTGAAGTTCAAGCCTGGATAATGCACCCAGAAGGAATGGGGGGTGAGGCACCCAAAGACTTTATACTTGGAGCCACAGTTACAAAAACCAAACTTTCCCAACAGCAACAGCTTCTTGCTCTCAGGAAAAGTGCCTGTGACGTGTTTTATTGAAGAATATTGTTGGGCTTAAGATGAGAGAACACACTGCAGCTTCACTCAACACAGCTTTAGCTAGTGAGGCTTCCTCAGTAATGCTAACGCTGATTTAAGCTTAATCCCAGCACCAGGCTTTGTTAGCTAAAGGACATTTTTCACTCTAGGCTAAACTGCCCCTCTCATACAACTTGGTGTCAGCACTTCAGCAGGAATAAAACAATCCAAGCTCTGCAGCTCCCATGTGTGAGAGCTGTTTAGGCACGACTGTGCGAGGAAATGCTTGATACATTATAGATACAATGAAATTAAAACTATCTACCTACCCATGCAGTTATAAACATATAAAGCTGTAGGAATATATTTGTTGGCACATAAATGATTTTATGCAAATAAATGGCTAAAACACAAGATTATAGTCACAATCTAAAATAATTTAAAGACTATATTTACATCCAAGGCCCCCAAAAGTCCCTTTCCCTAATTATTTTGGGAAGTTTGAACTGGAAACTCAATAGAATTGAGGCACAATGCAGTTATCAACCTCAAATGTGCTAAGAAAAACCCAGCTCCCCTAGATGAGCCATTCCCCCTGCCCCAACCTCTAGACTTGGCAGGGAGGAGATGCTCCATGGCAATGGAGAAGCACATGGACCATGTTTATCTCACTGCCACTGGGCTGTGGGACAACTCTCCCAGCCAGGCTGCACCAACCCCTCCCAGCCCACTTTCCCTCAAGGAGCCCAGCACCTCTCCAAGTCAAAATCCATCATCATCCTCTCTTAAAACAAATTCTCTCTCAGAGTAAGAAGCTGTGTTCCACATTCTTCGCCAAAATAAATGTAAAATCAAGTCAGAAACCCTCCAAAATAGGGTTGGTAATGCAAATATTGACACAGCAAAGAGGAGGGAGTGCAAAGCATGGTTGGACAGACAGTCTGAATACAAAATATTTCACAAAAATATCATCTTTATTTAGTGGGTGATGAAATCAGCAACTATTTTAAAAGATTTATAGTTTTTGTAGCCCAGACACTTATGCCCCCAAGTTATATAATGGGAATGTGAAGGAAAGGCAGTTTTCACAAGTTATGTTTGGGATTAATGTGGTGAGCACTCTAAATGCTGGCCTCCTGCTGATTTCCATGGAAGCTTTGCAGGAGCAGAATTTCTAGGAACAGGTAATTAAGCAACATTCCCCCCCACCACCTCTCTTGCTACACAATGGCTTTATAGGCACACAATTTAATTCTCCTTACACAAGGCTGAGTCACCATCAGCCACCACAGCACCCAAGGCACACTCAGGATGCAGAATGGAATGGGCACGTTGAGAAGACACACAGGAAAAAAAAAAATGGCACTTGTTTTCAGTGCTATAAAGTGGCACATACACCTGGGGAGACATCTTGGGCCAAACCCTACACACCCTGCAAGGCCACGGCCCTCTGGTTTGGTTCACCAGGAATTCTGCAGCCCAGGCCGACGCTCAAGGGTTGTGTCACCTTGTTGGCCGCCACGTGGATTGCTGATCTAACCTCCGTGGAGAATCCTGCCTCTCTTCTCCTTTCCTGAGCAATGAACAGCACTTAGAATAAGAGAATAAAGACATCTTTAAGGGGAAAGGTTCTGCTTCTCAACAGTTCCTTTCCTCAGGCAAACATACCTGGCTAAGAGGACACACCAGCCTTGGGGGCACTTCACCAGCAGGAGTGATGCTCATTCTCCACTGCTCAGTGATGAACCAAGGAGCAGGGCTGATGAGAATTAGGACCAAACTGTAAAGGCATCCAGGCTTTCAAAGACATCTCTCTAATTACTGCTCCTCAGCTAGCTCAAAAAGGCTGCTGTGGTGTCTCCAGGTGGACAGCATCTGCCAGCAGCTGTGCCTAGGTTACGGAAGTGTGGTACAATGTTATCCATATCCCACCTAATTGGCCTCCAGCCCCTAGAGAGCCTTGTACCTGCACACCTGCCCTAACTTGGCAACAGCAGAGGTAGTTGGTGTCTAAACAAAATCACTGCACCTTCCCTACAAAGCTCAGATGCGGGCTTATCAGAATATTAATTTCTGCTGCTAAAAGTATCCCTTTTTTTTCTTGGTTTTTAATGAACACGGTTATTCTATTAAGCTGAAAAAGTTGATGTAAACAGAACAAGAAACAGCTTCCATGCAAACTGCTAAGTTACCAATTAGCTCCTTAAAACAATTGAAAGTCACAGAGCCCCCTCAATGCACAGAGGCGGTTAATTAATTAACATTAGATGTGATTAATAATGAGTCTTGTTTAATAGTAAATATCTGCCTGCAATGCCTGCATGTCAGAACAAAAAGCCTTCAGAGAGCGGGCAACTATATTTATCCTGATTGCGTTTGGGATTTTAACATGTTTTGTGCAGGCTGACAAATGGCCTATTAATTATCTAATGTTGTCTGACAACAACAGCTTGATAAAGATGTATGTTTTTGAATTGCTGGATGAAAACTGCTGGAGAAGAGCCCCACAGGGGCCTTGCTGTCCTAAAACTGGGCTCCAAGCCATGACAACAGGCAAGACAAAGCCCTATCTCCTGCCACAGCCTTCGGAGATAAAATATGTCTTGGCATTAGGGACGTTTTCAGAAAACTGCTTCTGCAATATCTGATTAGGAAAAGGAGGAGTATGTCTTTACTAAATTGGGGTTAAGGCATAATCAATATCATATATGGAGTGTCTGGCCTATTCTGCATAAACACAGGCACTTCATATTATTAAGGAGTCTATAATGCAGAGGAAGCATATGGCAGGACATTGCAGCGCTTTCTATTCTTTTTATTTAGAACTTTATCTTCCAACCTGTTTGACAGCTGCTCCTAAGTGGTTTCACAGTGCCAAATTATTTTTATGATTGTTTGATGTTTTATTCTCCCATTTCAGTTAATGAGATAGGATCCCACAATGGTCATAATTCAGAGCTGTCAGAACTAAAAAGCATGCTTGTGGCAAGATAGCCTGATGGTAAATAAGGCTAAAAGCTGCAGATAATAAAAACTCTCTTATCCCAGTCTCCTCTGCAATCAAAACTTGGTTTGGATCCTTCTTTCCTTTGTGCTCTCTTGCACTACAGCCTTCCCTTTTGGACAGGTAAACTATCAATCTTCGGGTAATGTCACCCTTTTAATTCTGTTCAACCTTTCCTTGTAATGAAATGTGTAGGATACACAGGAAATGTTGAAATGTCTAAAGATATTGAGTGCTATATTATAATTAAAGGGCTGGAGTCCTGTTTATTGTGCCAAGGGAATAATTTGTCATATATGCTTAGAACAAACTGTTCAACAAATGACCTTTAAGAGTCCCAGGAAATGGGATATCTGGCTTTCCCCAGGGATTTTAACAGAAACTTTCAAGAAGTTCACTTTTCAGATCCTAACTTTCAGGATGAGACCTGCTGTCTCTTTTATTCTTGGATACTTCATATAGGGAGGATGTAAATAAAGAGAATGAGATACAAATAAGTAGTCTTGGCTGTTACACCACAGGACTGAGAATTGGGGCTTCTTTGTTCTTATCTCTACCAAAGAGTTTCTGCATGACCTTGTGATTTCATTGCCAATTGTCTCAGCTTCCCTAGTTAGAAGATATCTGTAAAATACAGTATCACTCATCTTAGACTAGTCTCCCACAATTTTTTTTCAGGAATGCTCCACACAATTCCATTCTGCAGCTCAGATGCTACAACACCTCTACTTGTGACAGGCAAGACGATCAAAGATCCTGTTCGCCTTCAGAATCAGAAAAAAAATTCTGTAACCTGTGGCTTAGGAAAAGATCCCAAACATAAAACTTTTGAAGAAGCTGCAGGTATTGCACTGGTCCATTTGTACATGGTTAAAAGCAAAGTTTCCATTATTTGGAGAAAGCAACACCAGGAATGCAACAGAACAAAGGGAGATGAAGGTGTTGGCAAAGGGAATGTGGGACAGGGAGAGACAGAGCACAAACTCCTCAGGAAACCCTCGCCTGTGGCTTGGCTATTGAGGTGAACTCAAGTCAACTGGAACACATAGAAAAGCCTCTAACATCCACCAAAACAAATCCTGATCCTCAATACTGACAGTCAGGCACCTCTAACAAGCTCACTTCAGAATTAATAACTTATATCCCCAGTATGTATCTCATTTCCTACTATACTTTTCAAGCAAGAAATCTTGAAAATGATTGTGAAGCAACCAAAACAAAGCACAGCAAAAGCCAGTTGAATTAGCACTCAAAGCCCAGATATGCTAGTCCATGTCCAAACAATCTGCTTTTTTTTTTTTTTAATGTGTTTTAAGCCAATTCTTTAGGTCTGGATACATGTCTCATAATAAGCAAGAAAACTGGACAAACCTAATCTCAAGTATTCCACTGCGTAGGTCTCAGCACAGGTCTCACACGCAGTTTGTGGTTGGAGCATGGCAAATCGACATTGCTAACATTTTTTCCTCTCCCATTTTGAAGGCCTGATGTGATAAAAAAGGGGCATAGCACTGTAGGGGCTGCACAGGCCCGAATCCAAGCACAAGAGAGCTGATTCAGCAACTGCCTGGTAGGTTATATGCAAAGGGTGTAAGAAATGTTTCCCTTTGCATCATTTGCCCAGACTACAGCTAATAAATGTTGCTGTAACTGTCAGATCAGGTCCTGGGGATCCGCCAAAAAGCCACGGGAGCAAGTCCAGAGGAGGAACACGTAGGAGCAAACGAAAGCCAGTTGTATTCCTGATGTCCACACCAGTTCTGAACAGCACTTGTGCCAAAGCACCACTTTGGGCAGAGACACCTTGGCCACACAAATTCCATCAAGCTGAGGGGAAGGAGAAGGAGCAAGAGCACAGCCCATCCCTCTGCCACCCCAGGGCAGCACTGGAGATAACCAGCACGGGCAGCCCTGGGGCTGGCAGAGCACTTGCACATCCCTCCCAGTGTGAGAAGGGCAGGAATATCACATTATTTTCACATTCCTGAGGTTGCAGGCTTGTCGTGTTAGACCATCATCACTATTCAGGTTCTGACATTTATCAAATAGCAGAACCCAGAAATCCCTCGGCCACAGGGGTCTCACCCAGGGCTTGATGCAAAGGATCTCAAGTCACCAAGGCTCCTTCCATAGACTTTCCATCTGGGTTCGCAGCAGATTCCCCCCACTTCTCTTGTCTCCAGTTCAGTACAAAGTATATCGATATTGATTTGGGGCGTGGGGGAAAGGAAGGGAAGAAGGAGGAAACCCCAATGTGGATGGCATAAGGAAATTTGATACAGCTTCGCAAAGTTCAGGTACTCCTTTTTTCAGTCACGAGGAAAGAAAATTGATGATGCCACAAGTTTAATGCTAATTGATTTATTACCTGCCTAAACAAATCCTGGGCAATGCAATGGCAAGCTTAGACTTAAAGCAAATGATTTACAAGATAATGTTTGACTCTGGGAAAGGGTAATCAGATCCAGATACAATGGATGATAGGATAATTGAGAAGAAATAAAAGAGGATAAATTGCTATGTGCTAATGAGCTTACAGGCCCTAATGGGGAGGACATCAGTTTTAACACTCGGGTTATGAGCTAGGAGCAAGGGTTTTTTTTTTTTCTTCAACAGCTAAAGATGTAGTGCTGAAACAAACCAAGATTAATGGTGTCCCACTCACTTACTTAGCCATTCTTTACACCTTCAGCAGCTTCCTGCATTAAATGTCTGGCTGTTTTTAAACCAGGTTTATCCAAAGCAGCTCACCTCACTTGGAAGCCATATTACCTATTTCTAGGTTAAGGCACATCTGTTGTTTGGGGATGAATGACTCAAAACAGCATTTCTCCCCCTTGCAGCACTGGCCGCCTGATGAGTTTGCAATGTCTTTGCAGGTCTCTTTAGGATCATAGGAATATTCTCAAGCCTTTATATGGTCTCACTGCACTCAGGTTTTGAAGCAGTTGCCAGAGCAATGCTGTCTCACATCATGATTCATTTTTATATCTTTTTCTCCCTCCATCCCACATCACCACCTAGAACCAGGGACACTTTATTGGTATTTCTGATTACTGCTGTAGCCATCTAAATTTTTCAGCAGGATGGGGGTCTCTCCAGCCCTGATGTAGAAATGCACTATATGAATGGTGCTAGCCACAGAGTAATAAAAAGACAGTGCCGTGTGCTGTTATTGGTAAGGAATACAGAAATGAAGCACTTCCTTAGAGACCAAGCCCATATTCCAGGGCAAGGCTTCCAACAAATGAAGTTTAATATGATGAATTGTGGTACAGTTCCAGAATGAATACTACTCTCAAAAATGCAGGTCAGCTGAAGCTTTTAAGTTACAATGTGCACAATGTGTCCAATACTCGATTTTAAAGAGAAATATTTCTAGTTAATATGCACAGAAGTATCCACAGCCCTTCTGAGTTAATACACGGGGAGCCTTTTCCTTTCTTTTGCCATGCCACACCCTTCAGGCATCCAGACACTAATTCATTACAAATCCTGTGCAATCTCAGTGCAGGTAGCAGCTCAGGGTGCTCCTTTCCTGTGGAAGGGGGAGATGCCAGCAGGGACCCCTGTGGACCCCACCAGACCACAACCCACCACCCACACCAGGGAGCAGCTTGTGGGCAGAGGACAGTCTGCCCTCACTTTGATATATGTGCTCCAAAAGGTGCTCCAAAGAGCAGCTCCAAGCCCTGCTCATTAAATCACCTTTCATTGTCCTGACCCAGATTTTAACATTTGCTTTAGAAATAGAAACATGGATCATAAAACCACAAATTAGTAAACATAATGGTTTGGTGCTGGTACTGCCCACGGAGGCAGGGATGGAAAACACACCTTTTCCCTGTGAACTAAAATCAAAAGCCTTGAAATGTAGACACATCTGGCACTAAATGCAAGTGCAACGGTGACAGTCCCTTTGTAAGGAGGGATGCAGTAGCAAACTGGTTCAAGCACTTCTGCAGGAAACCAGGAACCAACTTGCATCCGAGATCATCCTTTTCTCCCCCACACACCTTACCAAGTATCCCCTGGAGCTAAGCTATTGTCACCTTGAACACAGAATGATTTCATGTCAAAGTAAACAAGACTTTCCTAGTTTCTTCCACTGAAAAGTCTCTGGTCTAGTTGTAAAACAAAAAAGAACAACTAAAAAGAAAATATTAAATGTCTTAGCATATTACAAGTCTTAACATATTAGCATGTTCCTTGAGGGAAACCAGCCTGGAGCAGCAGACTTGAAATGGCAGCAATTAGTACAAGGATTGTTCTACTTGAAGCAACTTGCCTTTTCTGTTTGAGAGGAACACACAGTGAGAGCTCCCTGTTCTGCTATCGGGCACTTACTGTACAAGCAAACAGGATATGATAGGTGTGACTCCAGTAATTGTCCCTATTCACTCTTACAGATAAAATATGGGTTTAATACGCTGGGGGAAAGAAATAGGGTCAACTGAATATTGAAGAGACTGCTTGTTTGCTCATAGGCATTGATGTTAGTTTTATCTACTGATTCTGCAGCTCTGAGACAGAGTAACAGCAGATCCAGCTCCCACTTCCACAGCTATGGCAGTTTTTCTGTTGATGTTGAACTAAATCCCAGTGATTTGTGTATGCAAAGCCTCTTCCCTCTGTGGAGCCTTCTAACATTTATCCACCAAAAAAAAACCCACTCTAGGCATAAAATTAAATTAAATCTCTGCTCTTTTGAGATGCCACCTTCAAGTTACTGATTGCCTATCACAACAGTGTGTGTGCTGGTGCCTCACTTCCAGCTTCAGCCCCTTTACCCAAAACCCTGCCCAGCATCAAATGTGTTTCCTCACTCAGGAGGATCCTGTAATTCTGCAAGTGCCCAGCAGGCCTGAGGTACATTCCAAGGAGCCCGAGCTTTGCTGTATGAACACCTCCCGTGAAATTCAGCCATGGCTCACACTGTCAGTCCCACTCCCTCCAAGGACACCCTGCTCCTCTCTTCAGTGCTGTCCACAAACACCCTCAATGCTTGTCCTTGTCGAGCCTCATATGGGAGAGCAACAGCCAGAGGTTTTAGCCCAGCAGAGGCACAGAGCTGAACATCAACTCCACTCCATTCCTGTTAGAAAGGCAGCATTTGTGCCTCACATCACCTGACTGTGCTTATTCTCAAACGAAGAGGCAGACAGGGAGACTTAAAGGGAATTGCTGCGATTTGCACGTAACCGCACAAGGCTTTTTGAATGGCAGACCAAAGTGACAGGAGGCCAGAAAAAGCAGGATTTCCTGTGCACCAAAGCCAAATCACCAATGTTTGAAGGGCAAAGTACCCCACTGGTCAGAGGTGGAGAGGTACTGAGCCACCAAGGCATCCCACACCTGCAAAGCAAGAGCTGGGGCCCTTGTGCATCCACACAGCAATGCTGAAGACACAACAGATCCTTCCTAAGTGCTGTCATATGGATGCTCTTGGCCTTAAATTTCATCTCACCTACGTCTTACATGATGTCTAGAGGTATTATTTTCCTTAAACATTTTTCTATATTGGAATATTTTGTTTGCAGGTCTTGTTTGGGTTTTAACATTATTCCCCACAGCAACCAATTCCCCAGCCTGCAACCACCATGTTGGTGTTAAGGACACACATTCAGTGGGAGCTCTACACCTTTCTTGTCTGTAACAGAGCTTTTGTTTAGTCACAACTTTTGTCTCAAGTCCTCCAAAACCTCTACCTGCCTCACTGGAACATGCTGACACAACCTTACACCCGTTGAGTAGAGGGTGTATTTTGGGAGACTGCACCTCTCATGGTCAGCACTGTGTTGTCCCACTGACATCCATGAAGTGTGGCTCCACAGATTTCCCTCCTGCAGACCAGGGCAGCACCCCCTGCCTGCAGATATCCGAGGAAAACCTCTCTGCTGTAGGATCATTAACATACCTCGCTGCCCGAAGCGGTGCAGGGCAGCTGCCGTCCTTCCCACAGTGCTGTGGCAGGAAATATTTTATCCTCCCGCAGCTGTGCCAGCATTTCCAAAGTGCCTTGGCTCTGTAAAAGCAGACTTTTTGACCCTGCATTTGGCACATGCACAGGGAAGAGGCACAAACAGGCTCACAGCCGGAGTCAGTGCAGCCCTGTTTGCACACTCACCTCAGTCCCAGTTTGACCAGCACCCCCCTGGTTGCACACTGGGGTGAGCACAGGAGGGTCCCTGCAGAAGCCTGGGAGAGTCCTCCAGTGCCCACAGCACACAGACAGAGCTGTTACATGACCAAAACATGGATCTGCAGCCACAGCATGACACAGGCACCAGGGAAAGTGCCAGCTCGAGTCCCCTCTGACAGAATTTGAGCATCAAACACCAACAAACCAGAGGGATCCTCAGCCAACACACTGGAAGGTGGATCAGAAAACCTGGATTCATGTCTCTACTTCATTAGTTTTCCCACAGGAAAAGGTAGTTCCTAACTGAGCTGATTTTAAAAACAGCCTCTTGCCTGCTTGGTGCCTCAGTTTCCCATCCATGTAAGGGGATAATGTTCATTGCCCTTTTTTATCCCAATTTATCCCTCCAGACTAGGCACATTTCAAGGCAATAACTACTGTATGCGTGGAGCAACTGGTGCAACTCACCCTGATCTCACTGCAGTCGTACACCTGGCTTACCACTAATGACAAAATTATGATCTTAACACTTTCCACCTCCCACGGGTTTTAATTTTTTTTAACTGATCTTGCTAGCCCTCCAAATTGATGATTAGCTACCAGAAAACCATTTACAATACACAGAATTTAAACAGCTGAGTCTGCTTTGGACTTTTTAAAGTAAACATCTCAAACCCAGGTACTAAATATGATTCCAAAACTTTTTGGGAGGTGGGGACTTTGAAAAATAATTTCATTTGAGGTGTTAGCTCATACATCAGTGATTTCAGCTTGATGCCACTAGAAGTGAGTGAGATGCAATGCTTTGAGAATCAGAATGAATAATGAAAACATCAGCTTAGCCCTGACCCTGTGTGTGGAGGCATCACTATGCTGGGCTACAGCCCCACTGCCTCTGCTTCAGCCAGCAGGTAAAGCTCAGAACAGGGAAATGCACAATGGGGTGGGGAAAAAAAATAGAATAATAGTGCAGAGCATGGATAAGCCATACACAGATATTGGTAATTTCAAATAGGTACTTCTCAGAGGAGCTGTACTGCACACCTTTGACCTTTAACTGGAGTGCTCAAACATTGCTTGTAATGATGACTACCAATGAAAGTCCTGTGCTGTGCTTGGCTGCACTTTCTATATGAGTGCCAGCAGTAAGATAAATGATAAACTGGTTCACTGGAGTACTAGTGGTTTGGGGGCTATTGATTTTTGGTCCATTCTCTTTAAAAGTGAGATCTAAAAAGTTGACAGAGGGTCATTAATTTCATCATATACTTGTCGACTCATCCATAACCAATCCAGGGGCTGAGTGCGCTTGTCACTCTCTGTTTGCACTTTATTTGTTTAGGTTTTCTTTGTGATTCTACATTTTTCCCCTTTATTTCAGCTTTGTGTTTGTGTTCCTGCTGTTATTTCTTTTTCCCCCTCCAAATGAGCACCTCGCTTTGCACTTCTACTGAAAAATGCTCTCTTATAATATATTTATATTATAAATAAATTCAGTGGCTTCATTATCAAGTCTGTGCTAGGAGAGGAAGTCGCCTCTGTTTAGTGCCATTCATTTAAAAAGAAAAAGAACTGCTATAAAATTCATCAATCTTAATTGTGCAATCTGAAGGATTTTGATTGAATAAACACTTGTCTGAAGACTTCAGGGTCTTGTTTGAAAGACACATTAGGAAAAGAGTTGGAGAATGTTTCCCTTATGAAGCTCCATAGGTCCATGACTGTTCTCAGGTGGCAGGGGAATGACTGAATTCAAATAAACATATGACCATAATTAGTAGAGTTCCCTTCCTTGTCCTTCTGGTTCAACCCTTAGCAACTCTTCAATGAATTAACTAAGAAAATATTTTACCAAATCTTACTTGAAAAAAAAAAAAATTCCTGGCTTATCTCAGCTTTCATAGAGTGAGAATATACAGAGATTTCTCCCTAATTATTGGTATAATAACAACTGGATACAAATAGTTAAGACCAGAGGATTACTGTACATATCTAATGGATAAATCTCCACAGAAGGAAGTTACTCATGTGCAGGAACTGCATGCAGGAGGCAGGTTTTACCAGCTTAAGGTGGTTAAGTGTATTTCTAGGTAATAGTGTCATCTGTCTCCCAACACCAAGTTCATCTGCACTGTCTTTCACTGGGAGCCCAACAGAAAAATGTATGCAGGAAGTAAAAGAAAGCATGATTAACTACTACAGGCAATGGCAGAAAATTCCAGTATTAATAATATCACAACTTGCCAGTAAATCTCCCTTTTATAGGTAAAGAAATACATTTCTACTTTAAAGTGTGTTTTTATATACCCTTGAGTGCCCAACTAGTTAAACTACCAAGGGAGCTCTACATGGTTTAGAAGTTAATCCTTCAAATGGCTAACAATTGAATGCCTCAGCTGTTTGTAGTTTCCTACCGCTGGCTAATTTCATTTTTTTTTTCATGTGTTTGGTGGCAAGCTTTCATTGTTCAGAGCTCTGACACCGAGGTTGTAAATGTAGTTAATTTAGTTAAAATGAGGCTGGGAACATTCACATCATGTTCAGCTTGCTATGACTAGGCCTGGTAGAAGTTGAAGTAGATATGGCTGGAGAAAAAACAAGTGGGGAAAAAAAAAAAGAAAAGGAGAGAAAGCAGACAAAAGAGATTATCCAAATTTGCCAAACTCAGCAGCATTAAACAGCCTTTTTAAAGGAAAAAGAAGATTTAAGATTACTGCTTTGAGGGCCAAAAAACCCCAACATGTTGAAATATTGAATTATCAAGTGATTTACCAGTGGGTTTGGTTTTCTGAGCCTACCTTTATCAGTTCCTTTGTTTGTGCCAACAGCAAAGCCCATCAATCCCATCCTTTCTCCAAACCCAATTTTGTTTGATTGGCACTTACAGAGGTCAGAAGGCTCGTAAGTGCTCAAAAACATTTATAGCAGCTGGTGCACAGCTCCTCACTGCCCATGCTGGGCACACGGAGCGAGCCAGGATGCCCCTTGGTCTGGTCCCAACCCTACCAAAGGGGACTCACCTAAATGCCACGAAACCCCCCTAAAAATCAATACTTTTTGCTGGCTTGGCATAAAAAACTCAATCTCTTCAACCAGTGACCACTCCTCCTGTTCACATCCCCAGATATATGACACAATATAGGCTGAACCCGCTCTTGACCTCAGCAAAGCATGTTCTTTTGGGGAGCAGAACCCCCAGATCTCATGCCCAGGGCAGCAAAAATGGTGCCAAAGCCAAAGAAAGGCTCAGCAACTCTGGCACTTCCTTGCTGCATTTCCCAACTCAAGCAAGCAGCTTCTTAAAATCCTAATTATAGTCTTGATTAATAGATATTATAACACAGCTCCTGTTTGCCTGTAATTATATTTGACACAGAGATACAAATCAGCAGTTTAACTCACTGGAATAGGATTCATGGGATTTTATAGGATTATGGACATATACATTTTTATTAAAGCTCTATTGGTTTCTCTTTAGCATTCATCAAATCTCTCCCTTTACACAGAGATAAATATATCTTTTTTTTTCCAGAAAGTCATTAATTTTGGAGTTTGAGAAAAATGAAATAGATGAAGTGGGTAATTTTTCACACTTAGAACAATTTCCCTATGATATTATGACTCTTTTTCTTGCACTGCTCTGGGAGATTAATATGGCTGTTATTTTCTCCACTAATTGGCTTTACAGATAGCCATGGGAGATAGCACCTAATAAAGCCAAACAAGAGAGAAAAATGTTAACAGCACTAAGCTGTCCCATAACAAGGGGTCTATTCATTAAGAAGAAATATTCTATTAGAGAAGATTTTTGAACAGATTTTGTGGAGTATGCACTAAAAACCAAAAATGAATTATTTCTGACTGTCCCTTTCCCTAAAGCACTCCAGGTATGTAGTTAACATGAGCACACACACCTAAACCACAGATGAGACACCACCACGGTCTGAAAATCTCTGTTATCAGCTAGGGACAAAGAGTTTCACCTCTAAAATAAAATAAATTAAATAAGTAGTGTCACACAATTATCACAAGTGCTTCACTTGAATCTGATGCTTTATCTGAAGCTGCAAAGCAGGGAGAAAACTGTCTGAACTCTGACTAAAACACAAGCCAGCAACAGGTATTGTGGTTAGAGAACACTTAAAACTATGATGCATTTCTCCCTTAATGACAACCAGAGCACTTTATTAGCAGCATGAAGAGAGAAATATCTCCTTTTAAGCCCCTGCTATGCCTGCAGCACAAATGCCCCCTCCATGCACCAAGCTAACACATCTCATTCCACTGACATTTGGGTACGGGCACAAATCTCACACCACTTAGCAATGGCACACTCAGACCTGCTGTATGTGACACCAAACTCCACAAACACCTCCACACAGGATCCTCCATTTTGGAGCAGCGCTGTTGGGAATTTCTGCAAATATTTTTCTAACCTAAAAACGTTGCGCACGGTAGCCAAAATGTTAAATCAGCACTTTGAAAATAAAGCAACTCTGGATTACTACCTAGGAGCAACTGCTTCCAGTGTCTCTTCCATCAAAGCAGGGCAGTTAAACACTTATGTATTTAGCCAAAAATCCCACACAACACTAGATATAAATCCTCAGCGTGGTATTTGAGAGGGACATCAAAGGAACAATCACTCCAGGTGAGTTTTAGCTTGTTGGAAGGCAGGATCTAATCACAGAGGCTCTGAGCAGCTGGTATTTCATTTCACTCAGCTCTGCCTGGCCTCCAGGTCCTCCACCTGTGCACAAGTGAAGGTACAAAGAGTGCCTTGGCAGCTGTTGCTTTTGGGACAAGCCATCATTTCTCCACTAAGGCAGACAATGCCTGGAGTGTTCCCCAGGTACATTCTGTATTTATAAGTGTTATTGATACTTTAGGGGATCAGCATGGAGAAATTCAGGTTCCCATTACAGTAACTGCTAAAGAAATTTAACAATATTCTAAAACAAGATAACAAGTTTGACAGGCATAGATTCATGTCTCTGGCCTTCACTCCATCATCATTATTTTCCTAATCAGGTTTTCCACTATTTAAACATATAATCAGGTACTAACGAAAGGAACAAAGAAAAAATAACTAACAAGTGTATATTAAGCACTAAACTTTTAGCCTCATATTGTTCACTCCCACCAAATAAGAAAGGCAAGATATTTGTGAAAAATGAGAAAAGCCAAAGTATCTATAACAAACAAACAACCTATGTTTAAGCACACAATTTTTGGTCTAATGAATTGTTCCATGAGTGCTTTGGTAGGATAAAATATTGAAAGTCACCTTAAGAAAACTCTGCTCACAGTTACACCACCACAACTCCCATTCATCCCACTTAGTGTATTAAGTGTGCCACTCCAATCATGGTGAAGATCACTGGGAACACAGCAAGAACAGCAGAGCAGTCCCCAAAGAGCTTTCCATGAATTTCTCCCTCCTGCTGTGTCCTCCAGTACAGATCCCTCTTGAAAAATCATCAGGCGAGAGCTTAAATCATCAAATTCAAATACAGAATTTCCTCTACAGTTATAGCCACTCAGACCAAGACTTACATTTGATTCACTTTTTTAATTTAAAAGAAATTAAAGGAAAGAAGTTAGAAGAAGAGTAAAGACATCTTTAAAACAATTCAAAGAAAAAAATTGCTATTAAAATTTCTACATGCCTATTTCCATGGCTGGTTTCAGAGCAGCACCAAGCAGCCAGAAACCAGCACAGGGTCAGGACACAAGAGGCCAGTTGCCATTTTAACATTAAGAGAAAAGGGGAAAGCTTCTTTCCAGGTGTACAAAATACAGAGAGAGAAGCTGAAAGATTGTTACTCAATTAGTTACCAAATTTTATAAACCAGGAGTAGAAGAAGTTTAAAACTTTTGCACAAGAACTTATCTTAAGCACTTAGACTAAATAAAATGAGCAAAATTACCTACATGCTTGAGAGGTAGAAAAGGAGCTTTAACCTCCACTACAGACACCAGCCAAAAACACCTGAGCCCCCTCAGCCAAATTTATATCTGCCTTTCACAGCTGAATTGGGTGGGCTGTGCAACTTGATCACCTGAAAACGCCAGTGGTAATGAGCAGACTGAGCCCTTCTATGACAGGCTGGGGATACAGCTCAGGCTGCACCTAAATTTAATGCCCAGATATTTAAACCCTACATATAAAAATTTTAGTATGCATATAATATATCTAAAAAATGTAGATTAACATCAGTAATCAACCAGTACTCAAGAAAAAAAAAAAAAATTCTCAGAGCCACACAGGTGCAGACCCAACCATGCTCACACCCCATGGCAAAACAACAGCCCATTGCTGAAATTTAACCCCCCTGTGTCCCTGGGCAGGTGGCTGTGATCAGGTCAATCAGTACTTGCTCAGGGGACATCTCCAGCATGGGATGATCACATCCACCCGGAAAAATACCCCCTCCATTACAGCATTGGCCAACAATCAAGGAATTGCAGGTCCCTCTTATCCAAATGAGAGTGGTGCCAATCCCTGGGCTGGTCACTCCTTCAGCTGTCAGAGCTGCTGCCACCAACCCTGCAGATGTCACTGCAAATGACACTTCTGGCTGCTTCAAAGGAGCAGATAATTAATGCAATTTTTTAAGCTTCTGACAGGAAGCCATTCCCATAACATTGAGAAAGTGTTTGTTTTTTTTTTTTTTTTTTTAGTATCAGGCACTTTTGTCCTTGAGATGGCACTTGTTGTA
>VXAD01013005.1:1674-94174 GCA_013399195.1 Dicrurus megarhynchus | reverse complement strand
GACAGAAAGAGACATCCAGCGAGTCTGAAACTTCTGCTTGTACTCTGTGTTGTTTCATTCCAGCTTTTCCATAAAGAAGCCCAGAGCAGAGCATTTATAAGCTTTCCCCCAGACATGGTGAAAATGCAGATAACAGGTGAGAAAAAGGGGAATCACAAAGGCAGAGTTTAACCTGTTCTGTATATTTTTATTTCCCGACCAAGGAGCCCTGAACCCACCTTCATTAACCCTGTATTTTTTGGGTGTCTCCTCCCGAGCCGCCTGCCCAGGGAGGGTGCTGGGGGGACCATGAGGTGCCTGTGGAGAAGCAGGAGCAGCAAAGGAGCCTTTGTTCCAGCCTGCAAAGGCAGAGCCACATCCTCAGCTCCCATCCTCACCTCACACCCTCACCATCACCCCGCCTGCCCTGAAGTCGATTTGTTTTAGAAGATGTGGGCCCTGAACTCTTTCTCCCGACATTTTTTTTCCTATTTCTTGTTCCTCCTTTCTCTATACAAAAGTACAAAATGACAGCTATTTTTTCACCTGAAAAGTCGCACTTAGGGACAAAAGCAAGTGCCTTTTCTTGCCTACCAATGCCTGAAGTTTTTGGCAGCTTCATCCTCCTTAAAACTGATTTCCAGCAGTGTGAAAGCTAAGATGCTCTCACACACTTGCTGGTAGGTATCTCTGTAATAAAATGTTTATAAGAGCTGGCAGACTGTCACAATAAAATTCCTTGTTCTTACTAAGAAATTACCTTATTTTACACCCACGTATTAGAAATTGATGCAAAAAATCCCAAATGTTACTTTTGCCTTTCAGTCAGTGATTAACAAACATTGCTGGTTGTTTTCAACAGATTTCCAGCCCTGGAATGTTCCCTACATAAATAATAAAATTGACCATTTACAGAAACGACATTAATTTCGGGTCTGAAAAACAGACATGTTAGATCTGAGCCTTCACCTCAGTGAAATTAGGGCGTTTTAAGGTCACTGGTTCTAGTTTGGTCAAGGAAATATTCACAGATGAATTTTACAGGTTGGCTATGTATTAACTCAGTGCTGCACGTAGGTTACACTTTTCATGTGTCATCCTGAACTGACACACAAGGGTTAGGGGCAGAATAATGCCAGAGGGAAAAAGGGATCTTATAGAGTCCCACTACAGCCATCCCAACACCTTTTAAACAGAGATGCACAGTAATACAGTTGGCAAAATTAATATAACCTGATTACTCCTTTTATGGCATTTTGGGAACGGTGAAATTACCTCGGTCCATTTCACCATCCCACAGAAAATCACAAGCAGCCTTACAGGAGGCTGAAAATCTCCATATTTATGAATGAGGGATGGATGATTAAGATAAAAGCATCCCTGCTATTGATCACGGGCCTCTCTCATCTATTAAAATAATAAAACTTCATAATGCTGCAGCACTTAAAACTCAGCACTGGAAGAAGGTGACCGAATGCAAACACTGGTGGTCATGGCTCAAACATGCCTGGTGGGTTTGTGCACAGAGCTCTCAGCACCACCAACACCCACCAGCGACCAGAAACTGGTCTAGTAAAGCATCATTCCCAAACTATCAAAATACAGCCCTGTATAAAATATTTTTATTACATTTATTATTCTGGTTTTCTTAAGAAAAAAAAAAAGGTATTTTTTTCCAAGTGAAAATCATGGGGGTTTTACAGCAAAAAGTGTGTCCTTTTGCTTGGCAGAGGTTGGAATATCTCAGTCATGCTGGAAAACCACGACGTGCTGGCCTGATATTAGCCTGGATCCAATTAGAAACACTTTTCTGTTTTAACCCAGGTGGAATTGCACAATTATAACAGCAAAAGCCTGTGCTTGAGAGGAAATGGAGAAAGTTGTTCTTGCTGAAGAAAGGAATAAAGGTCTGTTCAGTCCTCCACAAAAAACTTACACCAAGAGGAGAGCTGAGCACAGCTCTGGAACCCAAGATCAAAACCAGGGTTGTGCTCCGTGGTAGGACCAGGTACTGAGCATGCATTTGCCCCTCCAGGAGGGGAGGAAGCACCCTAGTTTTCCATCAGGGAAAAAACCAGCTTCTCCAGAACATGATGGACACAATCCATACAAAAACTGTTCCACCCATGCACCTACACCTTGTCTGTACCCAAACCAACGTTGCAGGAGGAGCCCATCAGTTCAGCGAGGCTCCTTCCACCAACTCAGCCAGTTTGAAAAAGGGAAATACCAGCAGTTGTTCAAAGCCAGCCTCCATCACACTGAGAGGATGCTGCCACGGACACTGCAACAAATTCTGGAGCAGTGCACGCAGACATTGTGCTTTGTGATTTGTGATTGTGTTTGTACAGCCCCAGATGCTCCTTTGGGTCTCTGGGAACTCTGACAGTGCCGCCAAGCCCCTGGTAACAACCTGCTGCAACAGGTGCCCAAATCCTGCCAGAAGTAAATGATTTCAGCAGAGATTCTTTCACAAACTGCAGTAAAAAGCCTAAAACTTCATACTTAGTGTCATTGCTTCTGAATTAAAAAAAAATACACCCACACAAGTCTAATTGCACTGACATTTTCCTTTAAATTACTTTGAAAACCATGCGACAAATAAATTTCATGCATCACCATGTGTATACTAAACACCTACCAAAAAAAGGCATGTTGTGAAGCTACAGGATTCAGTTTACAGAATTGAATTAAAAGGGAGCTCTAGTAAGACATTTCCTGACCTATTTTTCTGTAATTTTATGTGGCAGCGTCCCAGGAAAAGCATTTACTATATATTTGTCAAAATGACCTGTTCGTATTTTTCTATTCATACTTCCAATGAAAATGTTTATATAATTATTTACCTCTGAAAGGCCTTGATGTGTCTGCAGCTCAAAACACAGACAAATATGGACTTGGAGCTGATGAGTCTTGTGGGTCCCTTTTGATTCTAGATATTCTATGATGTTATGATTTTTATACAGTATAAATTACAAACTGAACCTGGTTTTTATGGGGTAACAGCTGAGGGATACAGATAACTTCTTTTTAATTACTTGCTACAAAATTTTTGAACCCTTTTCCTGGCTGCCTTTCCCAGGTCACATCCAGAAGCAGATATACCAAAATACTCTACCATGTGTCTGACCCAAACACAACCAGGACAGGAACCTTCACAAGAGAAATGAAAAAGGAAAGGAAAAGATAAAGAGAAAAATAAAGTCTACCCTCTGAAGATATGCAGACCCATATTAGAAATGCAGGAGGTTGAGGTAGTTTGGACAAATGCCCAAACTTCTGAGAGTTTAATCAAAACTAAACCAACCAATCCTCTTCCCCTTTTGAGATTTGCCCAGCAACAATTACGATCAGTTTTAAAAACCACAAGTACTTAATAAAAACTAGAATATTATAAATCTTCTGCCACATGAAGCTAATAAAAATAAATAATAATAATAAATTTTAATGTTTAAGGTACCCGGGCCCAAAGGCACTAACCTGTAGTTGCGCCTCAAGTCAATGATATTAATAGTTCTAGAAATATTTGAATAAATGTAGTTTTTGCAAAAGGGTATTTTTCTATCCACTTACCAGGTATTAGACTGATTATATTGACTGCACTAGGACTTGTAATGAGATTGTTTAAGATGTTATTCTATTTACATGTTCATCTGACATTATTAAACCTCTATTTGTTTCTATCACAGGGAATTTAGAAATATGTTCCAGAGAGCAAATCGTTGGCCGTAAGGGCCATCATCAACCTCATTCTTTCCAGTTTGATATTAAATTTAACAGCATCAGCTCTGGCTTGCACCAAGTGCTCAGCTTGGGCTGCCTACAGCCAAGCAGCCCCACACATCTCTTTGGGAACACAAGGAGTCATTTCCTTTGCCAGCCCTCCAAGGGATACTTTTTGTTTCTCGCTGCCTCGTCCACCTCCATCACACATCCGTTCAAACGCAGACTGTCCCTTGACACTGTGGTTGATACCACCCCAAACCCAGAGGCTGTATAGCATTTCGACATCACCTACGCACCACAGAAAATATTCACTCCTAATGGAACTGGTTTGGTTTAGCTGACTTGGTTCTAGCGGGAAGAGCAGAGGTAAAACATTAATCATCCCTTTAAAAAGTTTGGAGCTGGCTGCAAACTGCCGTGTGATTTCAGTGCCATGATCCCACAGGCAGTGGATCGTCCCTAAGGCCCAAATCTGTGCTCTTTCCCCACTTCTATGCAAGAAAAATTCCCATATAAATCTTCCAGTGGCTTTTGCCAGCAGTAAGGACAAGTAGAAGCTAAGCAAAGATATTTTAATTGCTCTAGTTAATAAAAATAATTCACTCTCGTGTAAGTGGTGCATATTAATGTCTAGGAAATGCTCTATAGTGCTCTCCATGCTCGAGGGCTGGGTCAGAGCACGCCAGTGAAAGTGGCAGACACTGTGTTTTCACTTAGCATCATTCGTTGGTGAAAAAAAATGAAAGCAAACAGACACACATGCAAAAAAATCCTATTTTGGGAATATGTTGGAGCACTTCTAGAAATCGCTGAAAGTGTTTTCATGATCCTTCCACTTCTAAGGCCAAATGCCTTAATTACCATGAGACCAACTAGCTACAGAAGGCTCAGAAAGAGCCATAAAAACATTTTAGCGTAGCTTAAAATAGCTCTTCCTCCTCCTAAAAATAGAGCAATGCACAGAGAAAACACTTGGACCCCTTTTCGAGGGGACAGAGAAGTGTGAGGCCAGCCCCAGGGAGGAGCAGGGATCCCCCAGCCCCGGCAGTGCACAATTCCCCACTGCTGCTCTCCCAGGCCAGGACACTCTGCCAAAAGCATGATGCTTTCCTGTATCAAAACCCATTTCTAGCCTGTGCTGAGTCTGACCAGCCTTGGGTCTTGAGCCAGAACGATTTTTTTTGGGAGGAAATTCCACATTTGGGAGGGAGAGGATGAAGCATTTAAAAAGGTCAGCTTGCCAGCAAAGGAAGGCAGTTATAGGAATAAAGGGGAGGAAAACATTTCCTGGGTCACTGAGTTTTGTCCAGTGCTACCAGAAGGAACTAATTCATATATCATCTTTCACACACCAACCCGGCTCTTGCAACAGGCAGAAATGTCAGGATCCACCTCAAAAACTGAGCAGGAGCCCCTGGGACAGCCAGAGGTGCCTCTGCAGCTCCTGTTCCCCACTGCTGCCACTGCAAAGGGGCAAGAGCAACAGAATTTTACCAAAAAGCTTAACCCAGGAGTCATCTTCTTTCTTTTTTTTTTCCCCCTTTCTTTTTTCAAAGCATCTGCTGCTGAAGGGGCTCCTCTGTAGCACCATTTCATCAGTTCAAAAAAGCAGAGGGAGAAAACCTGAACTCTCCTGTCTGATGGGGATGAGCCTCCAACCCTGGCATTGAGGACCCAGAGACTCCCACCATGAAAGGAAATTTGGATCATCTCCTGCAAAAATCTGGCCTGAGCACTAATGGTTTATCGAGATTTGGGAGGTCCCTCCACTTTCCTGCCTCAGTTTTCCAGCTGCAGTATGAACATAATTATTTACCCATCCTTTTAAAGGGTTTTGTCATCTGTAGATGTACACACCCCCACTGGGACAGTTCTGACACTAATTTCTGCTTCATATCAGATTATGTGATCGTTATTAACCTTCCAGCTTTCAGTACTGGAGGGTCAAATCCATCTCAGCTCACCAGATGAAGCTCTACTGACTTCACTTACTCCAGGACTAGATTTAGTCCTGGGCATTTTTCAATTTAAAACACACTGGCAAGGCAAAGCCACCACTGCTCCTTCCAGGGGTGGTCTGATTTCATTTACAAGTATTTGTGCTGGCAAGTCCTACATAATGTTCAGATGCAATTGTGTCTGAGTATTAAATATAATGGGTTAGATGTTATGAATAGGAAAATGAGATAACTTGGTAAAGGAGGTTTGACAGCAAGAGTGAAAGAATGAAGATTCAACTTAAGCTGCTGAAAGCCTAACAAGATAAAGACAGGCAGGGGAGAGTTCTCTTAAATGTGATGAAAATAAGGCCTGAAGGGGTGGAATGATAGAGAGGCTGAGGAGTACATGTTTCAAGACAGAAGATGAATGTGCCCAACATGACAGTAACATGTAGCTAAATTAATCAAAGTACCCACAGCACTAAATAGAACCAAAACATATAGATTTATGCAGAAATCCCAGAACAGCAGATGTGAGACAGACAGAAGGATGCTTCTTTTCGATCTAAATTAATTTTCCATATTTTTTGGTCATTGGCTTTTATCATTCTGTGTCACTGGAAACATTATAAATCTGCCTTTTACATTTTAAATATGTGCTGTCTGCTTCGGCGTTGAACCCACAGGTCCCTCAGCACACGCTATTATGTCTCCCCATTAAAGCCATCACAGCACATGACATATATCCTGAAGCTAAATTACCAGGAAAAGTTTCCTAAAAATCACAGCAGCACACACCCGTGCGACAAAAACAAACAGTTACAACCACTAATATTTCACCTTGAAAGGATAATTTTGAGTTAATTCCGTTTCCACGATTCACGCTGGATTTACAGCCTTTGTTTTGCCTGGGCAGATGCAGCCCAGCTCTCAACTGCTCTGCTCACCCTCCTCTGCCTCCCCACACTGCTCTGGTGCTCCCGGCTTCTCCAGGGACTTCTCCAGAGTCTCCTTCATTCGCACAGCCTTTTCAGAGGTTGGGGCGTTGACTTCTAAACCCCCTCGACTGCCGAAGGGCAGGCAGTAAATTGGGGGTCATTGCCCCCTTGACTTGGGTTTTAATCAGTGGCTGCCTGTCTGGCTCAGAAGGTGAACTCCCAGTCAGGGCAGCTGCTGGAGATTAAGTTCAGGTCGGATCAGACCCTGATCTCACTTGCAGCAGGAGTGCAGATTCCAGTGTCATTTGAGTCTGGAGCAGGATTTGTCCTCACAGACTCAAATACGCACCCAAACCTGCACAGCAAGCACGGTGAAGGGAAAGCAAAGGAATGTTCTTGGGATGGGAGACCCTCTCCACAACCAGAAGCTGTATGGACTCATTGCATTCATCATCACATCCCAAATACATGCTGGATGTCAACTTGTTACCGCACATCCCACCTTTAAGCATCCCCTTCCCTTTCAAATGCCCGGGGGCAGGGGATCTGATTTATCTAAGGAAAGCTGGGGGCTGGGGAGGGTGATGTCCCAGTGCATCCCACCTCCCCAGGGAGTGGCTGAGCAGTGCAGGGATCCAACAGAAGGACTCAGAGCAGAGGGCTCTCGGGGTCCACAGCCCAGCTGCTGCTCCCAGCCGGGCATCCCCTTCCCAGGCTTTGTCTGGTGTGCAAAGGGCTTAGATCAGTTTTGTTCTGAGAGCCGGGGCTGCTCTACTCCTCCCCATCCCATACCACCCCCAGCCTTCTGAGGGGAAAGTGACAGGGATTAGAGGTCTGAATTCCTTTTTTTATTTTTTTTACTTTTTTTTTTTTCTTTAAAGAACTTCTGGATGCCAACATGACTTTTTTGTCTGCAAGAGATTAGGCAAACGAATGCAAAGGGTGACAGAGACGAGGACTCAGCCCTACCATCCAGAGGCAGGTTTCTGGGAGGACCAACTTTCCCTTCACTTTGCTGTTATGAATAGATTGATCTTTTTTGTGTGTGTGTCACGGCTCAGAGAAGTCAGTTGGCTGATGCAGAGTGGGGAAACTCAAACTCAGCCCAAAGAGCACCAAGCCACAAGATACTCTTTATTTGCTTATAGGTAGGTTTGCAAGATGCAAAGAGAGTGAGAAAGAAGGGCATTGCCTGGCACTAACACTCCCTCTATTGGAAAAAGAGAATTTTCCCAGGAATGTGCATTATATTCCTAGAATAGTGTAAATTAAAGTGATCAGCATGCAAGCAAAACGTCCTTAATTTACTGGAAAAGGGGCTGGGTAACCAGGACATTATCTTCCATTGTGCAGAGAGCAAGGAAAAGCAGTACAGTACAAAAGTTAACCAAGTTTTAAGAGTCACAGCACTAGATGAAACTTAGATTTGCAAAAACCAGTGGCCATTACACAAAATTTTAATTAATTTACAGTCCACTGCATGGTCTCCATTCTCCTGGCATGGCATCCAGCAGCTCCCCAGACAATCGGCTCAGGTAGCTCCCACTGCTACCAAATTTGTGGGTTTCTAAACAGAGGGGATGCTTTGGCTTCTGCTGCCCTTAACAGAAACCAAGGCCATGGTGTCACAGCACAAACATGCTCTGCAGCTGACAGCGTTTCTGTACTCCCCAAAGAGGTCAGCATCACTTCTGTTCACCAGCCAGCTCCACAGACGAGTCCTGGGTGAGGACACAGCGTCTGGCTCCACTAAAAGGAAATGCTCCCAAAGCTGGGAATTTATTTATCGCAGACATTTATCTCACAGGTAGGGAAGAGGAACTTTTCAAGCAGCCTGGATCCAGCTGAGGAGGCCACGCTCCCTTTCACCTTCCTGAGCTGCATTAAAAGCAGCGTGGGCAGCAGGTCAAGGGAGGTGATTCTCCCCTTCTACTCTGCTCCCATGAGACCCCACCTGGAGTGTTACATCCAGCTCTGGGGTCCCTGACATAAGAAGGACACAGATCTGTTGGAGTGAGTCCAGAGGAAGCCTTGAAGATGATCACATGGAGTTTGGAACACTTCTGCTATGGAGACAGGCTGAGAGTTGGGGAGGAGAAGGCTCCAGGGAGACCTCAGAGCCCCTTCCTGTGCCTAAAGGGGCTCCAGGAGACCTGGAGAGGAACTTTGGACAAGGCTCTGGAGTGACAGGACAAGAAGGGAATGGCTTCGCCCTGACAGAGGGCTGGATCAGGTGGGATATTGGGAAGAAATTATCCCCTGTGAGGGTGCTGAGGTCCTGGCACAGGTTGCCCAGAGCAGCTGTGGCTGGCCCATCCTTGGAAGTGTCCAAAGCCAGGTTGGACGGGGCTTGGAGCAACCTGGGATAGTGGAAGGTGTCCCTGCCCTTGGCAGGGGGGTTGAAATGAGATGAGCTTTAGGGTCCCTTCCAACCCAAAGCATTGGATGATTCTATGATTGTTTAAAGCAACCTGGCAGGAGTGGTGGTATCAGCAGGTAACTTCAAAAGCCAGAGCTCCAACCTTAGAATGTGCAGCTGGATGCAAAATGCATCGTGCCTGCTCACACTCTGCACCACTGGCAGGGCTGGGAAGGCTTTGGGATGCCCTCCCACCTTTGGATGTGGACAGCTGTAAAAGCCAGCTCCGAGCATTTAACATGAGTTTAACAGGTTGAAGCCTGTTTCCCCACATTAAGCATGGATGCATACACTGGAAGAACGGGAGATTAGCACATGGTGCTCACTGGAGGAGAGACATCCGCAGAGCAGGAGGGATTTAATAACTGTTAGCTCCAGCCAAAAAAATAACCCGTTACAGTGTTTCTACTGTAAACCATGAAGATCTCAGTATCTCTTTGTAAGACACCCACAACAGAGAAAGGGATGGAAGAACCTGATTATGGGGAGAATGTTTGAAACCTGAAGGAAATTGAAGCAAAAATGCAATTGAAAAAAAAAATTGTAATTTGGTAATATAGGATTGGATTTGTGAAGAAAGGGTACAAAAAAAGAATGATGTCAAAGCCAGGACTCCAAACATTTCGGAAGATCTTTGCAAATGTTTTTTTTAATTCAACTATTAAAAATCAAGGTGTATCATACAATGAGTGATGGATATCACATCTTTTTAAAGATATCTTTTTGATTTTTTTGAAAGACTGAACATTTCAAAACTCTCTGAAGAGACTTCCTTTTTCTCTACTGAGAAAAAATAATATTCTTAAAGGAATGTTGCCTCAACATTGCCATTTTTCAGATATATCTGCAGACAATTTTCAAATAACTCTGAGAAACACTGAGCTTAACCCAAGTATTGCCATATCCAAGCAGGACATGACCATGAGAAGAGCTGCCTGGCAATGGCAAACAGAACCAGACAAAATCCTAGAGAACAAAACCTTGCAGAGGAGAACAGGCCAGCTGAACTCAAGTAGAGCTCTTCTCACTAAAATCTACAGACTGCAACTTATAACATAAAATTATATTATCTTCTTCTTTAGCAGTATAGTGATTTATACTTCAATTCCCTTCAAGCCCCTCATGGAGCCTTGCTCTGCTCTGTCTAGGAGATGTGACAGCAACGCAGGACAAGGCAGAAAGGATGAAAGTTAAATTGATCACACTTTTTTTTTTTTTGGTGAATATATATACCCTTTCACTCCAGGACTCACATAAACCAGCCCTGCTTCTATTGAGTTTTTCTGAGCCTCCAAAATAAATACACATCCAGAAGACTTATTCTCATATTTCCAGCTACAGCAGAGGCATCCAGGGTTTTGCTTCTCCTACCTTGGATGTACTTGCCTGTGTTGATTCAGAAGCAGACTAACATATAGGACCTTAAATTCTGTATGACTCTGTGTAATGTAATGAACACCAACAGACTTTAAATCTCCTGTATCTCATGGGCGCATTTTATTGCATTATATGGCAAAAATCCAAGAAAAAAATTTTCAGGGAGAAAAAAAATTCAAAAATGAAAAATACATTGCTACTGAATTTTCCAGCAATATCACAGGAATGTGATCTCCCCTCAATATACATACTGATGATCTATTTGGAATTTTTATCCGCAGTTATGAAGAAAAAGAAAATGTTATTCCCTCAGAGGCCAATTTTCATCTGCTCTGGAATTCTCATTTAAACATCTCTGGGAACACTTTGCCTTCTCTAGATATTACCTACTATTCGTCTGGCTCAAGGCTCACGTCTGTTACCTTGTGAGCGACATGGAAACAAATTCCTAATCATATTTCTGACAAGAGTCCTCACCATCTAGTTGGCTGCCATCATCCCATTTCCAGTATTTCACCAGTAAAAATGTAGGAAAGGTTTAGTCTCCTTTTACCCAGCATGTGCAACTCCCATCAGTCGGAGCCACCACATGTGTGCAGATCAAGGGAATAGATTGTTTAAGGAGGTGAACCTCATGGCAGGCGCTGCTGCCAGGGCTCCCTTTCAGGTTCCAAGATGTAGATATATGGTGAAGAGTTTCCAAGAGTGGAAGCAAATGCTTGGATCCTCCTCTCCTGCTGATATCCATCAGGATAAGTTGGGGTGAAGTCCCTGAGGATCCAGGGGCATCGCACAAGGGCTGGGGAGCCCTGCCTGGTGTCACAAAGTGAGTGGTTTCAACATTAATAGCCATAATTCAGAAATTCTCAGAGCCTTTCACTGCAGCGAGGAGCAGCACTGCCACTGATGGAACTGTTACTCCTTTTCTTCCTTAACACCTAAAACACACCACAGTGTCAGGTTTGGTTTATATTTCATTGCACCTTGAGTATGTAAATATATCTGTGCACACTGGGTGTCATCCTGACCTGTTAGCATTTAACTTTTGGGCCTTTGCCCTGTGGGCTGTGTGCAAGTGACCACAGTCAAGTTCATGTTTATATTGAATTAGATATTATAAATGCCCAAGCTCAGGTCACAGCAGTGATCTCTGTGATTTTGCCAATTCCTTTTAACATTTTCCTGAAGCCCCTCAGGATGTTATTAAATACAGAACTATACCATGTCAGGGCCATGCTGCAGGGACAGATAACAGGCAAAGTGACCATAAAACTGGTACTGGGTCTTGGGTGCAGAAACCACCACCAGAAATAGTTATCAGAAATTCCTACCTTTTTGTTTATGGATATGGAATGATTAGGAAATGAGAGAGGGAACCCTACCCATGGGAGCAGTTACTTGTTTGGGGTGTTCCTGGGAGTGCACACACCTCACCTCCCCTGGGCCAGGACCCAAGGAATGGGCTGGCTTGCTGATATCAAAGAATAATTGAGAAAGTTTTTGGTGTATGTCTCCAATAGGTCCAGCTCAAGGATGTCCTGCTCTCTAACCTTCTCCTGACATCACCTTCCTAAATTTTCAAATTGAGTCTTTACTCCTTTCTATCCATTTTCCCCAGTACATTTCAGAGGGTCAGAGACCCTGTGTCATCTCAACCTCCCGCTCACATCTCCAGAGAAACCCCAGCACACTGTGAATTAAGAAAACAAAGGAGAGCTGCTGTGACCCATTCAAATGACTGTATGAATGAGAGAGGATGGGAATGCAGCCCTGATACTCCCTCCACATCCCTGCAATACAGACAAACACCACACTGGTGACACCTCAGCCCATGGCAGGTATTACTGTGAGGGGTTGCATATGGCTCAGACAAAGAGCACACATTCATCTTCAAACCTGGAACCACTGGGGAGGACTGCTCTACACAGTGAACCAAAACAGTCCATGATCCTTAACAAACTTGTAATTGAAAAGTCAACATTTGTCCTATTCAGCATAACAGTTTCCTCTAAAGAGATTTAAACTTTCAAGCACCTGAACTATTTTTTCCAAATTGTCTGTATGTATGTTGTCCCTATTCCTGTTTGAAATATTTTAATTCAGTCTCTTTATTTTCCCACTCTCCAACTTTCACCTCCCAAGCCCTGTGTGTGGGTTCAGTCCTGAACTCTTCACAGGCCAAAATTTTGTCAGTGGAAACTTTGTTTGCCAAGGCATGGGAAGAGACTCTTGATGAACATTTTCAAGAGCTCAGCTTGCAGTTACCCAGCAGACCATAAGCCGTGTAACCAGCTTGGCACTCAGGTTGCAGAGCCTTTTTTAAAATCCTAATTATAGTATAGTATAGTATAGTATAGTATAGTATAGTATAGTATAGTATAGTATAGTATAGTATAGTATAGTATATTCCACCTCAGGTTTTAGGTGGTCACTTGAAAACATGATGCAAACACTTTTAAAAACACAATTTTTACGCTGTTTTTCAGTATCTTCTGAGTAATTCAAACCTGATTTTGCCTTCAAGAAAATCCACAGTCCATTTCTCTCCTAAAGGAACAACTGCAAGACTAAAGCTTTAACAGCCCAAAGGAAAAGGTTTGTCTATATTCTGTCACACCTACTGTTACTTGTGTAATTAAGGATTGTGTTTAGTCAAGGAAAAACCAAATCAACGGATGTGAAGAAATTTAAACACAGGTCTTCTTGTTTCAGCAATCCATAGAAAGAGATTTATGCTTTATTCATCACACTGAAGACACCTTCTTTTTTCCACAACATCTGTAATTTCTCTGTTCTGTTCACAGGTGGGGTCTATGGTTTTGTTAAACTGTGCAGATATGCACAATCCAGCCATGCACAGCAAAAGCAAAGTGCCAAATTCTTAACCCACTCAGGAGGCAGCAGAATACTACAGCCGTTGATTTCTTGCAAAGTAATCAGTGTAGCCGAGACCAGCACAAACCCTATTTGTATTTGTACATGAAAAAGTAATACCAGTAATAATACCAATTTTAAAATATCAGATGCCAAGACCACAACTGGTGTAAGTCAGCATAGCAGCACTCAGCTGATTGCAGCAGTCCTAATCAAAAGAGCAGAGATCTGCCCTAATACCAGCATTATCGATCTGTTCTTTAAAACACACACTCCTATACACACAGCATATTCCCCATGTCCATCCTCCAGGATTATTATAGAGCCATAAGCAAGAGCAACAATTATAGTTTTTATTTAAGAGATGCAAATCAATATTAATTAAAATTAGACAACTGTTTGTGATGTAAGGGCTCCTTGTACTCAAAGGGCACAGTGGCCATTAAATATTTTAAGACTTATTACTTAAATGATTTTAGACAAAGTCAATGCCTCGCGTGTCCTAGGGGACAGTTCAATGCCTCAGTAATGTTGTACAACATTTAACTATAGGTGCCACAATCAAAGGCAAACACAATTAAGTATCAAACAGTTAAATGTTATGTGTCACTCTCTAAAGAATCTATATTGAAATGCTTAATTAAACTTTTTTTTTTATTAAAAAAAAAAGAAGCAAGAATTCCATAGCACAGGCTAGCACCAAAACGAGGGCTTCTTTGGTTTGTATTAAATAACCTGCATATTAAGTTGCCTGTGTTTCTCCTGTTCATTATCATGAAGGCAGCATTTGCATTTCTTGATAGACTATTCCTGTTTCCTTCCCCTTTTTTTCTTGTCTTACATCAGTCAGTGGAAAGAGTGCCACCACAGGCCATCATTAACCTTCCAAATCTGCCTCAAAACAAATAGTACAAGAGCTCACTAATTTGAAGATCAAAAAGCCACTTGTCCATTATATAATTGGAATGAAAGGCAAAATGTTGCAGTTCTGAAGAGCACAGTAATTACTAGCTGTTAATTGCTCTCTCGTGGTGGCTCACTTTTAATTAAAAAGAACAGCTCGTCGCAGGCCGATAAGCAATGGTGGAGACCACTGGTTTAATCAACAAAGCAGAAAAATTTGTTTCTGCTGCAGCCAACAACAGCTTGAGAAATCTTCAGATGTCCAATTGAGATTAAAAACTGTCTATTTAGTGCAGTCAGATTTTATTTTAACCAAGGAAATGACTATTTGAAGTCTTCCAATGTGAGTGTCCCCACCACATCCCCGCTGGTGCTGCAGGGACTAATCACTGGCTTGTGGTTGTGATCATTCAAGTAAAGAAATTTAGCTACTTTCCTCTTGACTCCATCATTCTTGGGTAATTGGCCTGTCTGAGGTGAGCAGTTGTGTTGGGTTTTTTTTTTAAGAAAGAGCTTTAAAGTATGGAAGGCCCACAGACTGTGCATTTAATTACTGTTCATATTTCATGCAGTCAAACAGAATTTCATTTAGAAAGAAAATGATTTACCTACCAAAAAAAAAGAAAAACCCCACCTCAACCCTAACTTAACCCACCCTTCCCAAACAAAAATAAAACACCTTATGTTTGCTGCATTGGGTATTTTGTTCCTTTTCCTTTGACGGGTGTATTTACATGCCAAAAACATATTTAAACATCAAAGTTAATTCTTTCAGAGTGTTCTGTCTTTAACTCTTTCATCTAATGACTGTGGTCTGTGAGGGAAACCCCGCTGCATGTCACAGGAAGGGTTTATTTAGTTAAGCAGGTTAGGTAGGTTAAGTGGAACCGTTTTGCCCTGGTTTGCCTCATCTCTCTTTAGCCATGAGCACATTTGCATCTCTCAGCAGCTTCTGTCCATCCTCCCCTCCTCTCCTGCCCTGTTCTGCTCCCAAAGGTGTTGTACTCAGCCCTTTGCCTCCTTGTATTTATTTGCTGCTGTTGAGTGAAGGGCTCTGCTTCACGTTGCGCTCTGCAGACGAGGCACACACGTACATAAACCCAAACCTGGCAAAGCTTCACCACAATCCCTGCCTGTCCTCCCAGCACTGGGATATGGATGTCTGACAGCTCTGGACAATCTAATATAGGAAAACAGGCATTTCCATTCAATGGGCTCCAGGCATTATCGTGCTTTTCTGCCTTACTCCCATTAACATCTGGAAACAAATGTCGCTATCTGCAGCTATAAGCAGCTTTGGAGGATTGATCAACTTTGGTTTGAACTTTGAGGCATGTTTCTGAGCTGAGTAAACTCAAAGCTGCCAAAGAATATTTTTCTGCTTTCCTTCTCATATTGAGAAAAAAAATATTCATCCATTTGTCTTCTTACACAGAAATATATGTGTGTATTTATATATATATACTGTACTTTTTCTAGTCTCCTTTTGGGCTTCTGGGAATCACTTCTCTCCCCTGGGAACTTGTGGATTTTTGGTTAGTGTTTCTTTTCTTTTTCAGGCTTCCTTCTTGAGCAGACCTAAAAGAGTGGGAAAAAGTTACCAGAGCCCTTTTCTCTCCTAGTTCCCCTACAAGTCACCATCATTTGGATGTACAGCCACTCCCAACAGAACAGCCACCTTCTCCTCTTCCTCCTGACACAGCCGAGCTCTTGGCCTGGGGTATGGGGAATGCCCCTCCTAATGCTCACCTCTCCTTAGAGCAAAGTAGAACAAGAATTTGACTGCTGATTTCAAAGCAGGGTGATCTGATTCCTCCAGCCCTAAATTACAGGGTTTAAGATACTCAGTGAGTACTCCAGGCTTGGATGCTGTGTAGGATGATACCCTGGGAAACTGCCATGGTGTTACACGAATTTTCGAAGCATCTGCTCCATATACTTAAGACAGACTTTGTCATACGCTTTCTCATATATTCACTGATTCATGGGTACCTTTTTATTTTTCATATTAAAATGGCAGTTTGGAAATTCCTAATGAATATGGAATCCAGTGTGTTGCATTAAATACTAATTGAATAAATCTGAAAGGATTAGTGCAATCAGTACAATCCTTAAGCTGATGATGTAATCTAAAACTTACAAGGAAAAAACATACCATAACATTTTTGGACACATGCATGCCAAAAAAAGTGAGAATGCTGTACATTTTCTTAAATCGATGCACACCCATGAATATTCACCTACCTTTAGGTAGATACCATGGACAGACATCTGTCAGTCTGTAAATATGAAAAATTAAAGGGATCTATTTTGAAACACACCTGCTTATATTAGGTGATGAAAAACAAATTTTAAAGTCAAGCTTCTTCCTCATCCCTGGACAAGCAGCAGACAAACAAAATGGGATACTTGGTATCAGCCTTGCATTCAGTCACTGTGCCCTCGCTTATGGACAAGTTCAGGGCTGTACAATGAGCTATAAAATCAGGATATTAAAAAAATGAATAACCAGAAACTCAGAAAATAATTTTTGCTTCAATTATGAGTTTTTGTTTTCATGTGTATGTGTGTAGATGAACGTGCATATATACCCTTTATACGTGCATATACATATATGTGTGTGTGTATGTATGTATGTATGTATTTTAAACTTTGTCCTGGGCAAAACGTGGCACTGAAGTTGTTGCTCCAGCCCTGCCAGGGGCGCTCCTGCAGCCCCATCCAGCCGTGCCCGCAGCCGGCGTTATCCGCATCCCTTCCTCTGGCTCATCCTGCGCCCGCTCCAGCCGCCCCGAGCCGAGATAAGCCCTCAACCTGCCCCGCTCGCCCGGCCGATAAGGCGAGCTGCGAAGACGCCGTGTCTTTGCCAGCTTTTGTCGCCCCACACCTTTCCTGTTCCCAGTTTTCGGTGGGCACCTGTCAGCGCGGTCTCGACTTTCACAGCTCCGGCCGCTCCCTCCGCCCCGCTCGGGGTTTATCGGAGGAAACACTCGCGCTCGCAGGGATGGCCCCCGCACTGCGGCAGATTAATCCGAGTTGAGTGCACTTCCTTCGGCCAGAGGACACCAATTACCACCGCGGCACCGGCAGCACAATGCGGGCGGACATCTGACAGCCCGGGTCCCGCCAGCTCCGCATTGTCCTCCCATCAGGCGCTGTCAGTTCCCAGCCTTAATTACATCCTGTTTACAAACACTCGGCCGGACTTCAGATGGAGCCTTAACAAAGGTTGACAAAGGTCAGGGCCACGTCACGAGGATGTTATCTGTGTGCTCTGGCTGATAAACGAGGAGGAGGAGGAGGAGGAGGTGCGGGGCTGATTTTGGAGATAGCGCAGAGAAACCAGGCTGGGGCCATGCAAAATACCGAGCTCCGGCCCCCTCTGCCCAAGGGGAGCTCGATGGTGCTGAGGGATGCACCCGTACCTGGGATCACACAGGACTTGCGTGAGAGGACAGAAAACAGCCATCGTCAACCTGAAATGGCAGCAGCTGGAGCTGACCAATAAAATGACCGAAATAATAATTTTAAAAAACCTTCTAAATCTCTTTGCATTCCAAACTCTGTGTTGTAAGAGCAGAAACAGCAAACGAGCCCTGCCATTTTGCCCACACTAAGACATCACTAAGACCCTCCATCCTGCTTCCTGGAGCACATGGCAGGGATGGGGACATCCTTCACATCCCCTCCAGCCACAGGGAAACCAAGGACTGAGTGAAATCAAGTCAAGTTTGCCCCAAATCCATATGTCCCACTGCTCTACCCTCTCGTATTTTCCTTGCACTATGGAAATGGACTCCTATGCATGAAAACCAGGCACCTCTGTAAACCAAGGCTGTCCATTTGATACTATGTCCCTCCTCCAGTATTTTTTTTCCTTGTCTTGAGAAAGATGAGCACAGACATGAATTTAATCTCATCTACAACTCAAGGTGGAGGAGTGTATACAAGAGTCCAGCAGCTGGATCAATATAAATACTTGATATGGCAAAGTTGATAACATAAGAGCTTGTCATCCTAACCCACCCATTTATCTGTTTTCAGCTATTCACACATCCTAATTAATGCACCCCAAACTGCACAGGATCACACATTAGTAGCCATTAAAATTAAAACCACAGTCTGTTATCATATCACCCCCTCTCCAGAGGAAATACTGGATTAACCATATGGTATTTAGTCAGTAAATTAGTCAGCTTTGCATTTCTCTGCTATTATGCCTATAAACTCTGTAAAACAACAGGCAGAAGTCGCTGTGTTGGTGGCTGAATTAAGGCACCTCAATGAGCATCAGGGAACCAGCTCAGCATCTTCAGGCTGAACAGGAAAACCTCTCTGACACCAGTGCCCCTGTCTGCCCCAGGGAGGAGAGGGTGTTTTCACTACTTGAAAAGAAAAAAAAACCCCTCTATTTAAAAAAAATAATTCAAAATCAAATTCTGCAAATCTAAACACAAGGAGTGGAAGTGATGACTTGGTGGATGGGCTTAAAATGTTTGACGATCTAAGTGCAGAAAAGTTAAAGGTTTAAATAAAGTCTGCGAGCTCTGCACTGATTACATATACTCAGAAATATTTCTAGCTGCTCCTGAGTGTTTCTACTTTGCATGGACCGAGTTTTTCCTGCAGAGCAGCAGAGCATTGCCACTTCTTGGGTGCAGAATTAAACCTCAGTCACCCCATGCAGGGACAGAGCTTATGTCCCCAGCGGAAAACCAGCAGATAACAGAATTAAAAGTGACACTGTACGGGATTAATTTTTTTACCTATTTATCAAAAAGGCAAATTAGAAAGGAAAAAGATCTCAAAAGTTTGGGCTGGCATTTCTGAACCATTTCTGAATGGGTGACTACAGCCCTTTTCTTGCCCTTCTCTCGGCGCCAGGAGAAGCGCTGGCTCCCAGCAGTGCAGAACAGGACAGGAGCCTCTTGACTTGGCGCTCAGCAGTTTTTAGACTAAGCGCTCGCTCAAGCCTATCCGTAGGTACTTAGGAGGGCAACCACCACTGCTCATTTCTGACAACACAGAGCTCTTTATCAAAAAACAGGGGGAAGAAATGAAAGCCCGGGCTGACCTTCGGAGCACAGTGTTCCCCTGCGGGCACCCACTCGGCTTTCCCCGGAAAATTAGGCTTCATTGCTGCGGGAGAGCCTCGCTAATGCAATCAAAGATGGTTTTGCAGTTAATAAAACGACAGGCTCTTCCTTTCCCAGCTTCGTGACAGTCAGGCTCAGTAAGCCTCCTGTTCCAGACAGCGTGCCAGTCAGCTGCTGTTACTGCAGAGCTGTGTTTAACATCTTCTTAATTAGCCCAATTCCCCACATCTCAGCCAAGTTTTCTAGTGAGAAACAGCCTCAGGACTTGTAGAGCTCTGCATCTGGGAAAGCCGGTCATTAATGCACGTACCCAACCCAGCACGTCCTGTTTCCTCCAAGGCTGGCCAGGATGGTACAAGGATTGTATTTGGGCTAGAACCACATCATGCTCAAAATCACCTGCAAACCTGCTGGCAGCTACAGAGCCGAAACAGCCATCCTGGACTTCCTATGGATTAATACTTCAAGTTCACCATCAGCTCTGGCCGGAAGGACAACTCCACTCATCTAATCCACTCCTCTAACTGGAGCCTCTTCGCCTCCATGCACCAGACATGACTCAGAAAACAAATAAAACTGAGTACATAGCTTGTATTTATTTGCTCAAACTTTTGGACATACACAAACCTCTTGCTGCTGAACTGGTATAAATACAGTACATCACTGGTTCCACTTGAATTTATCCCAACTTAAACCAGAAAGAGATCTGTTCCTCTTTTTTATTATTATTATTATTATATCATTATGCCCTCTCTTTTTCTGTTTTCTGTTCTCCTTTTTGTTTTTCTTTAAAGTCAGCCTAACATTTTATAGACATCTCTCTCACAGCTTCCGGAAGGGTACTCCATCTTAAACTCAACAGCAGCACTGACAGACGGGGTTGATATTTTCTTTTCTTTCACAAGTAATAAAAAAGGAACATTTCACTACACATGAAACCAGAGTACTACCTTAAAAGAACATTGTTTGTGTGGCTATAAAAAGTTACCCTTTTGCCAGACCCAGAATCAAAGCATTTGTATTTATGTGTTTCCTTTTTTAATAAGTAAATCCAATATTTTTAAAGTTCATCAGTTTTAGATTATTATTGTTGCAAATCCTATGAATGGGGCAGCTGTGTCTGCTGAGCGCACTCGACAGCACTGCAAGGTAGGTCCGTGGTTTATGTTATCATTTGTGATTCCATGGGGAACGCTGATGAGACTGCCAAGGGTAAAACCTGGAGCTGGCTACTGCATTCCTGACCACGTGCTTTCCTGCAGCCTGGCATTTCAGTCATGCCAGGCCATCTCCCACAGGTGTGTCAGTTTTGACAACTGACCAAGGCATCTGTATAAAAAAGAGGACAAACCCAATGAAAATCCATCATTGGAGGTCTCTCCTCTTTCTGTGCACACTATAATTGCCCCATCTTATGCTGAGGAAAATACCAATCCAAAGGGTGGAGGAGCACATTTGCTTTTCATCATCATTGAAATCTTAAAAATAATAATAATAAAAAAATAATAACAATAATAAAAAACTAAAAAGGAAGCTCTGTTTGTTCCCAAGTATTGGCATTTTTGGAGAAAAAAAAAAAAAGTGGGAAAAACAAGGAGCAATTCTTTTTCCCTCCCCAGTGGGGTTGCCCTGCTGAAGAACCTTTCAGCCCTTTTCCATGCATATCTTGGCTGTGTCCAAGCCCAGATACCTGCCTGTATTTAGGCAGCAATATTCCCTTTCTCCAGTACCAGCTGTGAGAACACAGGGCTGCTCCAAGGGGGAGGAAGCTGGGTCCTGGTTCCCAGCACCGGCAGCTCCGCATCCAGTGGGAGGTGAGGCTCCAGACCCAAGTTTGAAATACTGAAGTGGCAGGAGGCTCAGAGGAACACTATGTTGCAAAGGACATGATAACACAGCAGCATTGAAGCCCGAGATATCACAGGAGGATGACATGGGAGATAAGGAAGTGCAGCATTACAGGGCCGTGTTAGCATAGGAGGAAATCGATTCAGGCAGACAAGCTAAATTTATTTACTTTATTGATTTTAAATTTTACATGAACTGCAATATAAGTAAATCTTTCATGGTAATTCTAAATCTTGAAACCCATTGTAAATAACTAAAAGAAAAAAAAAAAAGTCCAATGTTGGGAATAACCATTTCTTTGTACTGAAAGCGCATTATTCTTAAAGCCCAGGACAAAATATTTTGTAATGAATACCTTAAATCTACCTTGGCAGTCAGTGTTGATATTTTTACTAAAATAAGAGCCTGCTTTTGGTGTACCTGGTGATTCAATAAAGCACAGATTATTTTAATTTTTTTTTTTGAGGGGGTGGAAGGGAAGAAGAAAAATTGTTCCCGCAGTATTAAGTGGATACAGCAACAGGTTTTTGACCCTGTGGTTCATTGAGAAAGCAGTTGAGTTTTAAGCAGCACAGGTAGAGCTTTGTGCACAAAGAGTTGCGTGGAAATGTTGGAAAGACACATGATGGAGGGCCAGGGCAGTGAATCCCAGCTCATGGCTTGATGCACCCAGCAGTACAGCCCCGACCTAAAGAGAGAACAGGCAAGGAGAAAAAACATGGGAGCAAAATCTCCTCTCCCTATGTAAGAGTTCCAAGCTCAAACACCAGGAGGACAGAGGCTGGAGGGAAAGGTTAATTTTGGAGTTTTCTCCCATCCAAAGCAGCAGCTCACACCTGTGCCCAACTCCACCAGGGAAAGAAACCACAGAATCACAGAATGGTTTGGGTTGGAAGGGACCTTAAAGATAATTTAGTTCCAATCCCCTGCCACGGTCAGGGGTGCCACTCACTAGATCAAATTGCTCGGGTCCCCTTTCAGTCTTGCCTTGGACACTTCCAGAAATTCAAAAGCATTGTGACACATGTGAAAAAATTTTGCCACCTCCTCCAATGCCCAAACTAATTGACGAAGAAGGAAAAAGTCTGAAATCCTAGACCTGGGGTGCAAATCTCTTCATGCAGGGAGGCAGCACAGATCCTGGCAGGGATAGGGAATGCCGAGCAGTGACAGGTCTGTGCGGGCACAACATCCACCAAAACCCTCCCAGGCAGAGGGGACAGAGCAATGCCATGTCAAGGGGAGCTGGGAAAAGCAGCCCTACATTCTCAAAATAACCCTCCTCACACCAGCAATGCCACACTTCAGATACATTTATTAAATTACACCCCAAAATCTCTTGCTGGCTTTTCCAGCCAGCTGAGCTGGGAGAGGCAAGTTCATGGCAGCACTTTTTGCCAGAGGTGCTCAGATTGTGCAGCCACAGGCAATCTGCCAGAAACTTGAGACAGGCAAGGCTCCCTCACCCCAAAAAATTGTAAAGCATCCTATGTATGACACACTACTAGAAACAGTGTAGATGTGCATCCATGACACAGTATCCCAGGCAGACAAGGATACCTACGAACAGAGACTACCCCTTTATCTTTTAGCAACAGGAAAAAATACAGTGATGTTGACAAAAGCACTCATCCAGGGATGCTTTTTTCCCCCCCTTGGGGCTTTTTTTTCCCTCGTTGTTGTTTTTTTCTAAACTAATCCATATTACCTGCGCCTTTTGATTTCATTATGTTAGATGCTATTAATCTGGATATATGATTTCAACAGTGAAGAGATGGAATTTGTCATCAACAAAAGGAAAACATTATTTTTAAAGGAGTGAAAGATTAATGTTCCACCACGGACTACTTAAACCCTCTACAGCAACAGCACTATAATATTAATCCAACTTTGATGGGTTTTGCATAAGGCTCATAATTAAACATTTTCTTTTCAATACTTTATAGAATCCCCATCTGTTTTTAATGGCATCATTTTGATGTTTTTCTTAATAATTCTGGCAGCCTGCTCTTGAAGCTTCAAGCTTTATTTTTTGTTCCTAATGTCTTCTTCCACAGTGGTTGCATTGTGCCAAGGCTGAATGCAGGTTTTGGAAGCCCACGGTTGTGCCGCGTGTTCTGCCCCTCCCGCATTCCCGAGCGGCACAAGGCACAGCAGAGCTCTTTGAGCTCTTACAGCAGGCATGGGATACCTGGGAACATAATGGAAATATTTCCACCTTCCAGCCCTTGGCTGGGCAGTAAAAGTCTCCTTCTGCCACCCCTCATCTTCCTGCACCAAGGTATCCCCTCCCAGCAGCGCCAGCTCTGACTCCACACACCACTGTACCAGTAAATAAATTAATTAATCAATGGCCAGGCTACTCCAGGAAATTCAAACAATATTGGATAAATCTCAGGGATGCAGCTTAACCACAGCCCTTGGATTTCCTCTCCACACCGACACCCAGCGAAGGCAGGGAAGGGCACCCCCATCTCCTCTCACCTTTGGGTATTGAAACTGGGGGGGCAATATCAGCCCAGGGCACAAACCCCAGTGGGGTGTGAGGGGTTTAAAACATCCATCAAAATTACCTGATGGAAACCTGGAATGTGAACCTGGCAATGGCTGCTGCAAGAAGCATCTGTTTTCCATGAGAAACATTGGGATTCTATCAAAATAAACAAAATAGAGAATGCTCCTATCCAGCAGTATGTTAAAAAAAAAATCAAGTAGTAAAATCAGTTTCCATATTAGGTATTTTTTAAACTAATTCTAAATGCATTTTGAATTTCTGCCCAAAATGTAATGATTTTCCAACAGAACATTGTAAAAATAATATTTGACTTTTAGCAAAATTTCTGCTTGAGATTTTTTTTTTTGCTCTTAGCATTTCTAGCTCTTAGACTACACTACTTTTCCCTCCAATATTCTTCATTCTTTTATACTAAATGCATATTTGGTGACCTCCTGTGGTTCCCATGGATTAGAACGGAGGAGCAGGATGATTAATGGCTTCAGTTTAAATATTTTATACTCTCTGTAAAAACAGTAGGAACTGATGGATGTGTACACTGCTATTTTCACTTCAGTGTCAGGGTCTCCTTGATTACATTTTCCCCTTATTTTTTCCCCCACTACCCGAGGTTACTAACATCTTTTCCCATGAAAAGGGACCCGAGGGCTCCTTGCTCCCAGGTTTGGCACAGGCAGGACTCCCACACGTGAACAGATACTGCCCTAATCAGGGCTTTCAACCTTGAGGAGCTTTTAAATGCTCTAAGTGTATTATAATGGTCTCCTGGTCTCAGGACAGACAGATGTGAACCACAAAACTGAAATGTTTCATCTTTTGGCGCCTTTCAGTATGTTCCATGCTGTGCTTCAAGTTTGCTGAAGGATCAGAATTACTTCAGTTCTAGGTAATATAAACAGAGTGATCAAAAACATTTAATTATTCAGGGTCAGCAAATCTGGAGAATCTAATAGCAACAGACAGAAATAACCCTTCCAACCACTCTCATTTTCACTAACTATTATAAAATAGAGAACTGTTTAATCACCAGAAAATATCATAGCAGAAAGACTCAGCATCTTCCCAAGAGTCTTTCCCAGTCCACTCAAATGTGTTTGGTACTAAAGCATAATTTAGTTTTCCGTAGATGCAGGCGTCCCCTCGTACCCACAGACAGCTCAAATCCTCATCTCACGCCTCCACTCAAACGCAGGTGCAGCCTTTCAGAATGCACCATGGAAGGAGACCTTCACACATTATTTCTGTACCTGTCACCCTGAAATGTGATGATGAGGATGATCCAAATGGAAATGACAACAGAACTGGTTCCCCCATTATTTCCCCTCTTTAACTCCACGTTATGTACAGGTGTCTGGACAGCACGCTTCACAGCGCAGGGGCACACATTTCCCCACACTGCTCTCCCTTCCTCCAAGGAAAATGAGGATGGTGCAGGGACGTCTCCCAACACCCTGATCTTTCTCTAGTGGTGTTTTTGTGGCTACAGAGCTGCTACAAATCCATGCTCTTGCCCTGGCTGACTGCGTGGCCTCAGCAACAAAAACGTGCAACCAGAGAATCCCAAATTTAATTAGAAAGGAGTACAGGGCTTTGGGAAAATACAATTTCAGCTGGGATTCACACACTGCCATGACCTGGATTACAGCAGTTTGCTGATGACACCCAGTCCTCGTGAAATCACATTAATTACGCTCATTATGTGTAATAAGAATAAAAGTCCCACCAGTTAACACACTTACTGCTCTAAGGGATGGTTTTACTAAGCTGAAAGCAATTATCAGAGCATTCAGTGGAAAAGGGCAAATTAAATTGAAGTATAGGAATGATACTTGGGATCAGTTAACATTTTACAAGATGTTTACAAGGCTTTATTCTGCAGTTGAGAAAGTAAGTTGCCACAAAAGTAAAAAAATAAAAAAACCCAAACAAAGAGAAAAACCTATAAAACAGTGTCACTTCGAGGGGAAGTGGGAGCTGATATAAATATAACAGAAAAGAGGGAAGCTAAGAACCATAAATGTTAATTTCAAGCTATAAATTACAGACATTTGCCAGAGGAAAGTAATGACACAAGAAAAACTCAAGTTCAGTAAGAACAAATATGATCTGAATTATGGTACTATGGTTAATTGTCAAAAATAAGGTACAAAAGCAAGAAGTGCCCAGATTCTTCTGCAAAATATTTGTGGAAAAATGTCATAGCACACACACACTCAACAGTGACCTAATCTCAGAATAATACAGAAGGGGATTGAATTTCAGCTATGAAAGCCAGACTATTTTTTTTATATTAACTTATCCAAAAAAATTGGCATGCAAGAGTTTTACAGCAGCTGAAGGAGACATCCCCTGACCTGTGACTGTGGATTTGTATGAAGTGACACTTTCAGAGGACTGAAGGAACCCCAGCCTTGTTTTGGAATCTGAGATGAGGCAGAGGCAGCAGCCAGGTAGAGTCAAATTGGATCACTGCCAGAGCAGGCAAATTATATTGATGTTTTTTTCCTTAAGAAGGCTTTCTTCCTTAGAAATTAATGCATTTAGAGTTAATGCTAATTAATCTACATTTACAGATAATAGGTCCCTAACAAAGTAAATAGATTTTTAAAATTTTAATTTACCTGGCAAAGGTAGTGCTGGTCACATAATATTTTTAAACTATTCAAAATATTTGGCTGGATAATATTATTAATTTATAATACAGTATAAATCCTTGGATGATATTTTAGAGACTGAAACATGGCAAAGACTACTAGTAAATTATTATATTTTCTCTGATAATGGAATCAAATAAAATGACACTAACACACAACTGAAAGACAAATTTAAATCTGCAACTGCAAAAAGAAATCATTATCAAGCAACTATAACTTCCCAAGATTCCTACAAGAATGACTTTCTGGCACTACCACGATCACAGTTTTTAATGGATGACAAGGAAGAAACACCTGACAAACATTCAGAAGATGCAAAAATTAAGGAGCTGCAAATAGGGAAAGCACCAAGGCAGCAGAGGGATCAGACTCCCCTAAAAATGGACAGCAGCAGCAGCAGTCCTGCCTGGGACACAGCAGGAAATATTCCTGGAAAACTGCCATGAGGTCTGGCACCTCCACTTCGAGAGGAGTGTGAAATGTTACAGAGGATTCAAAAGAGAGGAGCGATAAAAGCCCAAAAGCTTTTGTACCGAAAAGCGAGGGGAAGAGCCTCGTTAGCTTGTTGGGAGAGAAAGGGAAAAGAAGATCACAGTGGCCTGACCATGGAAATCTCTGGAGCTGAAGTAGATGGATGCACAGTGAGGGCAGTGGCTGGGAGCTGGAGGCACTGCAATGAGGAATACAACCAAAAAGAATTGTTAGGGAAGTTCCCCCGATGCTGAGCTCACTCAGCACCCGGACTCGCTGCGTCCCTGAGAGGTGCTCTAGTTCAAGCAGGTATTAATGCAAGGAAACACTGCCTGCATGACACAGAATTCCAGGCTGGAAGAGCACTGGTCCCTTCCAATGCCAGGATGGATGTGACCTCAGGATTGCTATCTGGGGCCTTACTAAAAGAAACCGGAGGAAGAAGACAGCATTATTAGTAAGCGATTATATAAATCTGTCTGATAATAGAACCAGCTTTCTTTGTCTGATTAAGATCTGGAACTCTGGCTGTGATTTATCATTTTTATACTATTCTCTTCCCCCAGGCTCCAGGTCACAGTGGTGGCATTGCCAAAATTTATAGCTCAGGCTGCTCAGCGGAGATGTAGAGCCTCCCTGACATTTTCTTATTTGAAGCACCTGGCTCTCCTTGTTTTTGCTCTCCTGACTGCAGTGGTGAGGATTGCTTGCCATTCTCCCATATGAAGGTTTTGTAAGTAAGCTGAATAAGAAAAAAATTAGAATTTCAAAGGTTTTTATTTTCCTATTCATCTGTGACATGATGTGGACAGGAATTGGCAGCTCTTGTGTGAAACACTCTGCTCTGATTACCAGATTCCTGAACAAAGATAGAACTCCTCCTGTCCAGCTTATATATGTTCATCCTCTCCAGAAACACTTACAGCCAGGCAAGGTATTCATCCTTCCAGCCACAGCCTCATAATTCCCTGTGAACCCCTTAAACTGCATTTAATTTTATCAGTTTTATGGTGAAGAGGTTAAATCTCACCAAGAGTCCCAGGCAAGGGAACCTGTTCTGGGCATCCCTCACCTCCCCATGAGAAGACAATGCTGCTTACTCCACCATCCAAACTCACTTGGGAAGGAATACAGCTGAATTTTGGGTTTATTTTGGGGTGTTTTGTTGCTGTTACAAATGCATGCTGGATTTCAATTATTTGCCTTCCTATTTGAGAATGGTGCTGGGTCTCTCCTTCCATCTTATCTCTGTCACCACAAGGGCTGGAAACTTCTTTCTTCTCTTTTTTTCTTTTTTTTTTTTTCTTTAAACAGAAGACATCATTGTCACTTACTCACAGTACTGAAGGAAATGGGGCTGTAAGAAAACCACCAAATATGGCCAGACTCATGGTCAAGGCACTGGTGGAGAAGCTGCTCACTCCCCAAGGCACTGGTGTTTTCAGATTTGCCCTGGCATGGTGCATCACCGAGCATTACTCATCAACTTCCAGCAAGACAGTCCCTGTTGTGATGGAATTCATAACATGAACCAAGAGAAGGAGAGAGAAGAGAAGCCTTGTCTTCTCCTCCCAGACAAGGAGTGGAGATGAAGAAACACCCACGGCAGCTCTCAAGAAAAGACAGTGTAATCCCATCATCATCCAAAATCTATTTGCCAAATTCCAGGCTAAGAGGCAGGAAAGACATCTGGCACTGCTTTCTCTAAATCATCAACCCCTGCCTACACCAAAACAGTCCTTTCTCAGAGGAAAAAAAAAAAAATATTTTCCCTCTCCCATCTTACCCAAGGGCGGTCGATCCTTCTTCACTTGGGGGATCAAGCTCTGCACTGGCCAGGAGCAACTCTTGTACTAATGAAAAAATGAGCTTTTTTCAGGGTATAATTATAGTTACCCAGTGAAATTATCTGTACCCATAGCTGTAAATGGTTTTGGAAGAGGTTTTGGTATAGTACATTTAGTCTGGTTGTAAATCCATTTTATAATTCAGGTGTCAGCAGCTGACAGCCATTGCTGGGAGCTGTTGAAAAAAAAACATTCTTTTAGATATTACTCCTGTCTTCATTCTATCACTTTAACAACTTGTTCCTCTGCTCCAGGTACCCAGGGAAAAGCCATCCTCAGGCTTCAGAGAGAATTAGACTCAGTTCTAAGGCCTCAGCTTCTCAAAGCACTTAAGCACCTGCTTAACTTTAAGCACATGCCTAAGTCTATCCATCTTTTTTTTTTTTCCTTCGAGAAAAGTCCTGAAAGTACACAATTAACCATGAACAGGTGCTTAAGTTCTATTAAAGTCAACAGCGCTTTCAAATGTCAATGGAATTTAAAAACATGCTTAAGTGTATCACTGAATAGGAGCCCTAATGCGGGAAGAAAGAACGGGTTTTGTCATCATGTTGGCAAAAGCCACAAGAACACACTTGCAATTCAGAGGATTTTCTTTGTCTGTGGCACTCTGCCTACTCTGTTACTAAAGAATTTGTAAAGAATGTTCCTGCGTTACTCAACCCCTCTCACATTTATTGACCATATTTCCCATATTAATAATCCTCAGTGTAATTATACTCCCCCCACCCCCACTCCCTGCCACTCCAAAAATCTCAAACATTTGTTTAGTATCACAATGTCCCAGGCTGGAAGGAGGGGACAAGGGAGAACTGGGATTAAAAGGAGACAAGCAAGGTATGTTCAGGTCTTAGGTTTGCACCCAAAGACAAGTCTCAGAGATTTCAGAAGTGGTGGGCAGATGGCACATCTGCCCCTAAGCCACAGAGTTGTCCTTTTCCCTTGTTGCAGCATATGCTGAACTTAGAGAAATCAGTAAACTTTGATTACTGTTGTTTTCATTTGCATCCTTACCACCACCTCTTAGTTCAGATTAACACACCTTCTTCATGGAGCTGTCAAACCACTCCTAAAGGTGCACACATGGTCCAAGATGTGGCTCCCAGGGTGCTGCACCAGATGAGGCTGTGCTCCAGCACCGTGCCCTGTTTTAAATCAGTCGCTCTGGCTTGCAGTCAAGCAGAGTGTTACTTTTAGAAACGGCGCTGCTTCTTTTTAACGTGGTTTCACTTTGGCTCCAGCTCCACAATTAAGCAGAGAAACCCTCACTGATGCTGCAGTACTTTGTGCTTGTCTCACAGTAGCCTGATACGAATGCCACGCGTCACAGGAAACATTCCCAAAAGACATTTCCTTGGAGAAGACATCGGTCTTCTTTCCAGTCACATGCATTGTCCCTTAAGAAGCTACTGTGTGGGTGAGAGGAAGACCTATCTTCAGTTCTCTTCAGTACTTACATATGGAGATATATAAAATATTTGAGAAAACAGTGCTTTTTCTATTACTGCCAGTAACATGCCATATAAAAAGATATTAAAACAAATTCTGACCAACTGGTGGTAGACACAGTAACAGACTATAATGTACCCATTGTAAAGAATTCCCAGTGGAGACTGGAAATCTTACAATGATTGAGTCGCACTGGGCTGGAGATGCATTGAAAAACTTCCAAATGGTAAAATATTAGAAATACTATTTTGAAATATTTACCAGTTAAACACTAAAGTACTATTACTGGCTGACCTTTTCACAGCAGTTGTTTCTGTTGTACTTTTGTAAAAGCAGCCAAAAGTTTAAGGAAAAAAAAAGGGGGGGGGGAAAGCTTATTTTCAGTCTAGCTACCACCCCTGACCTGTGCAATAACATCATAATGGAAGAATAATCATTGTAAACAATGCCCATGGGAGCTTGCTGGCTACAGCAAGGGACGAGAGCAGCCAACTTCACTGCTTTTCTTTACTACATCATTGCATTTTTGTCTGCGTATGGATAAGAAGAAGGTTCCACTCAATGCCAGTTGATGGAAAGTGCTAATTGTTGACACATTAGCTAATTGTTATGATTGCTTCTTAACAGTTTGTGTCTAGGAGTCCAGATTTCATCCACCAAAGTGTGAAGATTCTTTATAGCAACAAGTGCTGTGAAAACATTCACACAATGAGGTCCTAATCTTGTGGATCTCTCGAGCAAGTGACAGCCTGGCAAATGCGCTGTCAAAGTGCAGACACTCAGGAAAAAAAAAAAAAATAGGAAGAAAAACTAACTCCCCTCGTCCACCCCATATTTCAGACACATGTCATCTGTTGTTATCATTAATGATCTGTTTTTACAAATAGAGTACCACTATGGAAAACGGAGAGCAGGCCAATCAAAATAAACCCAGCAAAACCCATAATTGTCTACTGACAATCTGGGCTGCTCGGGATGTAAGATAATGTGGGTGTATTTAATGCAGAAACGCATTATGTGCCACGCTTTGAGACTGCCCTGTTAACTCCAGACCTTGATACAACACAGGAAGGCTGGGAGCAACCTTCTAATGGCAGCTGTGCTCTTCTGAACCCTACCTAAGCTCAGGTGCTCAAAAAATACATAGTGAGAAATTCTGGCACCATAAAAGTCCATGACAAAACTCCTGTGATTTAAATGGAAACAAGATTTTCACCAATTATGTTGTCTGGGGAAGAAAAAATATTTCAAAAAACAGAGAAACAAATGTCTAGTTCTTGTTCAAACATCTATTTCTGAGCAAACATGGCTTTTCTGGCTCAAGCAGGGATTTCTCCCATTCACACACCAGAGAAGGCAAGAGATTGTGTTCCTCCTGTTTATACCGGGGTCTCAGCCCATGGTTTTATTTGGGGATCAAGACCCTGCTGCACCAATGGCTGCAGGTAAATAGTGAAAAGGCAGCCTTTGTCTGTGTCTGGAGGACTCATGGCTCTTTGCACAGTTACTGCTCTGCATTTTGCTGCTCGTTTCCAGCATGTTTTGTTCAGACCCCAGCACGCTCCCTGTGCTCACCCTCTGGCCCTATCCATCACTCTTTCTTATCCAGAAGCTCCTACCAAACTGACTTAAATTACATGCAACAGGAGCAGAAAAATCCCTTCCACCTCACACTTCATCAAAACAACTTTCGTAGACGCAAGAGGAATTCTTGACGCAAAAGTTTTTTTGAACAGGCAAAGAAATCAATCAAGCGGTGGGCCCAGGTGCACTCAAACTGCAGACGGAGCAGGAGTACAAACCGAAACCTGAAGGTGACACTTCATCTAGCCAAAAGACTCTTCAGATGGCACCTTAATATCACATCAGATTGTACAGAGCAAGTGAACAAAATTCACTCAGCAGGTGCCCAAAGAGCTCGAAGTCATAAGGCTCATCTGGGTTTTGTCTCATCTTTACAGACTTTCACTATATTCCAGCACTAAATACACAATACCCCTGAAAGAGAGAGCAAGAAGCTCTCTTCTGTCTCCCTGAGCCTCTTGAACTTTCGGGCCTGGCAAGGAGAGAGCACGCAGGGCCACCAGTCTGCTTCCTCCATCCCTGGGGCATGGCAGCAGGAAGCAAGCTGGGAGCAGATTACGCCTTGGCCCGACTTTTCCCACTGGTTGGCGAGAGCCGCTGAGTGAGAATGGGGGCAGATGCATATTGCTGATAAAAGCCTTCAGCAAATTCCCATCCTCTCCTTGCAAGGAGGGAGGAGGAAGTTGCAGGGCGATTTTAAACCCCCAGCCGCCCCGAGAGATAGCGGCGAGCCCAGCGGAGAGCCGGGAATACTCCAGCTGGGATGGCTGCTGCTTATCGGGTTGCAAAATCCGATCCTATATTTCAATGGCATTCTTTTTTGCGTCAAATTGCCCAGCCATTCCACACTAAAACTGGGTGAGCCTGCTCAGCAAAAGCTACAAACACTGAATATTGCAAGGCTGCAATTCATTTTATAAAATAAAACAACCCATTTACTCTGATAATGGGAGAAGCAAGAGGTTTTCAAAGAATTAAATTGTGGAACAGAACCAAAAACTTTTAAAATATGAAAATTAACTTGATCTGAATAAATTTCCCAGTTCTAATAAAAACATAGATGAGGCTTTCATAAAAAAAACATAGTTTAGTGTAAGAATCTGTGAGTTCTTATTACTTTTCATAATCTTTGTATTGCAGGCATGCTGGAAGATTTTGGATTCCCATAGTGCATTTCCTAAAGATGGCTCTCATTTTTAAACACATATGGGGGGAAAAATAAATTAAAAATATCAAAACCAAGAAATGGTGTTGGCTACAGAAAAAGACAACTGGGAAATGGCACATTTGAAATGGGAAGGGGTTTCTGTGTGTTACTGTGCAGAAAGACCCACGAACCACATCCAGACATGCACATACCCTGCCAGAGGTGGAAAAACCACCCTGATGTTCACATCCAAAAACAAGACTTCCCCTTCAATGCAAGGAAGCCACGTACCTTTGCAAAATAACTTTGTTGCAAACAAAAAAAAAAAGTTAACTTTTAACTGTTAAACTGCTTAAAAGGAAGAGAAATAAACCCATCAAGGTTCTAAGTGTTCGTAGCTGCTCCTCCACCCTCAGCACGCTGTGCAGTGAAGCACCTCCCCATGGACTGCAGCGCTCCATCCCGGGTGTGCTGCCATCCCATGCCCAGACGTGGCAGGGCAGTCCAAGGACAACCTGTCAATCTGCAGTTTGGATTTCCTGACTTTTGTTAGCTTAGTCATAGCTTTAACATGACTAAAATATAGACTTTTCTATGTTCATCTGGACCGTCCTGCGGATGCCAGTCACGGCTCTGGTTCAAATGCTAAGGAAAACATCGCAGTGAGACCTCTCCTCCATGGCACGATTGACTCATGCAACGGCCACGGCACTCTCCGGGTCGGGAACAGCAAACAAGGTGAATGAGGTAAGGGAGGTCATTCTCCATAGCAATGGTCTCAGGAGAATGGGAGAATCCAAAAATAAGACATTTGTTGACTGGATGCCCTTGAGCTGGCAACCAAGCTGGAGTGGTAACAGAGCCAGCAATGGACACTGGGCTGGGCTTGCTGCTGCCAAGCAATCCCAGTAACCAGCGAGAGTTAGCAGGAGAGAGACTGTGTGATTTAATAGATTAACAAATAGGCCAGGAGCCAGTCACTCCCAAGTTTTAATCCTGGCTATGACATCAGTTGGAGTTGGAACCCGTGGTGTGAAATTTGCACTTTTAAGCAGGGATGGATGTAAGGATGCATTAACTGGAAGGTGAAGCGGCCACTGCCCTACACCCACTCCCATTCCCCTCCATGAGCACCACCACCAACCACAGCACACACGACACAGCCCTCAAGCTCCTTGCCCACTGCTGGACCTCAGGAGCAAGTCTGAATTTCAGGCTTATTCTTCAACCAACCAGTGCATCCATGTCCTGGTGGGGAAAGCTTGGCTCCAAGAATTTTAAGTGGCTTAAGCTCTGTTGAGTTTAAGGGAGTTATTCCAGTCTTACAGCCTGGCAAGCCTGGTTTGCTACCCTCACTTCTTTTAAATCCTGCTCTTAAAAGTCTTACCAGTGACATTTACAGGGGAGCCCTTCCTACAGCCCTGGCCCATGGGACTGGCAGTCCTGGGTGAAGCTCTTTAGTTGTACAGATCTGGATGTGGCTGTAAGGTGCCAGCTGACAGCACTGTTACTCTATAAAAGTCTATATTGGCAGCCTGCTGGAGGTTGATGATGTCTGCAAGTTGTATTTCTGACAGAACAAAATTTTCTGGACTCACGTCTCTGAAATAAAGGATTGTAGAGGCTTTTGTTTTCAATTTCCTGGGGGGGGAAAAAAAAAGGTCTAAAAATGTTTAAGAGAGGAAAATCTTAGTTAAAAACTCATTAAAAATTAAAGTCTGTTGATTTGTATCACAACAATCTCTGTTTTCACTTACTGATTTGGTAGGGACAGAAGTTCTGGCAGAGGTGTGACTTTGAAGGTGACAGTGTCCATTTAACTCAAGTTCAGTACCTCCTCTCTTGCTGTACCTGCCTGGCTTCTGTGTGTTCAGCAACCAGAGTAAGAGCCAATTGATTTTAGTTTATAATGATCCCACAACCTTGGAGGTGCATTGAAAGGGAAAAAACGCCAGCACCCTCTGCTGTCTGCACACATCCTACGCCAGGATCCACCACCAGCGAGTCTGGATGTTTACAACACCCTCACCAGCTTCACACAGGTTGCAGACACTGAGCCCTGGAAGAGAGTCTTATAGGACTCAGTTAAGATGCCCAGTTTGAGGTGAAATGCCATCCTATGAGCTGCCTGTCAAGTACAAAGGAAATCTGAACCATCTGCTCAGAGGTGGGCATGCTCACAGATACCTACAGCAGATAAATCCCACCTTGACAGTCTGTGAACTGGAAGAAACTAAAAGCTTTGGCACGACGACACATCACAGCAGATGGTCTTGTCAGATGTTTTGCCCATGTCAAATTTGGTAGAACAAAGTGAGAGGGTTTTTTTTGGGTCGCAGGGAACAAGTTCTGCTCCCTGGCAGCCAGAGGAAGGTATGAAAATCCAAGGAACAACATGACCAGGAGGAGCCAGAAGGGCAGGGACTGCCACGCTGGAAAAGCACCTATTTGCTATTAAATCTGGGCTTCAAAAGGATTTCTCCCACCTAGCTCACTCCAAATAGCCTAATTTCAGCAGCTATATTTTTGTTGTAATAAAGCACCTATCTCCTGTCACCAACACCTGGGAAGGAATAAGACCTGCCAAAAAATACATTCTAGGAAAGTAGCATTCAGGACCTTTAATATCTCTAAAAGTTACAGGTATCTGGCTGACTCTAAAAGTCCACTACAAAAGAGATCCTCCTAGAAAACTTGGGTGAATTAATGCCTTTACCCAGAAGGCAGAAGGAGCAGATTTCTTTCCAAAATCCATGTTTCTGTCAGGGAGAAGAATCAGTCTCTTTCACCCGCAGTTTTCAGTTGTTGAAGAGATGCAACTGCCTCATCCAGCCATTTTGTCTCTTGGAGATGGGAGTGAGAGCACTACTTCATCATCTCTGATGGTTTTTTTTCTTTAAAACTACACAGCTCCCCAAAGGAAACATAGAAATGCTCTTAAATGCCATCTGTCAGAAAATCAGACCATCCACTGGCACTACAAAAGCACATGTGAAATCAAAGCTAAAGAAAACTTGCTCTTTTAAATGAACTGAACTAACATCTTTGTTTAGTCCGTGCATGCCAGCAGCAATTTAACTCCAGAAAGCAGTAATTTCAAGCTGCTCGAGCTGCCATGATTCACCATTGTGAATGATTTTGCCTTTCATGGCAAACGGGGAAGTGGTGTGAATGGCTTCTTTTCCTGCTCCGATAAGCTCCAGCTCATCATTTTGCATATTTGTCTTTGTTTCTTATTTGCCTCTGACATAAAAATAATCTGAAGAATCAAAGGAAAAGACCTGAACAGGAACGATGATCTCAAAACTTATTTAGTCGTCTGCATCTGTGTGGGAGCAGCAGCTCTCACTTCCTGCCAGTCACCTGTCTGCTTTATTTTTCCACGTCCAAGGACGTTCCTGCAAGACAGAGCTTTATCTTTCTCACTATTAGTCAAAAATAGCAGAACTGAAATGCCAAATAAAATTGGAAAGCTCTGTTTTGGACCAACTCCCACCTCGCTTTTTGGTTCAAAACAGAAGTGTGAAGTAAAAGAGACATCACTTTTTCCAGCAAAGTGAACATCGGTGCATCTCAGCACTCCGTCAGCACATCTGGGGTTTGACCCATCTCATTTTTTATGTGACCCAAACAGGCTGCCAGCAAGGCTGTGAGCACCAGAACCTGGAGAAGAGCTTCATCTCCAGCTGACATTGAACACCACTCCACATGGGTGATACTTCTGCAGAGCTCCCGGGCCATTCCTCAAAAGTTTTATTTTCCACAGCCCACATGTCCACAAAGCTCACAGGTGGTGACAACCATACATCACCAGGAACGTGCTCCGAGTGCTCTCTGTCTTCTACACACATCAAGAGGTTCTCAGCTCTACCTGAAAGAAATGATGATTTTCCTGCAAGTACCTACACAGCTCCTGAGCTGCTTTCTGAAATGGTTTCCCTTTTGTACCAGCTGCAGAAGGATTTCCTGGAGTAAGCCACTAACGAGGGCTGCGTGAGACAGCTCAGCTGGCTTTTTCCAGGAGGTCCATCAGGATGGAGGCATGGCTTTATTGCTACAGTTTATTACCAAAGTCAACAGTGAGGGTCAGCGAGCCCAAGGCTTGCACTGGTTGGGAAAGGGCCTGCAACACACCCTCAAAGTGTGCTGCTGCCCAGTCCTGGGAGATTCAGGGTGTTCTCTTCTGAACGCCTCTGCAGGCCAGCTGTTCACTTAGGAAATGTTAATCCCTTCTTCTGCACCCATTTTGTTAGCATTTCCCACCCACACCTGGCCAAAAGAGAGGTGTTTGCAAACTGCAAACATCCCCTTGGGCACCCCACTGCCGAGGTCAGCTGGACACTGCAAGGTGAAGATGAAGAACATGTTTGGGGACCTCACAGTGTCCCCGAGTGGCTGCTGCAGACGACAAATTTTGTACCCTCATTGTGCTGTGTCCCAGGACAAAGCATCCTCCTGCTTAACCCGAGCCCGGCTGCTGCGGCTTTCAAAGAGGAAAATTACTACAGCTCAGCCTTTTCCAACTGGAAATGATTATGCTTTTGTTGCTACTGAGGGTGCTCCTTGGCAGGCAGCCCAGGCACCACAGGTAATGGCCACAACAGGAGGTGCCGCGGAGACGTTGGCATTTCGTGGCAGGGGAGAAAAGGGGGAGAAGGCACTATCTGAGAGCCCCACACAAACAGCTCAGGGTAAACCCATTTGTCAGAGTGGCAAGTGACCTTTTCCATTCACCTGTGATTAAGGAACCAGATTTCTTCATTAAGGCAAATAAACCAAATTAAGACGGCTGGGTGCAGGGGATTCAAGCAGCTTTTGCCATCCCAATCCTTGAACCCATCTTATTAGAGCAGCCTGGGAAGTGGAAGGACTAACTCGGGGCAGGTCAGGGCAAAGCAGTGCTAAATCTGTGTCTCTCGACCCGTTGTTAATCATCTATTCTCTTTCTATAAATGAATTTGGAATGTGGAGCAAATCATACTAAAAGATTTCTCCTCCTTGCTGAATACTTCAGGAGCTTTAAGGAATTCAGCTCAGGAGCAATGCTTCATTCAGGGCTGTTGATTAGTTCCACCGTGGAGTGCACTAGACAAGACAATAAGTAGACGACAGACACAGTGATTCATAGATTACTCTGCTGAGAGTTGCAGGTGTTTCGGGATCGAATGAAAGGAAAGGAGGTTGGGTCAGTTCTCAAACCCCCTTCCTGTTAAAGGATTAGCATGGGTAACCCAAAGTTATTAAAATCACTCTCATAAATGTAGAAGCTGGAGTTTTTCCTCAAAGTTTCCTTCCCCCCCTGCTCTTCTCCTAGCAGAAATGGCAAATGGAGTTTAGAGTTTAGAGCAGCGCCAAACTGAAAGCAAAAAAAGGAGCCAGATCCTCACCTGGTATAAACAGGAAGAGTTTACAGAAAATTTTGTATAGGAGTCCAAATAATGGATTTAACCAAAGCCCTGAAACTTTTCTGACTTCCCAACAAGAACACAAAATGTGTGCAGTTACTTAAGATACAGGTATAGGACGACACAACCCTTTTCCTTTATCAATATGAAGTAGAAATACCACAGGGTAAAAGGATTGTAGGGGAGCTGGAGAAAAGGAGAGAAAACGATGCACCTTGCTGAAGCCAACAGAAGAGACTTCCTGCCTTAGCCTGGGGAGAGCAGGAGCACAGGGGAGGTACCAGCCTCAGCACAGGGACACAGGAATGGTGCCAAAGCCACATCGCCCCAGTGACACATTAGCAGGGAGACAAGGCAAAGGGGTTTTGCTCTCCAGGAGTGCAAAAGGGAGGGAGCTAGGAGGGAAGAACTCTAATTTAACCATGTGCCCTGCTTAGCTAAAGCAGAGCTGGTGCTGCTGCAAGTGCTCAGCCACCCACATCCAGGGAGACCAATTGCCACCTTTTCCAAAGATAAACCAAAATCCATTGCTTCTCCACTCTTTCACAGGATCAACGTTGCCACTGCCCCCCGACACCACTCTGCCAAGCCCTGCAGAACCCTGCACTGACGTACACAGGCCCTCGAGGAACCAGTCACCAACATACTTTTGAATCTGAGGCTTCAAACGGGAATGCAAATCCCACATTTCATGCATCATGGGGTGTTTTACGCTTTGGCAAGGAATGAAAGTCACCTAAGAAGCAATTGCCATAACAGGGTGATGAGCACAATGGAAAGAGGTTTACAGGGCTAAACATATTATTGATGTGTCTGGTTTGACAGAGTTTTGGGACAGCAAGACACGCAGTTCACACGTGAAAAACGTGTTTTCAACCAGAAGCACAGTACTCTGCTGTTCTACAAACACTGCCTAAAATAGCAATTAGGAAGTGTTACGAATTAAAAAGCAATTTGTATTTGGTGTATATTAAGAGTAAGGCATTGTGTTCCTCTGGGATTTTGACTTGAGGAGATGGCAAGTATGTAAAAAAAAAAAAAAACAAAACAAAAAAACCCCTCAGTGATTTAGTGATTTTTTGTCAAATCATAAAAGATACACTAAACAGAGAAGATGATAAGGAATATCTGTGTTTTTCACTTATAGAACCACATACAGACCAAATTCCTTTTTATCTTTGATATTTGGGGGGATTATTCATTTTTAAATCCACCTGCCAGTCTCAAGACATGCTGAATGGCAGCATTCATGTTGACTGCCACAGTTTCTTAAGCGCATTTTATCAAATATCTTTTACTTGCAAGTAAAGCTATCTATCTCCATCTGTTTTTCTTTCTTTCTTTCTGACCTGTAACCACAAAAGCAGATTTGGGCTGATAAGAGCAGGGCCCAGTGAACATCCCTGCAAGTTCCCCACTGCTGTCCATGCTCCCCTTCCCACTCCCAGTTAACCCAGGGCTGAGCTCTGGCCATCAGGTGAACAATTCCCCACCCGCATTTCTTGCAGCCTGGTTGGCAAAATCTGCCAGGTGATGGAGGGCGAGCAAACCCGGGAGATTCTGGAAGGAGACCAAAAGCTGAAAGAGATGCTCCATCTCCAGCCAAGGCCAAGCTTGGCTCAGAGCCCACAGCTGCTCCCCAGCCAGGGCCACTGGGCAGCTCTTCCGTGCTGGATGGGAAGAACAACATCCATTTAGCAACTGGCCTCAGCTTTTTCACTCAGCCTGGAGGGAAAATTCACGCCTGCAAACAGCAGCTGGGAAGAGCCAGGTGGGAAGGTCTGAGCTGCACCATCCACATCAAGGACATGCTCCAGGCTGGGAAAGGGCAGCGCTCCTTGAGCAGGCAGAGGCAGGGTGAGAACTTGTCCACATGTGTTTTACCCCAAAGTCCAGCAAAACAGCATTTCAGTGGAGGGTTAAATAAAGTTGGAAAATAATCCATAAAGCGCACTTTGATGTCTTTTGGGACAGAAGGCTCTGTACTGTGCACAGCAGGGTGAACTACTGTCGCTGAAAAGAAAAGCTTCAAAATACTGAAGTGTGCAAGATCACTCAGTACCAAAGTTACTCCATGATGAGCCAGGATATAAATTATTTGCTAAACAGAAGATCTATACACAACCCAAACACGCCAAGCAGGAGGCTGACACCTGATCCTGGGTAGGCATGGTGTGGAAAAACCAGCCCCTGGCAGCACCCCTGCGGACCCCAGTGTCCTCACCTGCCAAAGCCTAAAACACACTTGTTTGTAGTTTGTCATGTCACATTAAATTGAAATCTTTCACTGGCTGGCTGGGAAAGATAATAGAAAGCAACATTTCAAGGTGATCTAACCTTCCAAACATAATCTTTAGCAAATTAATAATTAACCAGCTATTTATTGGTCAGCTGACAGTGCTCCAGATACGAAGTTTCAGGCAACGCACCAGCGAGATCTCACACAGCCGTACTTCTCTTAATTAAGCACAAGTGAAAGGATATTTCGGCTAACCCAATTAACTTTTAGGACCTTGGGGTAGGAGCAGCAGGAGTATGATGATGCAGTTCTGCATCCCAACCCACCCCTGAAGGCTTTTCCTCCTGCTTTCCACCATCCCCAGCTGACCTTGTCAGGGAGCCACTTGTCACACCTTCAGAAAAAGGCGTGCCTAGGCTCTGCTCTGACTCAGGGACCATCTCCCTCTGGGTTTGGCCCATGCTTGGGCACCTCCACATGGTATCGGGCATCCTTTCTCCCAGGTACTCCCCAGCCTGCCAACTGCTAAATTTCCAGCGTGCCTGCAGCCCCCTTGTGGAATGAGGCCGAAAATGGGCATTGTTTTGATTTAAGAGCACAGAGTTATTTTTAGCTGCTGCGGGGCCGATCCCGCAGGTGCTGCAGGCTCCTGGGGCAGGAGCAACTCCTGGCACGCCTTGGGATGCACTGGAGCCTCATGGAACACTAGACTCGATATCATATTTAAACACCAGCAAAACGTTTGCATGGTTTCTCTACAATCCCTCAGCATGGGCTTCTGGTTGGGTTTTTTGTTTTGGTTCAGCCCAAAATTGGGGATTTTCCTTCAAGCCTTGTTTCCAGCCCTCCAGTCCAACTCTCCGCTCACTGCAGGACCAGAGGCACTTCTAAGCCCGTGCTGCTGCTGCTGCTGCAGGCTGTCCAAATGCCTTTCTCACTTTCACTGTTTCCCTGATAAAACAAATTGCAAGAGATACCAAGTCCCTTTTAATCTCACTTTCACTTGAAAACATCTCGATGCTTCTGGAGATGTCACACCCTCAAAATCCTGAGTGGGATGCAGGAGGCAGGCAGTGGTCCAGGAGCAGAGGCTTGGGCTCGAAGGCATCCGGAGAGGGAAGCACAATTAACATGCAGTGCTTCCCCAGCACAGCATATCAGGGAGAAGTGGGTGAAAAAAAAAAAACCAAACAACCCCACACCATGGTGTTTCTAATAAACTAAGAAACTTTTTTGACTTTCATGATGTACATATGGCCGTTAATTTCCATGTCATGTTATGATTTTTGGCTGAGCCAACAGTATGTATGTGTGGATGGGAGCAAGCAAAACAAATGCATTTTGTATTCAAATTTATACAACTCCATACATTTTTATGCTGTTTATTTGAAAATTAATTTTGGCTTAGGCCTTAGAGACAGCAAATGTTGTCAAGATTTGAGGGCTACCTGAAAAGCCTTGGGGACAGCATTACCCTTATGCATAAGAAACAGCAAAATAAAATAAAAATAAATGAATTTCCAAATACGTCATGGCTAATCCCTTGAGCTGACCTACAAATGAATTATAGAGGGTTTGCTACAGGACTGAGCAGATCTTGTGATTTCACTGAGAGATTTATCTTATTTTCCAACTTATTTTCATATCTTATTTCCTTTTCTTTTAGAATTAGACTGTAAATAAAAGAGCTAAGACCGAATGAAGCTCCCTTTCACCGCACTCATATTGGATTGATAAATTAAAATGGTGAGATGAGTTTTGTATGACCCATCCTCGAGGATTTGGGAAATTTAGCCGATGCAAAACAAGGCATTAATTTGGAGAGGCCTAGCTACTTACAATGCTTAGTATTCTGACAATGATGAATGGCATCATTCCAAGCAAATGGTAATTTCACTTTTTGTGACAGTACTTTAGAGCAAAACCGACTTTCTTCACACAAAGAATTTGCAATCCTATTGAACAGAGGCTGTACCTGAATATCAGAAATCCTTCATTGTTTAAGTATCATCTGATATTCTTGATTGGCTCCAGACTGAAGGTTGCAGTTGAATTAGGGAGAACGGAGGTTAAGTCCTAACCTTGAAAGATTTAGCAGCCATTGAAACACTGCCTTTGGGCACTTATTGGCCTGTATTTATCAAAAAACTTTTCAATTCAATGAGGGGAGGGAGAAAACACAAAACTTGTCACATTCATCAAGTGAAGCCACTGGAAAGACATCTACAGAAGAACACCCAAAAAGCATAATCTTTCAGAAGAGCTGATAGAAATGGTAATTGGATGGGATGAAGAATAATACTTCTAAAGCAGGGGTATAGAGAATATAGCTAAAAAATCAAGGTCAGGAGAAGAGAATGTATCCTTTTCAACTTAATAAAACTTACATTTGCCTTTTGTATTGCGGAAAATATTCCAGGTACCATTTCTAATTTATTTCTGCACAAATACTTCTGAGTGAAAACAGGATTACAGACAAACTGGAAGCATGTTTTCTTTTAGCTTACGTGCAGCAAACATAAAAGCATTGTTAGTAGATACAATTAGAAAAAAAAAAAACCACAACACAAAACAAACTCCAGGACTTCCCTATTATTTAGAAATGTGGCTCAGCCTTCAGAAACGCAGAGACCATCTTTAAAAAAAGCATCTCCCTAAGGCACTCAAAAGCCACCTTCTATGATTGGCAAAGAGCACTGACATTGTCTCCCAGACAGGGAACAGAAATGATGAATCATAAAAACTTGATTGCACTTCTTCCTGCCTCCTCACTAACAAGCTAATCAGAGACCACAACGAGTGTCATGTGTAAACGGATGAGTTGTCCAGGGATGCTATATTGTCCCATTTTTATCTTGCACAAACACCTCTGGCCTGAACTTTGAAGGCTTTTGGCACGTTTCTCAGGTTTTGTATCAGGGGTCCTATCCAGCTGGTGAAGGAGGGGAAATACTGAAGTGCTGTGTTGCTCTGCTCGCCGGGCTTGCACGGATGCAGGTGTCTCCTTACTGACGAAGACATCAGCTAAGGGGAAAAAAATCTGCAAAAGGTCAATATCTGCACACACGAAGCCTCCAGCCAGCTCCCTAAACAGTTAACAAACAGCACCTACTACCAAAACATCCCCATAAATAATCCCTATAATGAAAGTAGAGATGAAAGCATTTGTTAATTTTCCATAGTCCAGGGAATTTGGCTATTGATGCCTATTAATCCAAGAAATATAGCATTATATTTGACAAGAGCGTCTCAGGATGTAGGGCTGGAGGAATAACCTGTGATTTGTGATGTCAACATTTTCTCCAGCAGACCAGGTACCATATTTTAGTGCTACAGGACGCTTAGCAATAGCATTGACTGATCTACTCAGGGCACTATCAGCAAGGTTTTCCCACTCCAAAGTACCTGAAAAACAACATTTGCCAAGCAGAACTGCAGGTCGTGCCCATTTCGGAAACATTCACCTCAGGACATGGTGGGAATAGGTCAGATGTGATGAAAAAGGCAACCAAGGACAAAAATACATAGCAGCAGCCTGAGAATCTGTAATTTGGGGTGAAACCTGCCATCTGGTCTTCAACACCTTGACATCAAGAAAGCAGTTACAGAGGTGCCCTGGTGTGCCTAGGCATTTGTGGACATATGGTATGTTTTACCATTAACTGCAAATTTCCTTACTTTTATTGTTTTCTGTCACAAGCATAATGTTTGCTTTAGCACAGATTTGTTGCATGAGCGTATTTATTGTACATTTCATGGTTTTTCCCAGCCACTCCCCTCTTCTCGACGTTTTTGGTCTCCACACTGGTCCGGGCCATGCCATGCCCCACCAGGGACCCATCCTGGGGACACCGACTGCCCTGTGGGATTTTGAGCGCCCATTTCAGCATTAGAAATTCTCCAGCCCGTGACAGGGGTCTGCACTCCAGGCTCTGAGCTTTCCTCCACACTGCTCAAAATCCCCTTTAAATCACCATCCAACTGCTTTACACTTCTCCTTAGCACAGGGGCCTGCCAAATCCCCCCAAGCTGACCACCACCCTGCCAACAGCCAATCTCCTCAAGTACCTGCTTAAAGCTTTTTATTTTCCTGTCCAAGCCAGACTGGACATTCAGGCACGTTTAGCTCTGGCACAAGCAGAGCCTGCATTGCCCCCACTGGGTGCACCATGCTGGGTCTCCTCCCTTGTCCCATCAAATAACCCTGGGAAGAAAACCAGCAGCTCACAGGAAAAATCAGATACAATCCTGGGTAACTCAGTGTCACATAATTCCTACACGGTACAGCTGAAATAAAACCACGTCCACCTCAGTGTCTGAAAAAGCCAAGGAAGGATTTTTCAGGACATGGCCTGTAACTGCAGAGGCACAAACTGGATGCCCACAGTCCACATCGTGATGGTGAGACTGGAAAAGTCATGCTATTGGTGATGAAAGAAAGAGGTATTCACGACATCAGTGCTTTTAGGTAAAATCTGACTTCAAACATGTGAAAATTAAACATATGTTGACCATAAAAAGAAGAACTAACCTCTCACATCTACAATAAATTCCTGTATCACCTGTAGTTATTCAGAGACAGATCTTACATCCCATCTCAGTGCTGCTCTTTGATAGCAGAGTAAGTTTTGACCGATCAGAAGTTGAGTAAACACCTCAGGATTTGGCCCTCTGATGTTGAGCAACCAATCCTAATTTAGAGAGTACATTTCCCAAAATACATTAAAAGTGTAAGTCTTTAGTACAGCAGGCTCCAGGAAAGCAAACAGGACATTATTTGTGGCAATGGTGGTGTGGGTGATTTTCCAAAAACAGGCTGGTTTGTGGGAAATCACTGAATTAATCGCTGCCCCACATAAAAGGACTGGATTCTACAATGATTTCAGCACACTTCTACGAATTTATTTTTCCGCCTGATGCCACCTGTTTCGCTGCCAGTTCCTCCAGCCACATACCGAGGCATCGCTGAGGGGGTCAAAGCAGCGAAATTCCTGGGGACCATCTGCTTATTCATAACCCCCAAATCCATATTTCCACCTCGGCATCATATCCGCCCTTATCGGGGGGCATTGTGCGCTAATGACCATTATTTAATTAACAGATGAAGAAGCCCTGAAAGCCGCGCTGGCAGATTTTGAACTTGATCTTCTCTCATTTGCTGTCAGGCAAGACCAGATAAATGACAAGTATTTCGAGAGTCTGCAAAGGCCCTTTAGAACAGCTGCACAGGCTTCACCCCTTCTTTGCAGCAGGTTTCTCACTTAAGAAAAAAACACGCTTCATTACATCGCCCCTTACTTGAGCTGCAAGGGTCTATTCAAGGAAGATAAGCCTCTTAGAAATGAAGTAGCGTTGAATTTAGGTTTTGAGTGACAGGAGGAAGGTTTATCCATTCAGCAGACAATACTGCTTTCTCTGCATTAATCTAGGAGGCGGACAATGATCTGTTTTTTAGGCAGCATCTCATCTCTTTTCCCACAGCAGAAGGTGATTAGAGTTCGGAAGCAGGGACTGTGAAAGAAAGGCGAGCGCTATCTCCCCAGCCCTCCTGTTTCCTGAGCGGGCAGGAGGGAAGTTCTCGGCCAAGTGCATCAATCACAGGGCTGGCACTCAGGATGTGCCTCTGGTCAGGGGCTGACCGGGGGCTGGCAGGTGAGGGCACGGACACCCCGGTAAAGCCCTGCCCTGATCTTTGCACACAAACACACTTGCTCAGCAGAGGGAGGTTCATAACCCCCTATGTCTTGCGCTTGGGACAGGGGGGAAAACTCCGTGGCGTGAGCCCAGGGTAGGTAATATGTGTCAGAAATCTCTTTTTATTAAGTGGGTCTAGCCAAAGGGTTGCTTATCAGTGATGAGCATCAGCATTTCTCACTCACCCCTGACAGCAGCACTCAGCTCACCAGCAGCTCCATCCAGGAGAGCTCCCAACGCTCACAAAGAGGGTCAAACTCATCTTGCTTTGCAGACAGGGCAATCAAGCAACAGAGAATCAGATTTGCCTGAGACCACAGCAGTAGAATGATTGAACCCAGAAATTTTAGCCTTCCTCTTCCTCCACATGACCTCCCAGTGGACTACACGCAACCAAAGGAGACAGGAGCCAGCTCAGGGAGTCCCCTCACCCCATGCACACTCCAATAATGATGGTCAAAGACAACTATAACCTATTTGTGTATCACATCAGCTTCATTTCCCATGTTCAAGGAACAGCCTGCAGCTTCAGTCACCTCCCCACTGGGAGAGGTGAACTACCAGGAGGCCATATGAGAGCGGTGTGGCCGCAACCTGCCCAGCAGCACTGGCATTTCTCCCTGCATTTCCAAGATTTGTGCCCCCCAGCTGTCAGGCTGCAGGGCATTTAAGCACTTCAGCATTTCAAGCACACGTGCAAAGGCATGAACAGGCAAGGAAGCAGAAGAGGCAGATATAGTCAGGGGTGAATGAGTACACTGCACAAATGCTGGTGCATGGGACAAGACACCAAGATTTCCAAATAATTATTAAGGTATGCATACACACATCTTCCTACATACGAAATAACCTGCAACTTCAACTATTTCCTTCAAGTAATCACTAGAGAACTTAAATCTTCACAATTAACGTTGCAAATACTGACTAATCCACGGAAATCGGGTTTCTTGTCCCTGTTTGACAGGGAACACAGCAAACTTTATACCCATAACCAAAGGCTGTCGCAATCCACTGGGGAACATCAAGATGGAAAAAGCCAAGACCAAGGCATTTTGGAGACCCCATCCTTGGCTGCCCAAGGACCTGTTCGGAGCACAACGAGCAAATCCAAGTCTGCATGAGCCGAGCAGCTAAAAAACAAAAAACTTCCTAGAAGTATTTCTGCCATCTTACATAAAGCCCCACGGACACTATTGTTAAATAAGCAAACCCTCTGTAAGACAAACATTTTCTACATCAGAAGGACTTTGTTGTGTCCCAGAATGAAGCAGCTAAAGGGAATCCTTTTTCATTGCCAGGACACTCTAAATAACTTTTAAGAGGCAAGACTGCAACCCTTGCTGCTGTTAGCCCCCAGATCAGACTGCAGCACGCTGCAGAAACACGGCCAACCTTCCACAAATAAGGAGCGTATTGACACATTTTCTCTTCACCCCTTTGTGCTAAGCCTGTGTAACTGTGCTTCAGTGAATGGCTTTTTGTTGTTCTTATCTCCGCGCCTCAAAATTCCTCAAAACACATCTGTCACGGCACAGCTTGAGAGCCAGCCCCGAACAACTCCAGTGTCACAGCTCTCCTGCCTCCTCTCCAACCTCCCAGGTGGGAAGAAGTTTGCACAGACATTTCTTTTGCTCATCGGAGCATGGCTGGCGTGCCGAGTCAGCACCACGCAGACCCACGTCCTCCCCTTTTTTCCTTCTTTCCCCCACCCCATATTTTTCTTTTTTTCTTTTTTTTTTTTTTTCTTTTAAGGAGACTTAATTGCTTCGTTTCAGATGTTATGTTTAACCTCAGGAAATGGTACTATAGACATGGCAAACAACTTTCTGGTTGTTTCCAATCAGTACCATATTATAAAGTACAGCCAGTTAAGAATCCTATTCATTTTCTTGCCCTGTCATCTTGATCTTATTTGAATGTCTGGGGATCAGGAGGTGCTCGCTCGGCCCTGCATTTCAGAAGTGGGGGCAGGAACGTCTGTGCAATGTGTTAGAGACACTGAAAGTTTTCATTTTTGACTCCTTAATGAGAGCGACCTTTGCCACGGGCTGATGAGTTCCATACCTGTCCTGGTGTGTTTTCTGAAAACATTTGACACTGCTCACAGGTTTGACGGGGATATGACTAATGAAGTCTTGGTATAAAAATAATGGGCTGCAATTGCAAGTCATTTGCGTGAAACCAAACTCCTTAAAAACTTGTCTCTGCTCACTTTCTGTTTTCTAAATGAGTCAATAATACGAATCAGATGGCTTGAAGGAATAGACCCCCAAATATTTCCTCTCTCCCTTCTATAAATTAGCTGCCATTTTGTGCAATTTTTGTTGCCTCCAGGCACGGTTTAAATTGGACTGTAGTTACTAGATTGCTGGAGCTATTGCAAAATGTGTAGGCTAATACATAATACCTTGTTTTTGTTAAATGTATAGTAACAGCTCTTCTTGTGAGGTCAAGAGGCCCAGGCTGCTACTACTTAGAATGCATAACAATTTTATGTAAAGTAATGGGGAGGCAAAGCAGGAGCACGAGTTTCTGCTGCAACTTTTGAATAATCAAAAAAACTTATGTATTGTTTTCACCTTTTTTTTTATCAGCTGCAAAGGAGAGTGATGCCTGTTGCAAGGCTGTCCCTTGCCTTTAGTCCCTGCTGTGGGACTCGCTCGTGGGCTGGGGGAGTGGAGCACCAGGAACCTCCCAGAGTCATCACAGAAGGGCATTTTGGAGACACAGCTCCATGGCTCATCCTCCACTACCAAAGTTTGAATTCTCTTTTCAATTGAATAGGTACATCATGAATCTGACCACCTGGGTAGTCAACTTAGAATATATAACACACTGCAATGACAACAGAAATACCCTGGAAGCTCATGAACTGTGCTATTATTCACAGCACAACTGGATGTACCACTGACTCTTCCAATTTTAGCATCAGGACTGAAAATTTGAGGTTTTCTTTAAGCCTCAGTTCCTGGAGTCATGCAAATATAGGAGGATTTTAACTATTAGAAGCAGCAGCTTACTCCATGAGAGAAGATGGCCTGAAATTCTCACCCAAGCTACCTTAGAAAACTCAAAACCTTGGTAAAAAAACCTAAAGAAATCCACGTGCTCTAACTTCCATGCTTCCAAGGCACCTAATTCATGAGCTTTGATTGTCAAGAACTGGGAAACCTGTTACAATTCCTGTGAAAACTCCGGTCATAAACTACTCTGACTGATTTTAATTCATCCTGACCACTGTTTGTTGCCAATAGGTCTATACAGATCCTAACTTTCCCTAACATATATATATATATAAAAATTATCTAAAGTACCCCCTCCAAAAACACCCTGCAATCTGTGGGTTACAAGGGAGAAATAGAGGTATGATGAGGCTGTATTCACATGCTCTGGTGGAAGAGGGTTCACGTTGTTTGGTTTTAGAGCCCACATGGACTAGAAGGGGCCACGGCTGCAGGAAGCTCCAGCCACCGCTGGGAGTTTTGTTTGATGTCGAAACACGCAATCGAGTTATTTTATATAAGATACTATTTTAGCCACATTTGGATAGGCAATTGAGAGGCAAAGGCTGGCATTTTTTCCCTTCAGTTCAAGGATGTCTACGTACCCCACACAGGCACAAACACACATTGTACTCCCATACGTGTGTGAGCGTTATGGACGTGCGGAAGGAATAATCCACACAGGGTACAGACATTCCCCATTACATCTCATTAGACCAAAGCTCATTTGTGCTCAAAACGTGCAAAGTTAGGAGCACGCATAAGCCTTTGCAGGACCAGGGCTTAAGTACACACTCAACCTCAAGCTCCAGGTTTGGACATGCTGTTCTTCAGCCCCAGAACAAACGCAAAGCTCTGTACAACTAAATATAGCTGGCATACAAGAGATTTTGTTTTGTTTTCTTTAGCAGCTCCCCTGTGACCCAACAGAAGTTACGAAACCAAATGAATGTAATAGAGCGTTCATTCCCTGCTTATTGATGTTGCCTCACCCTTGGGCATATTTGCAAAATTTCCTTCTACATAATAAAAAATGGCACGTCGCTCGCTGTGGCCAGTCGGGCTGCGGGCCGGCACCAGTCAGGCACAGAGGCTACTCGTGGCTAAATGCCTGCTGCTCCTTCAGGACAAAGGCATTCCTGGACTCAGGTAAATGGGATATTCGGCAAGGATGGTACAATGGTTTGTTGGTGGTGTTGCCCAGAGATAGAGCAGTCTCTTGGTTGGGAGTTTGCTCACAACACAGATGCACTGTGTTCAGTGGACACACAGCTTCCCTTGGAAGAGCCACACATTTCCGTTTCATCATCTTTTTGCCTGCATAAACAAACACTTCTACTGTCACTGACATTTTCCTTGCCTCCAGCCCCAAGCAGCTGCCATCAATGGTTCACACATTAAACACAGTTTGGCAGAAATAGCAAGAGAACAGAAATGACAGAGTCCACATTTTTCTGCCTTCATTCATGGATTTGCTGATAAATCCCCTTTGGCCAGACCGAGTTGCTTTACTCCTACCCTCCCACAACCTGTGTGGATGCAACCCAGCCTTGGAAGAAGAACATTCCAACACACAAGTACTCAGGATCCCACCTCACCCCCAGGCAGGAAGGTGACCTGGCTGATGGTGAGGGCTCCTCTGGGTGCCACCTTCACACAAAATAAACTACAACCACAAACTCTGGCATTTTAGTATCTACAGCTACCAAACTCTACAATCAGAAAGCATCTCACCTAGCTTTAGGGAAGGCACTTCTAAGCAAGTGCATACCCAGGCTCTTCCTGCAATCAATGGAGCAAGATTGGAGACCACACCCCAGGGGGATGGACTCGCTATGGTCTTCTCACTCTCACCCACCGAGAGGGCTTTGAGTGCCAATCAAGGTGGATCCAAACATCCAGACAGGTCAGGCTAGTCAAGATGAATCTCACCCTCTGTGGCAACCTACAGAGAAGTCCTCTCATCCTTTCTGTTTCAAAACCTCTCATATTTTCTGTTAAAGTATGTGGTATCAGCTATGGCAGAGCGAGGGTCCTTGGCCAAACTGTACAGCTCACTGTGGGATTTTCTACTTTCTGAACTCTGTCTTTGTTTTTGCTGGCTCAGGCTCCCTTATAGGTAACTCTGCACATATTTTCACCCTCTCTGTGAACCACAGTGCACACTGAAGCTAAACCTAATTTGCAGTTTGGGTATAAACGAGTAATTAGGCATCTACTCGTGCCAACATTCGTGCCAGCAGTTTAAAGCGGGTATGGAATTACTAGGTTAAAATTGCACCTTACACCTTGACACCAGCTCTGAAGAGGTTGGTCCCGAGGTATTGGACATTACATAAATATATGCACAGCCAGGAAGAAAATGGGGCAAGCCAGCCAGGATTCTTTTTAATATATCTCCTTAATTCAAGGAGCCCATTATATATAGTGCTCGGGACGGGAAAAGGAAGACTTGTACCCACTTGGGGGGGCGGGTTATGGTTTAGCCACCAACTTTCCTTTTTGCTCACACAAGGGCTAATTCATAGGTTAAGTGGAGGATTATAGATGATAGAAATGCAGCAGCCCTTTTCCTTTCCTCCCCATGCTTTTCATGTAAAGAGAAAGAAGGCTTCTCTCATCCCTTCTGCAAAAGTGTCGACACATTTCCATAGCTCTGTGAGAGGACCTGCCATTTCTGTCACTCTGCTACCCCTTGTCCTTTTGTCCCCACAGCATCTTATTTCAGCTTGGAGAAGAATAATTCATGGCTTCAGAAGATAAACCCAGATTTCCTAGGAAATAGTTCCATAAGAAAAGCCTGGACTGTAACCAAGCCTGGGATAACATGAGCCCAGTTCTCTTTTTCACTGGTTTGTGAGTTTTACCACAACTTTCAGAGAAGCAAAAGCAGCCCTTTACAATGTGTCTTTTTCAAAGCACTATCTCAGTGCACCAGCACCTGCAAAGTCACTTTTGGGGCACGTTTTGTCAGTGGGAACAAGGTGACAGTGTGGAAATTCAAGGACTGGCCAAGAACCAGCCTGTACTGCCCCATCAGAGCAGCTGTCTGTCTTTGCCTGGCAAAACTTTAACTAAATACCAACTTAGAGAAATCAAAAAGATTGTTACAATGGCCTAAGGATGCAAAGAGTCACACAGAAAACAAACGTGCGGGAACAGAGAGACCCAGTGGGCTGCTGGAGGGGCCAGAATTACACACCGGAGCTAAACTGTGACCATGGATTTGCTTAAAAAACACCCTGCTTGTCCCAAAAACTTATGAAAATCTACAGGCAGATCCCTTTTGCATTTTTGCATACATTGCAACTCAAGGACAAGGTATAGGTTCTGCGGGTGGCTGCATTTTTCATCGTAAGTTATCACATGCAATTAAACACAACAGTAAGTAAAGCTCAGATATAAAACCCATGTAAACTTTTTGCTGGCATGAAAATTAAGATTTCCCCTAACCTTCCAGTAATTTAAATGCTTTCCTTTGATAGTTTCGCCCTTTGTTTCACTCAATTTCTTTTTGTTTTAAAGGAATACTTGGAATTTTAACATGGGATCTGCAAATTGCCTTTTTTTCCTGACCCCTCCCTGTTAAAACCTTGACTCTCTTTGGAGCACAAAACAGAGACATTTGCTGGGTTCCCAGAGGAAAAAGGGAAATGGAGGAAAAAAAGTGAATTTGAAAAATGTGTTTTTTGAGGGGGATAAATGCACATTCCACCCTTGTTCTTTTACGTAGGACTCCCATCTGTCTTACCCAGAAGCTCTTTGGGTTTTGAAGAGTAAAGTGGGGAACCAAAAAATATCTTTTCATGAAGAAAAAAAAAAAAGCTTAGGCTCATCTATACATGTTTCTTCATGTATTTTCTATGGAAACATGGCCAGAGCTCAGTTTCCACCTTAGGTACATTTTCCCTACTTAATTAAACCCTGTTTCCCCACATGACAAATGGGCCCTTCTCAGGAAAGGGCATGATTGCAGGCACGGGTGAAGTCAAAGAGGGCATTCTTAGTGATTAGACATGAAATACAGACTTGGAAAACAGAGGTTTTTAATGTAAAGAGGGAATAACTTACTGCATCCTCAGGGTAAAGATAATTTATGCATCCTTTGCCTAAGTGAGTTTTCTCTATCTGTTTATTTTGGGTTTAAAAAGTCTATTTATCTGGTTGGGTGTACTTTTAAAAATGTACTTCCCACGGCCCTACTCTTCTGTTTAGTGCTCATATTTTTCCCAAGCCAGATTCAGTAGAAATATGGCCTGGATGATATGTGAGCTTTCAAGCGTGGCATGCAGAGAAAGCACGGGCACCGACGGGCCGAGTTTGGGGCCAGTGTCTCTGACCGATCCCAAAACTGCACACTGCCAACGTGCAGGATAAAAAAGTCATGAATTAGGAGAAGGGGGACCAAAAACCTTGAGAGAGTTTTTATTTAGTGAGATACTGGGCTTGGTGCTTCAGGCAATGTTTTCAAGTGCTGCTTTTCTACAAGCGGTGCTGGAAATTCTCTGTACTTTAAATGAAAATTGGGATTGCTCCAGTTGCTTTCCCTATAAAGTTTTGGGCTGAGAAGTGTCACCAGCTGACACTTGCAGCCAACGTGAAAATTTGGGAGGTTTCTTCCTTTCATCAAAGGCACAATGAGCACCAGGGAAACAACAAGAATTGAGCTGAGGAACTGGGGCAAGATACAGGGCAGCAACACAGAGGAACTGAATATATTTGAGGGATACCAAATGTATTCAATTCCTCCCACATCCTAGAGCTCAAGGCCACTTATTTCCTTAGCAGTTCTGTTTCTACTTAGTTCAGATAGTGCAAGCTCCTCCAGTTTAAATGGGGAACTAGTCTGAGCACAGGGAAAACAAAACAAAGTAAACCCCACCATAAGACAAATCTATTCTTGGTAGTCCAAGTAACATGGCTAACATTGAGTTCAAAAGGCACTTGCATAAGAAAAACCAAAAAAAAGAGTTCACAGCCCAGCAGAAAAAGTGGCCAACCCATGGTTTTGGTCAAGTTTCCCCATTTTGCAATTATAAAGAAGCCTTCTAAAGATTTCTGTGGAGTGGAACTTTTAATTTCTACCAGGCATTAAATTGTATTAAAGTGTCTGGTCCACTTTTAAATAATAAATCAATCCCTCACTGATTCAGATGCTGCTCATATTCAGTTCACAGGATCTCTTGATCAGGTGCTTGTACTTAAGAAAAGCAGTGATTTCTGTTCAGATGTGCTTGGGTGGAAATTAACCATTTAGAGAAGATTGGTTGTGTACAGGTGTGGTTTAAAACTGGGAACATTTTTTGAAATAAGGACTATGCATGGCATGGCTGACATTCTTCCTTCAGTTTTACAGACATGCAAGGGTGCAGCAGGAATGCAGAGACTGGCCATGATCAGACCTGAGACACACATTCACCTGTGGTTTAATGAGAACAAAAACAAAGTTCATCATACAACACATGAAAAAACCAGAACGGAAGTCTGCACCACGGAACTTCAAAAGATTCTGGCCCAAACCCATTTTCTGCATGCACCTGTGGGGTTCTCCAGCACCTGACCAGCAGTGCACCCCACCACACAACACAGCCCTTCCAAGAGCCCCTTGCACCTCTCTTCTGATGGACAGTTTTCCAGATGGAAACAGTTCCCTGCTCGCTCGTCACTCCAACTTATCCCCAAACAGCCTTGCTTGTACTTCTCTCCAGTGATGAGACCTCCTTGGAGCTGATCCACCACTCCCACGAGCCGCCAAGGGTGATGCCAAGTGCTTCGTTCTGGTGATTGCTACATGCCAAGTGCTTGGAGTAGGAAAAACTACTCAAAGCTGGGCCCAAAACCAGGAATAAACCCGGCATATATCCACAGCTCTTTTCTGCCATACCTTAGGGACTGTAAAACACACCGGCAAGATCCAGCCCCATTCCCGCAGCCCTCCCTCACGTGGCAGCAGGACTCCTTGCACGAGTTGGCGACGGCTTACACAGCAAAAGAGCTGCAGGATCGGGCCTTTAATTGCTTAAAAATACACTACCCATCAATAGTTACCTAATTTAGCAGAATATATTACCTCTCTGCTTCATAAATCTTAATTAAAGCTGTTAGTTTTCCTATTACATGATCAAGAAACGCCCCATTAAAGTTAAGCAGTTTCTCCAAGTAATTATATACATTATGTGGTGTGAGTGTAAAGATGCATATAGCATTCTGCTACCAATTATTTTGCATACCCTGAAAAGCACTATCTATTAAATAAAAAACTTGCAGAATTTCATTAATGCACGATTTTTTAATCTCCCAAAAGTCCAAGCTGTCCCATAGGAGCTTGTATACTCAGTGTTGGCTCCTTATAATACAATTTAATGCTCACAAACACAACTAAAGTATTTAAGCATTTACAGTGGTTGTCATAAGTGCTTTACTTATTTTCGATCAAATTCAAGTCTACATTTAATACAGTTAACTGTGGTTATTTAATTTCAAAACTCAAGAATCCAACCTCAAAAATTTATAACAATATAAATTTAGTTACATTGATATAGGATATGTATGCTACTGGGAAACCATTTTTCAGTAAGAAGTGTAGAATTGTAAGAACTAAAAGGAGTTATTTTTTAAAGTAAGCATTATTTCAAATAAACCTTGTCAGATTTCAAATAATATTTTCCTATTCGTCTGCAAAATGATTTCATAATTTTTAGTAGTACGTTTCAAGCCAGTGCTAAATGCTACCAAAAACTAAATGCATTTTAATTACTCTCTTTTGGTGAGAATTTCATGTAAATACAGAACAAATATTAAACTGAGATCTTGCAATATCTTAAATACATTATTAACCAAAGCACTTCATTTCCTAGCAACTGGCTAGAGAGAATGAAATTTGGAAAATTATTCTTAGTTCCCCATAGACAGTGAATTTATTGCCTGACCACATTAACAATTAAAAGGTATGTGCAAGATGTTAGATGTTAAAATATAACGGAAGGAGCTTAACATCTGCTCATATACGGCAAGGAACCAACTCCCGCCCCTAAAAGTAACCTAAGCAGGCTTGCAAGAATGTAATATTTTACTTTCAAGCAAAATATTATTCTTCAAAAACTGCAGAGAGTCAATCAGGCACATTAAAGAAAAGAAGAGGGAAAAGGAAAGCAGAGAGAGCAACAGCCCTGTCAGATGCTGACAATCTTTGATCCAATACGGTTTCATATCTTCCCTCAGAGCTGACAGTGCATTATTAATTGAAACACTGGGGCTGTACTTAGTCCTCTTCTGTAGGAATTCTAATATAATTATATCCCATAGGCAAAAATACTATTTCCACCTCTGCCCCTGAAAAAGTAATCTACAAACTGGCTTAGAAAGGCGTGAAACAAAGTAGTACCCACCACACTATGCATGGTATTGGTACTTGGGGTGCATAAATCATGGTGCATAGTCTGAGGAAACAGATACATGAAAAGAGCAAATGTGATTTTTATATAATACATTATGAAAGCATATTGGATAGATTGATTTCAAACAATTTGGCTGGGTTTCCTTTTATAACCCTCTTTTTTTCCCCTGTTTTTAATTTTTGCACAGATGCAGCTATATAAATAGCAGTATTTCCTGGAATCCCCAAAACGTCAAACCAAACATATTTTCCAATATTAAATGATTGCATTCCATTATATCATTACCACTTAGAATGGGCTATAAATTCATTGATTGAAGAGTTTAATAGCAATGCCTGATCTTTTATATACCATACTTTCACTAATAGAAAATCGGCTTCTTCTGAAACATTAGCACGTTACCCTTTCTAGTAAAGCATATCAAATCACATTAGTGAAAAAGTTGCCAAGTCAAATGGAAGTTTGGTGCCAGTTTTCCCCCTTTTTTTTTTTCTTCTTTTTTTCTCAAGAGGCAGAGAGAGAGAGAGTGTGAGCAAGAGAGGGGGGATTAAATTTCTTACTAAACTTGTGGCAGTGAACATAAAATATAATAATACTCCTTTAACATTCCTATCATGATTTTGGTCCTAGCACTTAAACCAGCCAAGGGCTGAAGGAGTTAATACTTTAAAATGTGCAGTAATTCAGAGAGCTGGCTTGCAGGATTTGCAATACACTTTCTTCTTTGCAAGATAGACTCCGGAGCAGACAGATCAACAGAAAGAAGTAGGGGGGGGAAAAAAGAACGACTCTACAACCAATCAAACCAAATGCCAGAGCAGAGGGCAAAGGGATATGGAAACTGAGAAGATAGACTTCCAAGTCCTTTCCTGAAAGTGCTTGGATTTTGAGGAGAGTCCAACATCGCCTGACAAAAGTGTCTTTGTGCGGCAACACTGGGGAGAAGGGAGGAGAGCTCAGGAAACCTAATGAAAACAGGCCAGGCCTTGTACATTAGACCCCATGGAGAACTTTGAATCATACGAGCTGCAGACAAGCCCCGAGTATGTAATGCCAAATTAAAGACCACCAAATATGGGGAGCATCGGAGCAGCACCGGGGCGGATGCGCTCCTGGTGTGGGCCAGAGGATCGCCCGGTGCTTCCCTCCATCCCATCCCATCCCCTGCAGAGAGCCGAGCATCCTGGGGCAGTGCACTGTGCCTCCCCCATGGGGACTTGTGGCTCATTTACCCACAAAAGAAAACAAAATGCATTTTTTTAAACCTTCTTCTGCAGTCTGGTTGAGCGTTAGCAGTGTTAACATGCTAATGAAGAGGGTGCTGATCTGCAGCTCCCATTGAAAAGTCCTGAGGTGGGTCTGAGCTGTCACCTCCTCACCTGCCCCACACCCTATCCTGCCTGGCTTTCCAGCATCATCTTTGTATTTTGGGATAGACATTGTACTTATTCGTGTCTTTGGAGGATTCACAGGACTTTAGCAAGGTGCAATCTTTGCAGCTCCCCCTCACACAAAGCGTGTGGCTCGTGATCTGAGCAGCAAGGCAAGAACAAACCAACAAACAGCAAACTCCTCGTGCCCAACCACCACAATGTTCCAGAATCAAAGTGTAAGCGTTTGGTCATTCTTCTCCCACCTGCTCATCCTTTCCCACTGGTAACATTGCAGCACATCATCTCCATCTTTCAAATCCGGCAGGGTTTGCTTTGCACAGCACCTAGTCAGACATTTCCCCACCTGCCCTCCCCCAGGCTCCCCAGAGCATCCTGTCTGTACTATCCACTCATATGAAGAGCATCCTGATCCCATTTGTCATTCTCACACTGCCACCCTCTCCCTATCAGGCCCTGCGTGGAGGAGATGGCATCAGACGATGTGCCTAAGCTGTGCTAAAATCATTATAGTAGTGGTTTAATAAAGCCACGACTCTGTTTTCATACAAATCAGAAAAAAAACCTGCAAATAATCTGATTAAGAGCAGAGGAAAGCCTTACATGTGCCTTGATTTGTGTCCCATCTCTCCCTTTGACAGCCCATGCTCCTCAGCTTCCCCAGCCTCTGGTTCCAGGACGCAGCAAGAGGGATGAGCCCTGAGCAGGGGCAGGCACTCCCACCATCCCTGCTGCAACACAGCAACAGGCAGCCACTCATCCCCAATTATTTAGTCCTATGCAAAGATGAATGCTTTTTGCCCTAAAAACATTGGGAAAATCTTCTTTTAAATAACCCAAGCACTCTGCCCAGTGCTCCTTCACCAAGGGAAGCTCATGGACAAAGGGGATGAGTTTTGCCCCATCTGGCAAAACTTTGCTGCTGGAAACTCTTCAATTCAAAACCTTTTCTTAAAAAAATCAGTGGTTGAAAAATTTTAAATCTCTCCATTTTAAGAACAGTGTAACACAGGGATACACCTCACCCAGCCGTGAGACAGAGTGAGAACCAACAGAAAAGAAACCAAAATAGAAGAGTCCACCAAGCAGGTGGGGGTATGAAGGGGGCCCATTTGTCCCTCCCTGTCACAGCCATATATTATATGAAACTTGAATGCACTGGACCCATTTCTCGACTGGTGACAATAGACACTGCTGCTTAGTGGGCAACAAAGCTAAACCTACTTGCAGAAGAGCACAGAATTTATTCCTGTTAAATCCAAAAAGCTTTTAGGAAATGTAGGAGGAGATGGTTTGTGGTAAAGGAGAAAGGAGGTACAAAAAACAAGCAAACCCTAAAGTAACATTTTGATTTAGCTAGAAAAGACCAGCCCCTTTTTAGCTCTGAATAACAAATGTGAAAAGAAAATCCCCTATATTTAAAGTAACACTTAGAAACACGAAAGCTGTGTTTCCTCAGCAGCAACTGAGCCAACTTCTTCACTCAATAACCTCAAGTGTAGAGCAGCACCAACTGCAGTGAGGTCACACTTGTGTAAGTGACCTCTGTTGGCCAAACCCAAGCGCCTGTACCCGGCGGAAAGCCAGAGCAATCTCCAGCTTTGGTGGGATTGCCTTGGATTTGCACCAGTGTCGCCAGAGGAAACACATGGACCAACAATTCCTTAAAAACTCAAGGTGGTTGTTTCCCTGCCTCCACTGACTGTGAAACCTCAGTGAAGGCAGTGGCATTGCACAGACTAGACCCCTACAGGTTTTGGTGATTTCTTTTCTGCTAGATATTTTCTGGTATTGGATATTTCTGGCAAAGTTTGCCCTTCCTTTATACAAGTTATCCTGCTGGATGCTTCCTCGATATCTATCTGGTGCAAGCTGGACCCCCAAGTCAGAAAACTCTTGGTTTTCCAAAGTCTTGTAAGAAAAGACCTTTGTACTATCACTGCTATTTGAATTCAGTTCCTTCCCCTTTCTTTGCTTCTTCCCTCTCTGCTGGAGTGTGTGCTCCTCTCCACTACTGCTCCAGAGTTCATTTTCTCTAACTTGGCCTAATAATGACCCAAATTACTGCTCCTCACAGCACAGAATTTCCACCATCTCTCAAGGTATTTTTTCTTTCATTTCCCCACCACAACCCTTCCAGGCCTTTGTATCCCATCAGATCCTTGAAATATTATCCTTTAACCAGGGACAGAAAAGGCTGTTCATCTCTCACACCTCCTTTCTCTTCCCAGGTCCCCTTGTTCTCCTGCCATTGCCCACGTTCCCTTCCCACTCTAACATCTGTGGTGCCACAGCATTTCAATGGTTCAACACACCCACAACTGGCTTATTCCTCTCCTCCTCCAGCAGGCTGGTTAGATATATAGATCTGTATACAGCAAGAGGGTTCATGGATCTATTGATTTCAAGACAATTTAAAGTGTGTTTGGCAAGATACCATATGAAGACAGCCCTGTGGGCCATTCTTCATCCCACTACAGTTGATGAGATTGTTCAACATCAAGACCCAACACAGCATTTTTGGTTCATAAGCCAGAGACTTGCTTTCATATTGCCTTGAATATTCCTTTTCAAGTAATCAGATTTACAGTCAGTCTAGCCCCAACAAGACATCTGATTACTGATAATTAATATAGCTACCAGGCCACAAAAATGTTCTTTATTTATCCATCAGATGTGATCTTTTATCATGGATGGCCCTGTTCCAAATTTTACAGGAGGTAATTTTCACTAAAAAGAAAATGGATGTGGCAAAGAAATTTCTTAATGTTACTTGTGCACAGCAATAGAAAAAATAATTAAAATAATCTTAATTGCCTATTCGTACACTGACAGACTAATTTGGAGCTGAAATCAGGGTCATCATTCTGATGGCTGAGACTATACCACTAGTATTTTATAAAGATCAATTCATCACTATATGCATTTACAACATATCTCCAAAACTTCTGTCTCTACCATCTAGAGTAAAGTTAAAATAAATATTAGGGGGCACAGAATAAGAAAAAAAATACCATAATACCACTAGACTGCAGAAATCTAGATTTGACTTGAAAGTTAGTTAATATTTATGGGGTATCTGATTCCCAATTTTGACTTTTGAGTTCTTATCATTTATAAAAAAGTTTTTTCCATCTTTGACATGAGGTGGATTCATTTCTACTGTCATTTACTAAAGACTGGACATACCTTGGGGCTAAAAAAGAGCAAAGACGAGGGCAGCTTTGGCTTTGCAGGGGAGTAGTGGGAGAGGGACCTCTTTACCTGTACACCAGGCACTGTGAGGGCTTCCCAGCACTGTAACTAAATCAATACGAAACACCAACACAGAACGTGCATCTCATTTTTTAGGGCCGCGTGTTTTCCGAGCTGCTTATTCAATCATTTTAACAATTTCTAAAACCACGACTTGCGCCACACGTGTCCTTTCGGTGGGAACCATAGGTGATATGATCAAAGTTAGCCTACACCTAATCAGCGCGCGAGACATAATCAAGAATCTTTTTTTAAGACGTGTTCAATTCAGCGGAGGGCAAAGACCATTAGTCTTTTCCTTATTTACTACGGTTTGGGTGAAATTCCCATTATTTCCATTAATACCTTTCCCGCCATATCAATTATTATAAGGTGCACTCAATAATGCAGCTACATTATACCTCGAGCAAAGTGTCTTTCAGTGCGGTTTCTCAAGCAAACAAGATTTACATCCTCGTGCAAGATCCACGGCTCTACCAAACTAGTGCCATATGTCTCTTTCTTTCCGTCATCGCCCCAGCGACAAAATCCGCCAGGTAGATTCGACGTGGAAAAGAATGTCGGAAACTCGGCAAAGGAAAACGAGCGGCAAAAGAGAAAGTTGGATGGGATTGATTAAAGCAACACTTTTAAGTGTGTTGAAACAAATTTTTCCCTACTGTGGCAGGAGAAATCTGTCACAACAGATTTAGTCGTAAATCGTCCTATCAATACACAGAGAGGAGGAATCTCGTGGGGAAGGGTTTGGTTATGTATTGAACATCCCAAATCTGCGCCCATCGGGCAACCTGAACCAGCAGCACCACATGTGTGTACATCTATGAAACAGCACCTCCACTTTCCTTTAATACAAAATTCCTCAACACCTGGATGCTTCCATGTCATGAAATAAATGCTTGTAGAATAAAAATTTACAGTCCCTCACATGCATTAAATTTGTTTAAACAGTTTTTCAAAGTAAGAGCCTTTTTTTATCTTTCTTTTCCCCCCCCCCCCCTCTTTTAAATGGCGAGCTGTATTTTATAATGGAGCGCCAGCTCTCTGGCGAGCCTCCATTCTTCCAGCCCTGACAGACTGTTTGTCAGCTAAACTCCCCTTGTCATGTATCCCCACCACTGCCAACTCATGCACGGAGACCTTCACTTTTACTGCTACCACTTGCACCCTGCGCAACCTTTGTCATTGATCACTGATCCAACCCAGTGCCCACATGTTCTTCAAGTGCCTACACAAGTAATGAGGTACTTGTGGTGTAAAATTAAACTGTCAACTGTCAGCGATTGATAACCACAGCGAGAGCTGACCTAGAACACCTGCACCCGTGGCCAAGACAGGTGTGACACGTTTGATCGCTGAGCCCTACTAGTCAGCGTGACCCGACGGCGTCCCTCCATGGATTCTGCCCCTGACAGAGATGCCGTATTTCAGCCCCGGGTTTCCATTGCTGGTGCAGGAGCAGCCCCCTCCCCAGCCACCACAGAATCTCTCCTCCACCACAGGGGCTCCAATGCGAGCAACACCACGTTTTGGTGATGGCAGATATTTATGGCCACAGAGCATCTTTATACCTCCCCATCTTGTTGTTCCTGTTTCTGATTCCTCTTCGCTCCAGCTTGGCAGCAGCACCCACATTTATCAGCACTGTTCACCCCCTTTATCAAAGCTTTTGTGAGGACCCCAGGGCTCAGTCAGGGTCTTCATTCCCATAGGTGCATTGATTTAGGAACAACATGGAGTAGCATTTATGGTTATTTTTCTTGTGTAAAGCCTCTGGTTCTGGTTCTGCATCACTACATGGCAGGAGCACAGAGCTGAGTGTTGCTTTGGCATCGTTTAAGTAAACTCAGTCTGATGCTGTTGGGAGCATGGAATAGGAAATCTCCATCCCCCTTCTCATCCATTCCATCACTGCAATGGAGGAACATACCCCTCTTCACCCCGCTCTAATTAGTTTTAGCTGTGTTACTACACAATGTTTAGCCTTCGGTTCATAATGAAATATTTTTAGTCATAATTTTGAACTATTGATTTTCATTTTAAGCAAAGAGGGGCTTTTAAGGCACATGCTGTCTTTTAAAACCCCCTGAAACACATCAGAAAATAATGGCAGGGAGGTTTCTCCCCTCCCCTCTAACAGTTGCACTATATTAAGTTCATGTGATGAGAAGATAAAAATCTATTAACTTGCTGCTGACCTTATCGACACAAGGATCTCTGCAGACATTACAGGAACCATATCTCTTCTGACTTTTACATCCAGAACCTCATGCACCAGCGTCCCAAACCAAATATAAAATCTTCATGATGAGTGAAACAGTGACACATACTCCGACTCCGGTCCTGCCGGCTGGCGGGAGACACGGGGTCCTCTGGGGCCTGGGACCAGCCTCTACTTTCAATTTGACTTCAGGGGCAGATTTTTCACCATATGCTACTGGGGGCTCTGAATCAAAACAGTTTCCATAGGACCATATGCTACGAGGCAAATGTGCTGGATGCAGAAAGGCTTTCTGCTCCCCCATATCACCATGATGTATTGCAAACATAATTAAAGGTGAGTAACGCGGGCGCTCCTGTTTGGGTTAATCATTCCTTTTTACAACTGAAGCCAGTATAAAACAAACCAATTTTCAAATTAGACCAAAAGTCCATCTAAATACACATTGCTCACACAGTCTCACACCTCCCACATTTCCATGTATGCGGCAGAGCCCTCCTCCACAGACAGTAGCTCTGAAAGAGCAAGGGATTTAAGTTTTCAAATTTTTATTATTATTATTAAATAAAAACAGAGCAAGGACTCATAACTGCCTGTGATGCTTCTCCCATTTTAGCAATTAGTGAAATGGGACCATCACAAGCACCATCACGCTCCAGGTGCCAGAAGGCAGGGGTCAGATGGTCTCCAAAAGGGAGCAAAGGTGTAGAGGGCAGGCAGTAGGTGCCACCAGCAGGGCAGCAGCTTTTGCTGCCCCTCAGCTCTGCCTGCTGGGAGGCAGTGGATTTCCAAGCCATTAGAAATAAACCTGCAAAGGGTGCCAGCAGGATTGCACCCCCAAAGAGCCCATGGTTGGATTACATCAAATGAAATTAGGACATTGTGATACCATCAACCTACGTTCATGGGGTTTGCCAGTGTCACCAACACCTAAATTTCGGGAGAATTTGTTCAATAGCACATTTAAGGGGATTTTGCTTGGTCTGGGCCAACTCCAGGGGTAATTCAGACACAGCTCAGCAGGTAAGGTGTCAAACATGCCCATTGCACACCAGAGGCAGAGCTCTGTGTCAGCAAAGCTCAGCATCTCCCAGCCCACAAACACGGCCAGCACTCCACCCGGCTCCTCCACGCTTCGATTAAAACCTAGACCCCAATGCCAACAAATCATGGAACGGCCAAATGCTTTCAGAAGGTATCTGGAACTCAACTGAGCTGCTCCCAAAGCTGCACAAACATCTAAGCCTGCAGAGCAGTTTCCTAGTGACGAGTCAGTGTGTGCAGTTATCACCTCCTCACCAGGGAGGTGTCAGTGCCAAACACAGGAGAGTTTTCTGGGACATCCCATGACTCATGTCTCCTGACCTTATGCCCTGCTCTGGCCACCCACTGCAGGAGACGAGCTGCTGGGCCAGAGGGACCTGTGGTCTGACCCGGCACATCTGGTTTTATGTTTGGGAGTGTGCTCACGTAATTTTCTAGCAGTACCTGGAAAATCCTCAAGTGTGCTATTAATTTGAAAGGCCAGTGTCCTTCCAGAGCTCCTGGCATGCCAACGCAAACCACTTGAGGAGCTCCAAGCTGGAGCAGTGCCCGTGCCCCATCCCTCCCCATGGCTCCAAAGCCCTCCACATGTTTCACTCCAGAGAGCTCAGAGGAGCTCGTGGTTAAGACAAGGACTGGCCAAACCGCATTCTGTATCCCCATTTCAGCCCCCCGTGTTCCTCCATGATCTCTAGGAAAATAGCTTCATTTATGTGCTACCCAATTTACTCTTATTTTACAAGAGCTAATAGCAACACCCATCCCACAGAGGTGTTGGGAAGTGAATGAGGTGGTTAAACACGCCTAAGCCACATTCATATCACGAGTAATAAAAATACATTACAAATACCTAACAATAAAGAAATAACATGACTCAAGCCACTGCTGGTTGTGGTTGTGGTTTTGTGAAACAAAAAAATCTTACTGATGGGGAAAATTGCTGATGATTTGCTTCACAGAAACAAAAAATAAACAAGTACAGCATAACACAGAACAAAGTTACAGTTTGATCGATGATACTCCTTATATTAATAACCGATGCAGGCTGAAAAATTTGGATGTCAATTCAAATGTTTTCAGGGCTCGGAGATGGAACGTAGAGCTCTGCATGCAGCAGTCCTGACAGAAGGATTGCAAACAGCTCATGTTCATCCACTCCAGGCGCCAACATCCGATACTGGAACTGCGACTCGCTGTATTTGCAAGCAAACCCTCATATTTTTATTGCATACGCAGTTCTCTGTTGCTTTGCTGCAAACAGGATTTGAAATCGGTGCACTAAAATGGGAGCAGATAGGCTGCTTCTCACTGATGCTCCCTGCAAGACACTCTGAGAGCAGACTGCAAAGCAGCCCAAGGAGAGATCAGTATGTAAAATATGTCTGGAGCACCACATTCAGCTCACTCCAGCATGCACCATCGAGGAGAAATTAATGATACGTGGAAAGCTCATTCCAGATGATCACAGTGACCAAAACTCTTAGACCTAGAGACTCCTACTTCTTTTTCCCCCCCTGCACCCAGAGAGAATCCCTCTTGTTTTTATTCTAATCACAGAGCTGACTGGAAAACCAGAACTTCCCCAACCACCCAAGTGGAAGCAAAAGTGCTGATTTCAGAGCAATAAGGGCAAAGCAAAACCCAGATCATGCACCTCCCATCCTGGGGTTTTGGAATCGAGAACGGCGCACACCTTCTGGCATCACAAACAGATACATAAAAGCAAAATTAAACAGCTAAGCTCTTGGGTATTCCTTGGGACAAGAAAAAAGTCAGCAAGAAGTGACATCAAAGATAGGCTGTTTACATATTGGGGGACCTGTCTGCCCGTCTCTTCACATTGATTTTTACGGTACAAAAATATTATTTCAGTGACAAGGATGTAAACCTTATTCAAAACAGGATTTAAACCATATCCTGCGAGTGAGGCATCTCTTCAGATAGCCTGCCTGCACTTACAGCATACCGAAGGCATGCTGATTTTCGTCTGCAGTGTTTGTTAAGAGGGTCACAATATCAGGAAGCAGGAGAAGGCTCATCAAAGCCTCGTTGCTCGCCTTCACCGCTCATCAGCTAGACAGTACCTTGTTTTTTAAAGCTGGGCGGAAATGCATCTCCAGTGACCCATTGTTAGAAACTTCCTTTTGTCTTTAAGTTTGCTGGAAGGAGTACGGGGCCCCTTTTAACTCTTTTCCAATAGGTAATTTCCCTTAATTAGGGCTCTCATTACAAGTGAGAATTTATCAGACATGATTAAAGAAGCATCTTGTCTCTTTCCTATCGCCTCAAAAGGGGCATATTTTGATCTCCCAGCGTGTCTTGCAAACACAGATAAGCACAGGCACTGAGCTGGGAGATCACAGCAGAAGTTTGGCCTGCTCAGAAAGTTCATGTTTGGAACTCGGCATCCTCAGAGCTCCCCTCTGAATGGCAGGGTGTCAGAGCTGCCGCTGTGGGGGAGCAGGGGGCTCCCGGGGCAGGCAGGAAGCCGGGCAGATGGGACTGCAGAGCCAAGCTCCAGGGCTTCAGGAGCCACTGTTCCTTAAAACCCCACGTGCACTACACACATCGCCTTCCTGCATGTCCCTGGACTTCACTCCTTCAGAGCATCCATTCCAAGCAGCCATTCCCTCAATATAAAAGCGCAGCTCCTACCTATGCCCTTGGGGTTTTAAATGAAAAAACCCAAATATGGCCATTTTGGAGCAGCTCTCAATGCATTTCCCCCAGCTGAATGTGTGAGAGACGTGATACAGAGCTTGCTGAACCAAAAGCCTGCACTCACACAATGAGTTTGCTCTACAGGTGCAGCCCTCTTCCATCAATGCCCCAAACACTGGCCTTGCTCCTGATGCCTTCTCCTCAGCATCTGCTTCCCCAACAGGAGAAAACCTCCCACTGACTTCCAAGGCAGCTGGATTGGGCTGGTATGTTAAAAATGTACTTGGGCTCTCAGTAATACTATTTACTTTTAATAAGCATGAGTGATAAACTCATGGCCAAGTGTACTATTTTATAGCGTAACTATGGAGATGCAAGTTATTGTTTGCTTCGGTGAACCAACCAAAAGCACCTAAACTCGTAACAGCAAGAATATTTATTTGCACCAAAAGAAATTATGCTTTCCGACCTCAAAATTATGTGCTTACTCTCATTAATGATCTAGTATTTATACTCACATTGAGCACAGAGTGAGCATTAGTCTGACAATAAAGAAGAAATAAGGAATTTTCCAATCATTAAAAACATTCCTAATCTGTGAATCACCTACAATCTGAGGTGTCACAAACATTCATCTCCGTATGTGTCACCCACAAACATCTGTCCCCTCTTCCCCTCGCACGAACACGCATTCCATTCAACCACAGATACAATCAGGCTTTAATTTTATTTTTCTCACATAATGTTAATCAAGAGCTAAAAAGATAATTTCCTTCTACCACAAAGCAATTCCACTGTGGTGGAACAAACTGTTATCTTAAGTTTCACAGAGCAATTGTTCAATAATTCCTGTTTGTGGCTCTTTTCCAAATCCTTGAGAATAGCTCAGGCTGCCAACCCTTCTTAAAAAAAAAAAAAAAAATCACAGCAGAAGCCGAAAAGCACTTGCTGTCACTCAGGGGTTCAGTGGTGGCAGACTCGACCATTTCTCAGAAGAAACTCCAGCTCTGAGACTCCGACATGCAGAAATGCACTGTCTGTTTGAAGACAATTGCCTGGAAAGATATAAGCTCCCAGACTGTAAATTTGTCGCAGCACTGGCCCTCCGAGATGGTGTTATCTTGGCTTGGTGAGTTCAGTGAACTGGAAGCTCCATGAGGAAAAATAATAATAAGGATACTTGGCATTTCTGCAGTGCTTTCTACATGCAAAGCACAGAACAAGCTTCAAGCGTTTAATGTTTATTAAAGAATGGGAGGGTGTCTCGTTGCGTGGAAGGAAACTGATAACGTGGATTTCTTCAGCAAAAGTAATAAAATGTTCTGTTTCTATGGAAAAAAAAAATTAAAAATAATAACAACAGCCCTTAGTCAGAAAGTACCCTGCACGTCAAAATCGCAATTAATTTTAGCCGGTGATCTCACGGAGGAAGGGACAGTCATTTACTGCAGCTCGTACAATGAGCAGCACAACAGGGCGCTGCCCTGCCCGGCGGTGGGAGCTACATCAAATATCAGAGCAATATTAATCACCACAAGTGAAAGTGCAGCACCAAGCTGCCATTTCAAAGTCTCTGGGTCTGAGCCAAGTGAGGAATAGGGCAGGGAGGGAGGTCCAGGGGCTCAGCCCAACAGGCACAGGGCACATGGAGATGAGATCCCACCTGACCTCCAAAGCATCCCAAATTAACCCCATGGCAACCTGGCCAGGATTTTCCCAAGGGTTTGGCCATGATTTGCTCAGGGCAGATCCCACTGCTGGGCAAGTCTGTTGTTATCCACACCACACTTGCATCATGTTCAACCCCAATGCTAAAAGGAAGGACAAACACAATGGTTTTTGCTCCATAATATGAATATCCACAAAGATAATCCACATAAATGGATCAACCACAATTTTTGGCTTCATTTAGAGGTTTCTTTAAAATGCTTCCACTTTAGTACAAATGTATGTACCCAATGAAGTTATTCTCACTCTTGAGCAGAGTAAATTTTAAAAATCAATCCCAGACCTTCTTCTCCAACCAAGAAAAAAAAAATGCCTTCACCCTCTGGTTAGAGTAATACAGTTGGTTTTTCAGAGCTGGAATATATTATTTTATCCAGTCTCTAAAATTTTTAGACTAAGAACAGAACAGAGAACAACCCAACCATTCTGGAAAGATGTTCTCGAGGCAGAAGAGGGAAAACAAACAGACATAAATAACCAGCAGCTGCAGAAGAGCTCAGCTGCATCCATACCTGCACTCTGCACAAAGGCAGTGAGATTTTATACAAGGTACAGCTGAGATGAAAACCCTGCTGTGGAGTTAAGCAGAACTGGTCCCAAAACAAAACCCCACGAACACACTGCCATCAAAGACAGGCTTCACATTAGCCTTTTGACCTGTTAGAGCTCACACATCAGATTAAATGTATAGAACCACCCCAACAATGAGCATCAGCAAGAGCCCCTTGCCATGGTGTTAAAGCCTCATGGAAGGGAAACCAGCTGGGCTTTCCTGCTGCAGGTGGATCCATGTAGCTCAGTGTCTCTGCTATGGCAGAGAGGTTTGTCCTGTTGTCTCTCTGCTCTGGATGAAGCTCAACAAAAGCAAAATCAATAAGGACAGGAGGAGGGGAGATGACAAATCACACACTGCATTTTTGACGCTTCTGTCCTCAGCCACGGAGGTACAACATTGAAATAATTGCCAGGAGTGAAGATATTTGTTAATTCCTCTTCTCTCCCATGGCTTGCCAGGCAAAGCAGTGTTTATAAGGCCAGGTTCTTTTCACAAATCCTCACACAAATCCCACTGAGATCAGCTGAGGTGCTACACAAGCCTCCCAGACCATCAGTGGAGACCACACCTCTCATTCCAAATCCAGGTCCCCACATTCAGTAATTTACCTACTCCACCCCAATCTCTCCTGGCTTAACGTCCCTGACTTTACAGGCACCGTTCCCTTTAAGTTGCTCCTGGCTCAGAGATGCAGACACGGGAGAAGGGCCACCCTGGGCTAAAACACACATACACGCACATGACTTAACACCCTGATCCTCCAGGATAAGCTATGAGCCTGTAAATCACCACACTTCCAGAAAACAATAGCCACCTCTTGTTTAAATAAAACTGCACCTGCTACATTAACATACCACCGAACAATCGCTTTGTTTTTCGCCAGGCATCCAGGCTGAAGCTGCGCTGCTTCCTGACCCATATACTGAAAGGGTATTCTTAGAAGGGGAGAGGGGTTTCACAGAGCGCACCAGTTTAGCAGTGATCACCTTCCTTCCTTCTTTTGTACTGGGGATACGTGGTTTTGTTTAGCTTTCAACAGGTTTATTTCCATCACGGCTCTCCAAGACCTTGCAGCCCTTCTCTGGCAAACGTTGCCTTTTTTTTTTGTTTCCTATCTTGGGCTATTGCAAGCTCTGAAGAGCGATTTGGGCCATTTCGAGTAATTTTTCAGGAGATTCCTCTCCCATCCAAAGAGTTTGGGCCAAGCAGGTGCCAGATGAAAACCTCTTTGCCAAATGTTGAAACATTGCTAAATTGTTTTGCTCTCCCCCCCAGCAGGTTAATTATGATGCCTGTTTCAAGTTTATTTATCTCTACTATGTGATTTTTTTTTATTGATTGTGCTGGAACCCTCTTCTAGTGGAGTTATTTTGCTCAAAAAATGTGCTCATTTTTCAGTCGTATTGAAAAATTGACTGTTGGAGAGGGTGGTTCATGGATGCAGGGAGCAATAAGAGTTTTGTAGAAGTAGGCAGTGGATACAAGAGCCAGCTTCTCCATTTCACAAAGAAACACAGTGTCTCCAGGGAGGAGCATGGATGGGGCATTGCTAAGCCAAAAGAACGTTTTATTCCTGAATCTGAGCCCGAAGCAAACCCAAATCCAGCCTGCCCAGTACATTTCTGCTTAGATGTGCATCTCAAAACAAGCACCCTGCCTCCACTCCCGTGTCCACCCACGGCCGGGAGCGCTTCCTCACGACCAGCTTTCCAGGAACGCGGTGCCCACTCCTCCTAGCATCCTCTTCCTGGACGCCTGCCCCACGCCACGCTTCCTGCTCGTCCCACACTGCTCTCGGCCGGACCCGGCGCCTCCCAGTTCGCGCAATCGTTTCCACTCTCGGCTGCCTGAAGCCAGAGAACTTTGTGGGAGCTGTGCTCCATGGCCCCCGTCAACAGGAACATCAAAGTTCCAGCCATTTAAAACTACAGCTGAACTTATAAAACACCATCTGGATTCAGACCGTCCTACACATTCGTAAGAATATCTGTCCTGCTCCTGCAGGCACTACTAGTAGGTTAGTCCTCTTCCTTTTATTCAAATTACAGCACTGCAGCCTGAGCATCGAGTGGCTTTTAGTAGAGCAGCTCAGAATTAAAGAGAATCTTATCAAACTGCATTGCAAGGCACTGCTTGGAGTTTCAGGTGAATCCTGGAAGCCAGGTTGCAAAGACAGTCTTCAGTGAACTGACTGACCACCATGGGAACTGGGATTTCCTCTCACACAAACCAGCAAACTCACAAGTCCACACCAGCACCTACCACGACTCTTTCATGACAACGAATCTCTGCATGCCTCATCTACAAAGTGCCCAACCAGTCCACTCTCATTATTGTTCCTTTCCAATCAATATATTAAATTACTTTGAAAAAGCTTCCACATGCAAGGCATGACATTTCTCAAAGTCCCATATAGTGGAAGAAATTACCCTGAAAGCCAGGATAACCTCCTGGTCCCTCTATCAGAAAGATGTGCAACCCTATACCAGGGAAACAGATGCCAGCTCTCCTGAAGACCTGCCTTGACCAGCACCCACTCCTGTGCACCCTTCCCCTGTGATGGATCCCAATGCACATCTCCGGCCAACGCCTCGGCCAAACCCCCCAGCAGCACCGTGTGATTTCACTGCCTCCAGACTGGAGAGCCCAAACTGGGGTGCAAAGCCCTGCTGTGCCTCATACCAGGACCAGCACCAAGATGGCCAGTGGGAATCACCAGTGTCTGCAGAGTTTCACCTCTGTGAGTCTTGCCAGCGCTGAGTCTCAGCAGTGACCGCAGCCACCCGTGCACGAGTTGTCACTGTGCCACAAGAAAGGCCACCTGTGGGACAGCCAGGTGCTGGGAAGCCTTTGCAGCCCAGCAGCAGCTTGGGGTCAGGAGGAACCAGTACATCTTACAATGAAGGGAAACTGAGCCAAGCTCAGGACCAGTCCCTTCCTGACACAGGGGCATTTGAATTATGGGTCAAGAACAAAGCGCCCTGTTAATAACAGTTTGTTTCGTGCAGTGAAAAATGTGCAATATTGGGTTCACAAGCTGAATTCCAAACTGCCTGGCCATTTTCCCTTCAACTCTCCAAATTTATTGAAGTATGAGAGCTTGGCTCTCTTTATAGTGTTCAAATGACTGACACACCACTCGGTCATGGAGACTCACATCCCCCATCTCTGCCGTGTCTGAGGGCAGAGTCAACTCTTGCATGAGCACACACACTGCCCAAGTTCAACATCTGCCTGTGCATCCACAGGACAGTTAATTCCTGCTGAGCCCTCAGTTATCAGTCTCCTTTTAGTTTGCTGTGCTGGGGCTTCTCTCCTACCTTGCTCCTTCCAACCCTCCCAAACACAGCGATTAACCGTGCAGGCATCTCTGGAATACAGATGGCAGAGAAGCCACCACTGCCAACATCTCCCAAACTCACAAGGGTCAGAGGCACATTCTCATGTAGGAGGTGAGAGAGATAACTTCATCCTCATGGCAGATGGTTGCCTGCTGGCTGTAGATACATCCAATGCCTGCCAAGCAGAGGGACCAGCTTGTGTCCCAAGGAGGTAAAGAGAAAAATAATAACTGGGGAGGGAGGGCAGGGGGTGTCGTTCAGCCTTGGAGCAAAGCCTAGAAGAAGCACCGCTTGCATCTTTGGCCCCTGCACCCTTCCCCTGCTCTAGTCACTAGAGAGTACTTCTTCCCTTCCCTTTTATCAGTCAGGCTCACAGATTGAATGTTATCAATTGACAGCTTTAAAGCTACGGAATTGTATAAATTAAGTACAGTCTGCAGCAAATATACTGAGGAGCTAGAATTTATATACACACTAGATATGGGAGCTCTTAGTTATTACCCACTTAAGGCTATGGCACTGATGAATGGCAAGGCCACCCCATCCCTGAAGGCACTTTTCATTACCCACAGTATAGGAATATTGAGGGAGTGTATGTATGTATCCAGCATGACTGCTCATTTCCATAGTTCTCCATCAGGTTTGCATTCAGTTTATAAAATAAAAAATTACTCCAGGGACACATTTCACTCATTCCAGAACCCTTTCTCTCTCTCTCTCTCCCAGCCCATATCCTGGCTGCCTCTCTCCTTCTCCCAGACCCGATACTGTAACAATGCCTTTAAATCTGATGGTGCTTATTAAATGAAACAACTTAATTACTATCAATATATAATGCTGTGTACTTCAGCCTCAACCGAGGCGTCTGATCCCATTCTGCTCCTGACCTTTAATGGCCATCAAATCAAAGTAATTTTGGTCAGCTCGGTACAGCTCTGACACATGCCCAGGTCAGGAAGATGAAGGGACACTAATCTACCATGTTACCCTGCCCATTGTTTAATACCTTTTTCAATAGAATCTAATAACTGGAGAAATGCCAGTTTTCTGTCTAGTTTGGGTTAAAACCTCTTTCGTTGAAAATAAATAATTATGGAACATTCTGAATAGCCCAGGGTTTACATAATTGGTGCCTCTTAGACAGAGCAATATACTTGCCTTTGAAGTTTGCAAGGAGAGGAATTTAGGAATTCAAATCAGCGGCAGCGCTCCTGAGTGCGCTGCGCTCTCCATCTTGGAGGGGCCAGCGCCAAAGCAGGCTTAATAAAGGGAAGTGAAAACCACTTTCGATTCACCAAGGTAACACAACAAGTGCATTGCTTCCTCTGAATTGAGGGGAAAATAGCAGGAATGCTTCCACTCAACGGCAGCTATTCTCCAGGCTGAGACTCGAGTCCTTTGGAGGGGAGGGGAAAAAAAAGGAAATCTATCATAAAATAACCAGTACTCCATGCATAAAGACAACAGGGGTGTTTTGGTTCAAGCATTACTATTTATACATATTGTTTCCCTAGTGCTAAACAAAACAGGTTTTCCCATGCCAAAGCAAGGGATGCTGCCAGGAGAACTAGACACCCTGTCTGGATCGGACAAATAGCTTGACCTATTGACAGGGCAGCTGGATGCAGCAATATTTTATAGTTTGCTAATGCACTTGCACCAGGCCACTCTCAAAGCAACCCACGCTCCGGAAAAAAAAAAAAAACAACAAAACAAACCCCTAACAACCTAACTGCAGCACGAAAACGTCACATCAAGGCGGATACCAGCGACTCTCTGGCAAACCAGCCCTGGCTACATCAAATGCAAGAGCAGGAAACTGGGGAAGCATTCAGGGATTGCCAGGTTTCAAACCAGCCCTGCCTTTGCGTTGGTGAAAGAGGGAGGCTACAAATCATATCTGCCCGGCTTTTGAAAACGCCAGTCACGGAAGCTGAGCAGAAAACACAGAAGGATGTTTTTGTTAATTACCTGTTTCTCCGCTGCCCATTCTTTACCTGAAGCCATTAGTCACGTAACAGAGCGGGCAGGTAACAAAACCCCGCGACGGAGATTTATAGGGCATCTCTCAACCCCAGGGTCCCGCAGCAGCTTACGGGGCTGGGATTACATCATGCCAGAGCTCTTCAAAGGCTGAGGGGCCAAAACCGCCCTTGGTGCAGCCTCCACCACCCCGCAGGTGCCGCTCCAGGTCACAAGGAGTCTCGTGGAGCCACAGGGACAGGCTCCATCCCTCCCAGCCCCCGACCAAAGGGAGCAGAAGCAGGATGTGGCAGGCTCTGTACAGCACAGCCTCTGCACTGTCCATGCGAGGGAAACAGGGAGGAATGCCATCAGCTCCGGGGGAGTTGTACGGGTGTAGCTTTGAGCAGGGTTTGTAATCAATCCTCACCCAGACACTTACTTGAGAAGGAATTCAGGGTTTGGCTGTACGTACACCAGAATCACTTCACAACCACTGAATACGTTTATGATGTAATTGAATCCCTCAGTGATTTTTCTTAAAGACAAACCTTATCCATTTAGGGTCAATTCTGCATCGTTAGAGTTAATGGGAGTTTTGCCACTTACTTCGGTGACAGTGGGGCTGAGGAGGGATCAGGGCAGAGCAGATCACACAATGTGTCAGCTGCATCTCTGGCTGTCAACTTCTGCAAGGGTCAGGAAAGGAGTATTTTTCCATTGTTTTGGAGGAAAGTTTACTCTTAAAGGGCACAAACACTGGGACTTGACCAGGAGTGTGTGACCATACTTTGCCCTCATCCAGACTGAAGTAAATCCCGAGGGAAGCTGCTGAAATCAGCAGGGAACCAGTCTCAGCCTGGGCAGTGGTCAGCTGGGCACAGAGGGGTTTTAGCGCTGCCATTATGTGCTTCCCCCACACCAGCTTTGCAAGAACATAGTATCCTCTCTCCAGACACACAAAGCTGAAGTGCAAAATATCCTTTTGATTCAAAAGTAAGCACACAAAAGCATTTTTCCTCATGAACTGCCATGCAAACCTTTTCCCTTTTCCCCGCCAGCCGTTCTCTGTGTCTGATCCCACATCTGTTTGCCCTGAGTGGAAAACACTGGTGAGTTTAAATGGCATGAGTCAACTTCCATAACCAAGAAGGGCACAGCCTAGACCACCAAATCACAGCTTATGAGTCTTTCCTAGCATATTCTGAGATAAAAGATCTCAGTTTTATTCAAACAGAGCCAAACCCTGCTGATACCTAATTTTGCTTCTATTACCTCATTAATAACCTGCAGACATTTGCAGCTTACACTTCTTTATGTCTGCATTGTGGTTGTCATACCAAGGCATGAGGGCTATTCCTTGTTGTATTTGTTTTGGGTTTAATTCCCAGTTCTAGTCTATGCCTCTGCCACCTTTGCAGGGCTGGGCTCAATTAACCCTTTTGTGTTCTCTTTGCAATGAGCTGCAGCAGTCGACAAGCAATACGTGATCTTTTAACAGTATTAATGTATTCACGTGAAAATATTCATTGACAGCTTTATGTAGCATGGCAATCACTAAAAGTAGGATTTAAAGTACAAAAGTGGCATTTAGTTGTTGAGAGTAAGGGCATGTTCACGTGTCAGTTAATTGCAAACATGTTTAAAAAGTGTATTTTCAGCTAAAAACAAACCTATACGTTTAACAAATACTTTTCATATTGGTCAGACTGGCAAAACCAAAAACAAGTTAAAGTAATTTGACCACGTCAGGTAAACTCTTTAAAAAAAGGTTTTAAATGAGGGATAAAACTGTTTACAAGTTTTTAACTGTAAAATATTTCTTTTCTTCTTGTATCTTGCCAATATCAATAAAGAAACAACATGTATAAATATATATAAACAGACACTTGGCATAAGAACACAATTCATGAAATATGAGTAATAGAGCAGGAAAATTCAAAGTATATTTCTTTTTTTACTGTACTGAATGGACAGGTTACTGTAAAGAATACATTATGTGCACATGGATGAAAATACAAAGTGCATGCAGGATACGTAGGATGTGAACAGGGTGTTCATTTCCAGGTAGAAATGCAAACATTTTGGTTCATTTCAGATCTCACTTACACTGCACTATTTGGTGTCATTTCATTGACTCCCATGTATTTGGACTTGAGTCCAGCAAAGCACTTAAACACATGCTTAGCTTTAAGCGCACAATAGTCCCCTTGAAGTCAAATTAAGCACATATTTACGTGCTTTGCTGGATCAGGGCCATACTACAGATTTACACAGATGTAAGTGAGCTCAGATGAGCTCAAGCCACAATGTTTGTGTCCAGATTCAAATCCAATTGGCAAATGCTTTCAAAAGCCGGAGGTATTTGGATTAGGGGTTTTGGTCCAAGCCAATCTGTAACTTTAGTACCTGAACCCGCATTTCTTTTGCGCCCGAGACCCCCATCGGCATTAGTGGGAGCTTTGGAGGCACAAGAAGTACAAGAGTAAGACCTCTGGGACTAAAGAGCCAATTTACTTAAACCCAAATTATAACATTTTTTAACCTTTAGATTAAACCAAACTCCCACCAGAGTTCAGCCCTCGCTCCATTACATTTCTCACCCAGCATTTGGATTTTTTGTTTATCGTATTACTACTGCTTTTGGCCAGCGTTCACTTTATTATATAACATTAACCCAGGAAAAACTAATGGGCACCATCAAATAGCTGTTAACATAAAACACTTACAAACAAGTGCCATTAGTGGACCAGAAGACAGCACAGGAACTCGTTTATATTATGTCTGTTAACATTGGATAAACACAGATTTACAATTTTTAAATGGCAAACGATGTCTCAGTCTGGTCCGAAATTAACTTACAGGTTTTTCACAGACTTCACAGGTCCAGCAATCAGGTGCCACACACTGAACCCCCAGCTATGGATACACCAGCTAAGAGGTGCTGGAGCACTCACTGACACTCATTTTCACCCAGATGCACACACCAGCCTCCAACATCACTAGATTTTTCACCTGGGGCATCAGACACACCAGTCCCTTTCTACATGGGAAAAAAAAGTCTTCAAAGCATCAGGAGCAGAAGTTATCACCTCCCACTCTGCACAGATCAACAGGTTCCTGCTTCTGGTATTGCTCAGAGCAGAGGTGGCTGCTGGCTTTGGGAAGCCTGTGGTTCCCAGAAATGTGGGAAATGCTAGCATGAACATGGGGAATCCCCCCAGCCCAGCACTGAGGACAGCACAAGAAGCTGGAGAGCCCTTTCAGCAATTCCTGCCCTCTCCAGAGGATGCTCCTCATCAGCAACAGCCTCCAACACACACCTCACCCTTGCTGTGCTCAGCAAAGCCTCTGTGGGACAGCTCTGCTGGTTTTGTAAGATGCTCTTATAGGATTAGCACACCTTTTCTTGCTTATTAACCAAAACCAGAGTGAGGTGGTGCTATTCAATCACCTCCATCGTTGCAAATACAACGGTCAGAGCTCTCACAGCACACTGTGAGTGTTCAAGAGAAAGGCAGGCCCTGAGCACCCTTAAAACCATCTCCACGCTCACACATGACTGACCAGGGCAGCAGGGAACTAAGGAAACCCACTGGATTCTGCTGCTGCCTGATGGTCATCTGAACCTGCAGCCAGAAATTAATTAGTTTTCCCCTTTTTTATAAATATTTCTATAGATCAAGGAAAGTACAAAGAACATGGCAGAATCACAGGGCTGGAAGGAGACACAGCAGAAGCGCTGGCACTAAAGGTTGCAACACAAAGTGCAACTGGATGTGGCATCCAACATCTATTCCTACAACGTTTTAGCTGTGGATGGGGAGACTGTGCTGGGAACAGAGTGGTTTGTCGTTCCCCTTAGCTAATCTCCAACATGATCTGAAAAGCACACAGGGGAGGAAAGAAACCTCTTCCTCCTATTGCTTTGGGATTTTGTAACCAAGAGTGAAAAAAAAAAAAATCAGTGCCAGTAGACACAATACTAATATATTGGTTTTCCCTTTTATTTGTTTTTTGTTCCTCCTATTGCTTTGGGTTCCAACACTAAACAAGTGCAAACTTTGCAGGAAAAAAAAAAAAGCAGAAAAGCAGGTACTTCTCAAGGAAACATCAAACCATTTCTTGTAGCCCCTGCCCAAAATACAGGAGAAATAACATTTTGTTGACACCAAGTCTGGGACGACACCTTGAGACTCCTGTTATAGCATGTACTTACACCCAGGAGATGGAGACACCCCCAATTTTTGAATGCAGGCAGCAAAAAAAGCAGCAACACACTTTGCCAAAGCCCAAAATCACCCCCTGGCCCAAACCCACTACTGAGTGAGCAGTACCTGAGATCATGACTCCACACACAGCTTCACCTGGAGCAGGGTGCAAAACATATTCCATGGTGTCCTACAGGACAAACAGCAAAATGTTTGGAAGAGAGAAACCTGCCTTCTGCCCAGCACAGAGCCAACCTCCCTGTTCCTTAATTAACTTGCAAACAAGTGTAGAATAGAGAGCCCAGTTTCACCTGGCACAGCTGAGCAGGTCCCTGCACAGCTGCATGGAGGTAAAGCTCAGGAGATGCACAATCACCCTCAAAATCTTTCTTTTCTCTTTGTACTGAGTGACCTTCACCCCTGTATCTCCCCCCAGCCCCGTGTCCCATCCCCTCTCAGGCCATCTGACACGGTGAACACACCTGTGGGCTTCTGAAAATCTGAGAATCCTGATGCAATCACAGAAAGAAATCAGCTGGACAGCCTGGGTACTTGAAAGGCTGTAGAGGACAACATTAATGGGGCACAGTCCCAGTTCATTAACACATAATTACAAAAGCAGATGTCCTGCTCTTCTATATTGCTTTTTTGCTTTTTTTCCTTGAAAATAATTGTACCTTATTTAACTGCCTTTCTTCACTCAAACACTCAGGAAGCCAGTAGTGATATAACTCTAGTCTAAAATTTACTTTCCCTCAGATGGTGTTGCACATCTCAACAGAGTTTTTTAAAGATATGAAAATCTTTTTAAAGATTTTTTAATAATCACCAAGATCAGCATAGCTGTAATAATGGAAAAATATCCTAAAAACTGATATAGCACCGAGGGCTACACAACACAAGAGTGACTGATGGGTAGTCCTGATAATTCTGTATATCAGGAAGTGGAATGAGAGATGGATAGATAACATAATGTTGTTATATAGCCACAAAAACAAGCCCATAAAGATATTCCCAGAAATTAAAGCCCAGGCTGTCTCACCATGATTCTTTGCTGTGAAATAAATGATACCTCTGGAAGAATGCAAACCCCAAGGACACACCAAAATACAAAAAGGAGAGAAAAATCCTTCTTTTAAAGAACTGAAACTATTTTCCACTTCTATGTGTTAGAGACTAAAGACCTTGACAGAGTGAAGATTGCCCTGTATCTGCTTTCTCCGCCTCTGGATGGATCCCAGGAGGAACAGCCAGCACTGAGTCCATCCCCTGCCAAAGCAGGCTCTGCTCTCACACCAGTTTTACACCAGTTTAGCTCCTGTGCTCTGGGACTGCTTCTTCAACATTCTAAGAGGGAAAAACCCTTCGAGCCAGTGCTGTCTGACAGAAGCTACGGGCTGGGGAAAAGGTCTCTCTGCTCCCGCTCCTCTGATGGTCGAGGAAAAGGTATCTTGGAGAAGAAAGGGATAAGAAGCTCCAAGAACAAGAGAGTTTGGCTGAAAACCCCACCAGTAAAACATACTTTCTCCTGCTAGCCTCCTGCAGAATGTGTCTTCAAGCTATTGGCAGATTTGGACACACATGAAATATCTTTTGCTAATACATTTTCACATTAAATTGATCCAGATAATTTCTGAAACTAAGTACCTTCTTCCAACTTAGTGTGTATCAGCCATGTACTTCTATTAACTCAGTCCAGTGTCAAAATACAGCAATAGAGGTTAATATTTGGACGTAGCTGTTTTTCTAGCCATTCATATCACTTTTATTTCCTTTCCTTTTTTGTTCTTTCCTTAACCTCTTTTTTACTGCTCTTAAATTCCTTGCTTTCATTTTTGCCGGAGTTCAGCCTTCCAGCCCGCTCCCCGATGCTGTTAGACATCAGCTCAGGCTCAGACTTATTACTTCTGATATGTCACTCCTCAGGCAGGGAGCCTAAAGCAACACTGCTCCCTCCAGCCCTCGCAGGCTTCAGCTGGATCCTCACCGACCCACAGAGCACAGCTATTTCTGCAGCAGGAACACAGAGGGAATATGTGGACCTGAAGAGTAAGCCCAGCACCTTAATTTATACTGAGCCTCTGAAAAGGGAGACTAAGCCAGAGGTCAGGATGCACTGAGGTGATTTAGCCATGTTAGATGGCTGAGATCATGTATAAATGTATTTTTATATATTTATATATAGCTGGTTTAGCACTGGGGAAGGAGAGGAAAGCGGGAGAACAGCATATTCAGGGCCTATTTAGTATTTGAAAAGCACCAATCATCTCTTAAAACAGATGTCCTGAGTTATTCCTGTGCAGAAAGGTGCCAGCAGAGCTGATTTGTTTGCTTCCTTCTGCTTGGGGGTCTGACAGCAATCCATCAGACACATCCCAGCTCCCAGACCTCTTCCCCTCACCATCCCTGCCTATTCTCTGGTCACTTCCACCTTATTTCCAGTTCTACCTTTGCTGCTGGCAGTGGGAGACAGACCTTCTGTCTAGGAAGGTTGGCAGGATGAGTTTGATGGTTACTGGCTGTCGTATGCACAAGGTGCATAAACAAAGTGGGTAAAAAGGCATCAGATATTTTCTCATTCTCTCTGCTCTGTGGCACCAGGAAGTGCAACATATTAAAAGGAAATACAGTAATTGGAATTAATATTCCTTTTTTTTCCTCTAGCTTCTTCACCTTTTTTCCTTTCCCACAGTGGTCTCTGCATTCCCTTGTCTCATTCATGCTACATAAATAGTACTGAGCCCTGATGAGGTCTAAATTCGGTTCAAAACCCCAGAAAGGGCTTTTAAGGTTATATCCAAGTCCTCAGACCAGTTAGAACTGGAAGAAGAAATGTCTGTGATTTAGTGTCTAATAAACAAACCACCAAGGTCAAGATGGCATCTTCTCCCATATCCATGACCACTTCCCTCAACATTTTGAGCTGTTGCATGTATCAGCAGTACTCCCTCCAGTGCCCAGCCATGTTTAATTTCCCCTCTATAAATGACTTCCCAAAGAGAAGTGGGTGTGAATTATTACATTGTAAAAAAAAAGGTTTTTAAAAGATGAGCCATGCCAAATGTAAAATAGTTATTGTGTGAGGAGCAAACATAGTAGAGGTCTATCTGGTGAATTCTGGACCTAGGTTTACACACAGCTACAAGGCTGAGGGACAAGAGATTTTAATACCCTGGTTGAGAAAATGAGCCTGGAGATTGTGGTGATCACCTCACCTGTGAAAACCAGGGCTCTTAAATGTATTTCAAATTAGAAATGCTTCACTCTCCAAAAATAAGTGTATGTTGCTCATCCCTGGACCAGGGTCAAACGATTCCTGTTTCTTTAAAGGATTATCCCTTCCAAGGGCTATCCAGCCATTCTGGGCTCAACCTTCAGCTTTCCACAGCAGAGCTGAGTGCTGTTGCCATGTCCTGCCCAGTGGTCTGATCCAAAAGTCAGTCCAGGTCTGATCCACTTTGGGAACCTGGCATGTGTGGAACTGCTTCCCACAGCAGATCCAAACACCGTAGGACCTTGGCTTCTAATGTTTCTCCCTATTTACAAAACATTATATCTAAAACCATTATGCTGGTAACAAAATTGCAATCAGAAGCCCGGAAATTGCTAAATAAAGCCCATTTTACTGCTTAACTTCAAGGAAAACCATAAAATTATCAGTCCTCTCTTTCCTCGATATATTTTCCTCGCAGTTTGCGATGCTCCGTGGGGTATTTTGCTATGTGAACTCCGTGACGGTTTGGCTCCAAATTATCTGAACATAAAACTGAGCTTATGGAGCCTCACTCAGAGGTTGTGTGGACCCTTTTTATTGGCAGGGACTTAAAAAGAACCTTAATAAACCTTATAGGCTTGAGGGACTTCTTGGTTGCTGGCTCTTGCCAGCCACACCGCTCAGGTCCCTCTCGCAGCGCCCGCGTGGAGAGCGGGCTGGAACCACAATCCAGGGATTTTATAGGGCTGGATTACCTGCCGGCGTTGCCTTTTTCCTTCCCTGCGAATCTCAGAGCTGTTTTCTTTGAAAGCAAGCAGGTGATGCTGCAAAGATGCTCATAGCTTAATGCAGCTTGATCACCCAAGATTATGGACAGGGCCAAAAACAATAGGGTTGGCTAAAACAGAGCCGGGGGGGCCATTTGCTGGTAGGGGGAAAGGGCTGATGTGATTAAAGCTGAAGCACGTTCACCCATGTGCAAGCCATGGAGTTCTGACTCCGTGGATTTTCCTTAAAGCATCCATTTCTCCTCAGGATTTTATTACTGCCTCCAATGATGCTGTAATTGCACATGTAGGGCAGCAGGCCCCAACTTTAATCTACATTTCTCAGGGCCTAAGCTCTGTGCAGGCTGCCCCTGTTTGCACAGAGCCCAGCACAACAGGCATCCAGTCCTGGCTGCATTCTGTGGTTGCTGTTTTAATTCGAGTCATAATAAATAATAATGTCAGGTTGGAAATAAATCTTTTGTGTTTGGTCCATGACTGATCCTTCAGCTTGGTGCTTGGTAGAAGCCCCAGCTGGGAAGGTTTGCTGCATCCCATCCTGGTTCTGACTCTGTACCACCCCTTCTGGCTCAGTCTCAGCTCAGTTTTCACTCAGGGCATTGGTACAATACAGATAATTTCACCTTTTCTCTCATTCTGAGGCTGGTCACTGATATTAAAGACACTGCACAGGTTTATTCACTAAGATCTCTCTGATCTGCATCATCTAGAGTGACCTAGTGCATCATTTCTTCATTTCTCAGTTACCTTGGCTTTATTAGGAAGCACAAACTCCTGGACAGTAATTATTCAGGCAGAGCACAGCTGCTTAATAGCTTTTTCACAGGCAGCCAGTGACTACTGAAATACTGCTTTCCTTATGAACTGAAAGAATCAGGACAAATATCTCATGCTGTTTATATTTTACAATTAAGAAGTCTTCATTATTGCTGTAAATCATCATTATCATGGCACAGTAACAATGAAACAGCAAAAGTATAAAGCAGTGCAGTTAGCTCAGATACAGCTGATATCACTTTGCTTTTCAGTGTTGTATATTCTTAGACCAATGCTCCATGCCAGTCCCTGTAGCCAAAAATACATCAAGAGCCTAAAAAAAGTAAAATAGACATCACTTCAAAATTATTTCAAACAACATATTTCCTTTTTTTTCCCTTTATACAGAGCCACAAAGAGAATGGGAAAGATTAAAACTCACCAAAAGCATTACTTAATTCCTCACCAAGGTGCAAGTAAATAAAACGTGCCACGGTAAGTTCAAATCACAAAGAGTTTTCAAGAGGGGAAGGTTAATCATTTCTGTCAAACATTGGAAATGTTAAATGGTTTTTAAATCAAAAATATAGGCACCACCAGTGACTCAAGCTGTGCTTTAGACATGTTTGGGGTGATTTTTTTCCAGCAGTCAGTGCTTGTCTCTCACATACCTTCTGTTTGTCTGAGATGAAATCGGGAGGCAATAAATGCAGCACTTACTGGAGGCACCAGGTACTTTCAGCAGCAGGGCTATTTGTTCAGAAAGTACAAATTCAGGCTGTCTGGAGAACCACAGTCCTTGGAATGGAGAACCAGGGGTGCTGGACCCCTCCCACACCCCCCAAGTGCCCACCGCAGCCCTCAGAGGTCCTCAGCCCATGGGAGAGACGGGGCACGGTGGGAATGAGGATTCAGAGTCACCACAGTCCCCCCATCAGCAGCGTTCATATTTCATCCTAATGGCTGAAATGACTCTTAAATGAGGCCAGATTATAGGGCAAACCTAATTCACTTAGGCTGATGTAAATCCAGGTATCTGTTACAGCATCACATGCTGGGGCTCACCGCAGAGCAAAAGCTGCTGATAACCCCCCCGCCCCCAAGGATGAAGGGAAGCAGATTCCTCCCAGGCAGACCCAGTCCAAGGCCCGTTGAAGTCGGTACAAGCTCCTTCAGCTCCAGTGGGTTTGGGATAAGGCCCACAGTGAGCTCTGAGCCAGCTCTGCTGCCAAAACGCAAAATCCTTTTCCATTGGCTTTGCCAGTTTGGTGTTAATACATGTGTGAAGGAGCTTGGGGCAGGGGGGGAAGTTTTTGAGGGTTTGTTTTTTTTAAACTGAGGAATGATTTCACCCCTGCCAGCATGTGGACTTTGTGCAAAAGAACAGGAGAGCAGGCGGGAGATATTTTCCTGAAGCCATCAGCTCCCTGCTGCAGCATCTCAGCAGAGGGTGGGTGTGTCCATCACAGGGACCCCTGGGTCCCTAAGACTGGATTAGTCCCCTCTCTCTGCTGCAGAAGGGCAAATCTGGAGCCATGGGTGGGCATCAGTACAGAGCCCTGCTCACCACACCCAGCTGACACAAAAGGAGGCCCGGTAAAACCTGGGATGTGGGAGAAAAGTATCCCTTGGACACAGGTGAGCCTCCCATCCCACTATGACAGGACCTGCTACAAGCTGGTATCATTTCTATCCCATTTTCCCTCATAAGCAACAGCCATCCTCCAGCTTTCTCTGCCACTCAGCTCTTTCCTCACTGCCTTGTTTTACGTTGCACATGTCCCACACAAGATGCTGTTGCCCCTTTGGCTTTCCAGGGGAAGGGCTCTGCCTTCCTGTGGCTTTCAGAGCATGTAGCCCGGCCAGTCTCAGAATTAGACTGGGGCTTTTCCAGGCTGCCTCAGTATAAACAGCTTCAGTAGGGCACATGTTATACGGTAAGATCATCCGAAACCAAACATTTTCCCACTGCACACAATAAACATCCATAATAAATTACATTATACAAAATATATTTATGGCTAATTTTTTAATTTAAACCACCTGGGAAATTTTTGTTGGGCTGGTTGATATGAAGGTCTCAGTATTCTGGTAATCTAATGATATCTAATAGACAAAATAGTATGATGTTACAGCAGTCTCAAAGCTTTCATTTTCTGTATCCCTCTCAGAGATCAAACTGGCAGAACTCATATTTTTTGAAATTTTATACATAATTGGTGATGCAATTGCCAAAAATAACCTATTCATAGAAGTCTCGCTCTTCTGGTTTCTAACTTACTGTAATCACGGAACAGAGCAGCGCGCTGCTTTGCAATGGAATATGGGTTTGGGTCAGGGAGCAAGGGCTACGATTGTGTGGCAGTTTCCATTCTGAGGATTATTTTACAGGCAATTTAAATTTCGTTTGGAGTTTAAACAGGGCTAAAATGTAGTGCACCCATTCAGACATATAAGCAATTCTTCAGAAAAGAAATAAAGCTGTAGCTTGGGTATATTTCTTTTCTGAACCAAAATTTTGCTCCAATATAAGATTTTCTAAACAAAAGCTATTGGTGTCAAAGGAGAGAAGAGTGCTTCTGTTGCATAAATTAAGCCCAGAACTGTAATCTTTCCACCATAAAACTCTCATCCTCATCACAGATCAGCCAAGATTTCCAAAAGACTCGAGATCATCACAGATCTCTCTCTAGTCACTACAAATCCCAGCTCAATCCGTGCTGTGGATCTGCAACGAGCACTTGCGGCTTGGTAGTTGCTGGACTCATTTTAAAGTGCAGCCCATAGCTTTAGCTACTTCCTTGCCTCCTGTTGTTCCTGGGACTTGGAGGCCATGTGGTACATTTCAGCCTTAACTCTGAATTTCCTTTATTCTGAGATCAAACTCTGACATTCCCTCAAGGTAGTGGGGGTTATGTCGCTGCGTATATCCCAGTTTAAAAGATAATGCTTCACTGAAACAGACCACAGCATTAAACCCTGAAATAAAACGAATTGTGTTTCACTTCCCAACTCTTATGGCTGGATTAACTCACATTTCTTTCTCTTTGTTACATATTTAGCACCAAATACAATATTCATTGCAGGCTAGCTTCCCTCCTCCCACACGTATCCGTGGCTGCCCTTTCTTCCAGCAGCACTGGAGAAGGCAATGCCTCGGCATAGCCTGGAAATGCAAACAAAAGGGAGGGAACATAAAGTCAATGAGTGATCAGGCAGGGTTGCTTTATACCCTGAGAATTTTGAACTTTTTATTTAAAATGGCAATGCAAAGAGGCAGAGTCCTGGGGACAACAACATCCACTTCTCCTTAGCTTCTCCATCCCCTTCCCTACCTGGCTGTTTCTCTGCCAGTAAACACCTCCCTCCAGCAGCTCCTGCAGCAAAGGGGTCCTGGAGGTGCTTCCTGATGCTTACCTGTCTATATCATGATCTATACTGGTCCTGTCTGCGTGTTAAGAACTGCAGCAGTAACCTGTTGCACAGGAACACGGCAGGAACCCACTGGAAATCCATCACAGAGCAGTGATCAAGCCACTGGCCCCAGACCCCGTTCTCTGTACCCAACCCTCAGCTCCTACACCCTATTCCTCCTTCCTACCTTTGAAAAACCCATCATTGCCTTTGCCCTCAGAGCCAGGGACAGGGCACTCCTGAGGGTGCCTGTGATCCAGGTAAGCAGTGCTGAGGATGGAAAACACTTCGAGCCAGACGTTGGTTCTGCGTGGTCGGAGCTGAACCTGGGTTTTTTAATGACCATTTCATTTTTAAGTGCATTCCTGTGATCCCAGCCTTGAGCTCATGCCTCCATATGAAACTGCACTGCTTTAACTGGGTGCATGGATTATAAAACCAGGAAGAGTGGTCTGGTCTGCTCCCCCTGTATAACACAGGCTACAGGAATTCCCTAAATTAATTCCTGTTTGGATTAGCTCATATCTTTTTAGAAAAACAGCCAACCTTAATTAAGACAAAGGAATTCCACTGATGTTAAAACCCACCCAGCTCTCAGTAAATAGTTTTACTGGTTAAATACCTTCACTAATTAAAATATGAACTGCATTTCTAATCTGCATTTGTCCAGTTCACTTCTAACATGACACTTGCATCTGCTAGTTTGAAAACCGTGTGAGATTAAACCTTTCTGCTCTTCATAAGCCCCTTCTTGCCTAACTAAACTGAAATGATGTAAAACTGATTGTATTAAATTACAGCAAAAGAGCACCAACTTGCTCCAAAAATGACAGCAAACCTAGTTAAATTTTAAATAAACAAATATTATGAATTCTTGGTTGGAAACCTGAGTGTCTGAACAAGCCCTTCCAAAGCTAAAGTACATTTGTTTAAAAAGTGGTTTACTGCAAAGCAAGGCAATTCTGTGGACAAGGTTTCATTAGCTGAGATTTATAAAACTCCATCTGCTTCCCCACTGCCCTTTCCTCATCCACCCCGGGCTGGAGCAACCACCAACACTTTCTTTCTTCCACCACATACCTGTCCTGGCAGAAAATTCATCCCACTTTCTTCTTCAGCAACTCAGAGAGCTTTATCAGGGAGCTGTGCAGAAATACCTTCTCTGTCCAGCCACCTTTACTTCCATGGGAAGGCAAAAAAGATTTTACAATGGATACTCCCACCACGGAAGCACACGATTAATGCACTTGGGAAGCATCCCAGGGAACAACACCCAGGCTGCTGAACATCAACACTGTGTTCCCTACATGCATCCAGAATGTTTCAGAGCCTTTGTGGGTGTACAGATATTGGTGTCAGGACTACAAGCACCCCAGGAGCCTGTGCATACCACAATTCTCTCTGAACTATACACTGTACATATATTAATCACAATTACAAGTAGCAAATGGATTTACCAGCTTTTCTCTCTCTCTGTGCACACACAGAACAGGTATTATACACACAGATAGATATATCTCCGTGGCATAAGCAGAAAAGTATGATCTGAACACACATGTATGCACACATCTCCACAGGCACAGCCACATCCACACTTAAATAAGTAGGTGAATAGGTGAATATGAACACTAATAGCCATTTATGGCAAACAACAATGAAAGCTGTCCCTGGAGCCTGCCTAGGGTACGGCAGCCAAAATGATTGAGTATGTACAGGGCACTGCTGCAGCAATGGCACTCACTTGGGCCTCCTTTTAGAAATGATTAATATTTAACCGACTTGGTGAACCTGGCTTTGGTTTTAGTTATGATTAGATAACAGGGTGCACAGAGCTGTCCCATGAAGGACGTGGCGGGATGTCCGAGCAGCTGCCACTCGTGCTTTGTGAGAAGACAGACAGAAAGTGAGAAGGGGAGAGAGGGAGAGATAGGAGACAGTGAAAAACAAAAAAAAACCCAAAAGTGCTCAGCTCCGTTTGTGTTTGTTTGGAAAGAAAAGGGGGAAAAGCAGCCCGAGAGGCCGGTGTAATAAGATGCTGTAGCTTTCATGAAAGAGGTGAAATAATTTTAAACACAGACACACAATGAGTTTATTTATTTAGAAAGTTGTTAAATAGAGTCTGGGAATTCAAATATTCAATGTTGACATTGTACAGAGCTGGCGGGGAGCCAGCCCCAGCTCTCCAGAGGGACCCAATGGCCACGGCGCCCAGGCCCTCGCCCCTCCCAGCCCACTAACTAGGTAAAAGCCATTAGTTATACCCACAAGCAATATCTGAATCCGAGTCAAATAATGTTGCCTCAGCCAGCCAACTTCAAAGGCGTGTAAGTGTGTTTGGCTTTTTAGTGCTGGAACTGCAGCAATATGTCACACTTTTGAAAGAGTTTTGTAAACAGTTCCTTCCCCTTTGTAGAAACATTTCTTAAGTTTCTTGTACCCCATGTAAACAGCGTTAATTAACAAGGGTTACATTTTTCATTTACAAGCAGGGCTGTATTAATAACGAGCTCGCCTTTTGGACCTTCCCTTTCCTTTGTGTCCTTTCTCTGCCCGGCACCGCGGCCGGCCCGGTGTGGCCGGGGAGCAGCCAGGAGGCACCGCAGAGCCCAGCCCTGGGCTCAGCCCCGGGCGGCATCGCCCAGCACGGCACCGCATAGTTGTTCCCAAATTAAGGGGTGGCTGTTGGCCCTGAGTAAGAGAGAGGGATAGAAAGTGGGGAGAGGAAAGAATGGGGAAGAGGGGAAAAAAGGGAGGAAGAAGAAAAGAAAAAGAAAAAGAAAAAGAAAAAGAAAAAGAAAAAGAAAAAGAAAAAGAAAAAGAAAAAGAAAAAGAAAAAGAAAAAGAAAAAGAAAAAGAAAAAGAAAAAGAAAGAAAGTAAGAGAGAAGACGAGCAGAGAAAGAGTGAAGGAAGGGCAGAAAGAGGGAGCGAAAAGCCACACGCGCGCTCTCCGCCCTGAAAAGGGTTAATGAAGCGCCTGGTGAAAATGNGAACGAGGGACGGAGGGACCGAGGGACCGCCGGCCGCCCGCGCTGCCGCCCCCGCGCCGGGCCCGGGGCATCGGCACCCGGTGCCCGCGGCGGTGCAGGCGCCCGGAGGAGAAGGCAGTGGTAAAGGGATGGCAAATAAACAGCCTCGCCGAGAGGGCCGGCAGGCGGGACGCGGCAAACATCTCCCTGCTCGAAAACAAATTCCCGGACAGTCTTAAACAGGCAAATAAACTTGCCGGCTCTGTTTTTCAATCAAGCCTTTTAAGTACTAGACTGAGGCAAATTACAGGCGCAGGAAAACCTGCTGAAACTTAGGAAAGTGCTATTTTACTATCTCAGATGGTTAGAGGGATCTGGATCTACCTTGACTGCACTAAATTGCCTGTAAAAAAGTGGTGATAAAGTGTAAAAGTAACAAGTGCCTCCTTATTCACGTGTGTTCCCCTAATCTGATCACCTTCTGTCTCTTTATGAGGCTACTGGGTGGCTGGGGCTACCCAGGGCCGGCTGCTGGGCTGCGGCGGCCCGTGCTGGGGCGGGGGTTATTCGGGGATACGGTTTCACCAGGCGGGCACAAACCCACCCGAGTGGAAAAGCAGCTGCCCCGGGGGCCGGGGCCTGTCCCTGCGCCTTGCGGAGCGGGGATGCCCGCGCAGGTGCAGCGCGGTTGCGGGCGGCCGGGCCCGCACCCCCCGGGCCCGCACCCCGCACCGCTCCCCGCACCCCGCTCCTCACCGCCTGCCTCCCGAGAGCGTGGCGGGCAGACCGACTCCAGCGTGTGTTTTCCCTTATTTTTACAGCTGGACGTTTAAAAAAATCACTGGCTATTCCCCGCGTGGCTCTTTTTGTTTCTTCTGAATTATTTTTCTATTTATTTTTTTTAAGGGGGGGCAAAGTCTCAAAATTATTTTTTAGCAATTTTGCACCGAGGTCAAGAAAATACCCTTCAGGTATGCTCCCTTAATTAGGAGGGAAAAGCTTTCCTGGATATTGGCGACAGTCACGCAATCGGGGCGACTTTTTCTTTCACGCATAAAGCAGTAAAAGTGAAATAATACAAGAAGTGCGCTTTATCCCGATCTGTACCTTTTTCCACGTAAAAGGGTGAAGGCTACAAAATATTTTCTATTCCTAACTCAGGCAGAAAGAACTGAAAAGCTAAAACCTTTTTTTCTCAAACGACTAAATTAAAGGGGTCGCCTCCAACCCTCCTTCCACTTGCCATGAAACTGAGACGTTCTTCGGGGGGGAAAGAAGCAGTTTTTCGGAACACAAAAAAGAAATAAATCCCGGCTTTTTAAATATGATTTCCTTTATGAGTCGATTGTAACCGAAGGATTATTTAATGCAACACATCTGTCTAGGAGGGGAAAGTGCTGCTGCTGCTGCTGCCGCTGCTGCTGCGAAAGCCAAGACGCGCAAAGTTTGCAGTCGATCGGATCTCGCCCGCGGAGCTGGAGCCGGAGCAGGAGCAGCAGCAGGAGCCCTGCATCGCTGCGCAGCGAGTAAAGCAAGGGAGAGGCGAGGAAACCTGACGGATTTTGTCGGGGATGGGAGATTTTTTTCCCATAATTAGCTCCAAAGCAGGGATGGCAACCTTGAGATTTAACAATATATTTGTTTTCAAATTAAGGGCGCTGGATTATCCACTTTAAGATCACCTAATCAAACGCAGGTTGCTGCTGTTGTTCAGGTTCACAGAAAAGCTGATGATGATCCAGAGACATCTTTCACTTCCCCTTTTCCACGCTTTTCTATTTTTTCCCCTTTCACAAATAAAGAGTAAATAAGCATCTGCTTTTTACGTCACGCAACTTATGCAACATTTCATCTGACTTTTTTTTCCCCTGCCCATTTTTTTTTCACTCGGGAATGTGAGTTGCCATCGCCATGGATATCAAATGGAACTTGCCCAGATGTGTCACAGAAAATAAAGACATCAGTTGCTTTAAAAATAGGACCCGAGAGCTGGCGAAGTTTTGTTGTTGAATCCCTCTTCTTAGAAAAAAAAAATAAGATTAATAAAAAAAAAAGAGCCCCAACACTGCAGCAGTTAAAAGCAGAGATCCCTATCATAAAGGAGAAACAGATGGGGTGAGCGTAAGACAAATAATTAAGCAAGTCGGGCTTTGCGTGTGGACGGCCGAGCCCTCGCCTCGCGGAACACAGACCTTCGGGCGGCCAAACTGTATAAAAAAGTGCTGGAAAAGCGCCTGAAATTACAACATTTACATCAACTTTTAGCGGGTGACTCCAGCGGGCTGGGAAGCGCTCCGCGCTGCCCGGCCGCCCTGCTGTCCCCCGCCGAACCGCGCGGGGCATCCCGGCCACGCGGGGCGGCTCCGCGGCCCCGCCCGCCCCGCTCTGCCCCGCACGCCCCCCGCGCGGTCCGGTTCGGTGCTGGGAGCCGCTTTTCGGCACAAGCCCTCGGGCGAGCGGGGCAGGGCCCGGGGGGGTCCCCGGTAGCCC
>VXAD01012986.1:0-30559 GCA_013399195.1 Dicrurus megarhynchus | reverse complement strand
TGAGAAAGCGCAGATAAAAAGCGAGCCATATGTTGTCTGTAATCTCCCAAACCCTCGCTTCAATTACTGCCTCCCCTGAGCCTCCGCCGCCCAGCCTAAGTAAACAAGCCCCTCTGAAAGAGGACCCTGCTTTCCAATTAAAAGCGTCCTAACGTTTCTCCTCTCCCTAAATCCTCCTGAGCGAGGAATGTCCTGGCCCCGGCGGCGGGATGTGGGCTCGGCAGGTCGGACCGAGGGCACGCCGCACAATATCCATCGCCTCGGCCCCTTCCCAGGTGACGTCAGGGGCAGCCCCAGACACTCATTAATTTCTCCCCCCTCCTCAGTGGGGAAAGGCTTGAAAGGGAGAGTTAATTAAAAGTAATCCCCCGCCAAATCCGGCTTCACTTTTCCTTCTTTCCCTTTGACACTGGGAGGGATTTGGGGAGCAGGTGTTGGCGGGGGGAGGGCTTGGAGAGGCTGCTCTGAGCGGGTTTTCCCCCTTGGAGTGGGTTTTGAGCATCATGGACTTGATGGAGCCCATGAGCCTGTGGCCCTTCCTGGACTGGAGGGGAGTGGGGTGCTCACCTCGTGCTGCGGTGCAAACAGGTTCAGGCACCAGCTGACATTCCTTCTCTGATGATTTGCAGAAATCTCTACCTTTCCATCAAAATTAAACTCCTCCAGGTTTCAGGAAAGCCAGCAGCTTGGCCGAGACCTTGCCTGAGCTGGCACTGAGAAGGAGGCAGCAGCCACTGTTCAGCCCCATCAGCCATCAGAGACTCCACAGCCTGGGCCTCTCCTTGCTGGGCCTCTCACACCTACTGCAGAGACATCCCTTGGGCTGGGCATGCAAGGAAACAGCAGTTTGTCTTTCCTGTTGGTGTGGGCATGTTGTGGTTGTGCTGTGAGTGAACAGGGAGCTCGAGCAGCAGCAAGGCTCTGATTCCCGGGGGCCAGACCCAGCTCCCAGCTGTATGGGGACTGCCAGCATGAAGAGCTCTCCCTGTCCCATCCATCCCAGCCCACTCACAGGGAAGGTCTCTGTATTGGCTGGAACCCCGGAGATAGCCTAGTAGTGTGGAGAGAGGAGGTAACTGGTGCCTGAGAGCATTCTTGCTGCTCCCCTGGGATCTTTGCCTCCCCTTGCCCTGGAGATGTGCTCCTGTCTTTCCCTGTTCCCACCTGGGCTGCCATTGGATTGAAACTTTTCTGGTATGATCCATGTTAGCTCTTGCCATGGGGTTTGACCTGGCCCATTTTCATCATGAATTACTCTGAGCCAGGCTCACACTCCTTGGTGCATGCCCATCTCCCAGAGCCTGGGATGGACTTGCATCTTGCATCCGTATCAAACCAACGCCTCAGCTCCATTATCGATTCCCAGATGAGTGGTGCAGGAACTTTCTGGAAAAGGCTGTATGTGATTTATAGCTAGTGAGAGGGAAGGACCTGTGCTGTCAAACCTGCATCACAGCCCTTCCACACGGGCTGAGCAAGCGAGGGCATTGGCACAGTGGAGATGCAGTAAATGAGGAGAGCTGGGAAGAGGCATTGTCCGCTTTCCTGGGGCAGTTCCTGCCCAAAGGCTGCCCTTTGTGGCAGAGGGCAGCAGGGAGATACACCCTAGTGCCTGGGAATGCAGTGGAGCAGCACATCACAGTGAGTACCTGAGAGGTGAAGGCTAAGAGACCCTGGGTTCCCAGGGAGATTTAAAACTCCACAGAAAGAAGAAAATACGGGCAGAAAGTTGCCCCTTATATGTGTGATTAAAAGTCTGTGCTCTAAAAGGAGTTGTCCTCCGTGGTAGAGCAGATCAAGAGGGGTTTGTGAGGGGTTCTTGGCTAACATGTTGCCCTCTCTGAGCATCCCTGCTCACCCATCACCCTGATCTCCGCCAGCCTGGGCTGTCTGGGCAGAGGGCCCCAGTCTCTATCCCCAGCTGGGGAACAGCCCCAGGGGCATAGTGGTCCTCAATGATTGCTGTTGCCTCACTTGGATGTGATCTGTGTGTCTGCCCAGATGTGTCCCCAGCTGTGGCCTGGCTGGAAATTCCTGTGGAGCAGGCAGAGATTTGGGTCTGATGGAGGGAAAATCAGCTGCCCCAGGGTTTCACATTGCAGCTGCTCAGACTTGGGGAAAAGAAGAACCCAAAAGCACATCTGCTGGCTGAGCAGTCACAGACTTCAAGTGACCGTAGCTCTCCCCACTCTCTGAGCTGCCATGGGACAGGCAGCCCCAAACCTCAGCTTCTCACACATACTCACAACAAGATCCCCACCAACACCAGCTTGTTTTGAATCTCCCTGATTATTTTGAACATGGAAATGGTGTGTGTGGCTTGTTGTCTGTAAAGGACCTACTTTTTTTCCCTCCTTAGGCAAAAGTGATGATGAGGACAGCATCTGCAAACTGGGCCAGGCCTCGGGGAAGGGCACCGAGGATGGGAAGGATCACAAACGGCCCAAGCGGCCGCGGACCATCCTGACCACGCAGCAGCGGAGGGCGTTCAAGGCATCGTTTGAGGTCTCCTCCAAGCCCTGCAGGAAGGTATGGGGAGAAGGGCCCGTGCTCAGCTGCCTCCAGCCCTTGGGGGTGTCCTGGGTCCTGGGCAGTGAGCTGCCCTGGCTGATCTGACCCTTCCTAAAGTCCCCCTGAAAAGGTGAGCGGGCTGAGACACCGCTGTCGCTCTTCTCTCCCAGGTGCGGGAGACGCTGGCAGCAGAGACAGGGCTGAGTGTCCGTGTGGTGCAGGTCTGGTTCCAGAACCAGCGAGCAAAGGTGGGTACAAGGGGTCCATCGCTGGGGCTCCCTCCCTCCTGGCTTTGGCCAGGGGACGATTTCATTCCTTTTCTTCCCTTGCTTCTCTCCCAGATGAAGAAGCTCGCCAGGAGGCAGCAGCAGCAGCAGCAGGACCAGCAGAACACACAGCGCCTGAGCTCAGGTACCCTCCTCACAATTTGGGTTGCCCTATTTCCCAGCCCTCTCCAGGCTTCCCGGTGGAGCTCGGCCACCCAAAAAGCAGCAGTCTGACCGCGCTGATGACTTGATCTTATCTTGCAGCCCAGACAAACGGCGGCGGCGGCGGCGGCACAGGGCTGGAGGGGATGCTGAACCCCTACACCACCCTGGCCCCGCCCCAGCAGCTGCTGGGCATGGAGCAAAGTGTCTACGGCTCCGACCCTTTCCGGCAAGGGCTCACCCCGCCCCAGATGCCCGGAGACCACATGCACCCCTACGGTAGGGCTCTGGGGTTGGTCTCTTGCCTTCTCTCCTTCAAAGACATGCTGGGTTGTGGCGGGGGGGGGCTGCCCCCACCCTTAAATACCTTATGCTACAAAAGCTGGGGCTACCAGGCACCGTCAGGGTGCTGGAGGACAAAGCAGGCGCTGAACCCCTTCTGTCCCTTCCCTGCTTCCCAAGGTGCCGAGCCCCTCTTCCACGACCTGGACAGCGACGATACCTCACTGAGCAACCTGGGGGACTGCTTCCTTGGCACGGCGGACGCGGGGCCGCTCCAGGCACGAGTGGGGAACCCCATCGACCACCTGTACTCCATGCAGAACTCCTACTTCACCTCCTGAGCGCAGCCTGGTCCCCGGCGCGGGGCTGGCCCAGGAGGGGCCGCGGAGCTCCCCGGGGTGGGAGGGAGGGGAGCAACACTGCTGGGATGCCGACAAATATGTTGTAGCTTGGGATTCCCAAGGAGCGAGTTAAGTTATGGGTTGCATAGTTTCATGTTTCTCTTAGGAGCCTAGGATTAGGGACAGGAGTGGTTTTTGCAGCTGGCTGGTGGATTTTCAGATTTCAAACGGGGACACAAATTTCTCGTTTCGGCAGAGGGAGGGGGGGTTCTCCTGTAGGAGCATCCCAGTGCTGTATCCCGCCTTCAGGAAGAGCAAACTGCTGATCTTCATGGGGAGAGCCTGCAGCATCGGCCAGGCTTTGAAATTTGAAAAGCTGACAACACTTTGGGGAAACACGAGGGGAAATGTTGCTGCAGGGTTTGTTTTTTCCCCTCTGTTCCCTCAACCAGTTTGAGCGCTCGCTGCTTAAACGTAGGGACTTTTAAGATAGAGATTCCCATGCGGATATAGAAAGCTAGAAACCCCTACCATTGTCCCTGTCCCCGAGGACGGGGCTGTGTGTGTGGATGTGTGTGTGTGTGGGCACGCACCTGTGTGCGTGCAGAGCCGTGTGGCTGGGAGTGTTGCACTGCACGGCCACGCCTGCCAGATTGTATCAACAAAGTTTATTTCTAAGTCTATCAGAAATTTACTGTACAGCAAAAGTAACTTTATTTTCAGTGTGAACCATATTTAAGGAAATACTCAATGCACTTAAGTTATAAGAGGAAATAATTTACTTTTTATAAACGTTTTGTTTAGGTTGCAAAAGCCCAGTGGCAGGGAAGGAACATCAGTTCATTTCAGGCGATAGGTTTGGGTTTTGGGGTTGGTTATTTTTGGTGTTCTCAGGTTGCCCCACTGGTTTCGAGGTGCAGTTGAAACACAAAGCAGAGCTGCGTCCAGAAACCTGCTTTTTGCCAGCAGACTGATGGGGGCAGCATGGTGGCCAGGTCCTGTCCCCACTGCTGGACGTGTCCAGGAGGTCAGTGTGGGGTAGATGGACATGCTGCTGGAGCTGGTTGGACATCCCAGCCCATCGGGGCTCAGCCATGCTTCTCCACATCACCTTTTCCTTCCCCAGCAGGGTCCAGCCTGCCTCCACCAGCCACCCCATCCCATCCCCTCAAATCTGGGTGCTAGGCCGGTGTGAGCTGCTGTCCTGGCACTGGGAAACGCTGCAGCCCAAGCCACCAGCCCTCGGGGGAAGCAGAAAGGAGGGACAGCCCTGCCTTTCCCACCCTGTGCTCGGCTTCATCCCTGCCAGACCTGTGGGAACCTGGGGAAAGCTCTCCTTGGGGTCGAGCCTTCAGCTGGCCCTCACCTCATCCCCACACTCGTTTTCATGCGTTGTGTCCTTTTGTGCTGCTGTTCACAAACGATGTAAGCGACAACCCGTAAAGACGTGCAAGTGACTGTGAGACTCAAAACACTGGCTCGTCACCACCGTCCGGTCTGACACTGAATGTAGCAGGGTCTGGAGATGGCTGACCCGGCGGGAGATGCTGACACACTGTCAGAAATCACATACCGAGATGAAATTAAAATGACAAAAAAAATCTCTGTTAAAAAAAAAAAAAAGCCTGGTCTTTTCTTGCATGGTTGTGTCCTCTTGACTGGGAGAGGGAAGGGTTTGAGTCGTCTCCAAAGGCAGCGATGTCTTGGGGGGGATGTAGTTGAGAGCACAGGGGAAGTTTCTGCTCATTGGGTTTTTGATATCAAATATTCACAGAATTCACAGAATCACAGACCCCTTCATGGTGTGGATTGGAAGGGACTTTAAAGAGCATCCAGTTTCAGCCCCCTGTCATGGGCAGAGACACCTTCCACTATCACAGATTGCTCCAAGCCCCATCCAACATGGCCTTGACACTTCCAGGGATGAGGCAGCCGCAGCTTCTCTGGGCGGTCTGTGCCAGTGGCTCACCATGTTCTGTGGTCTGGGATTAAACTGGCCCTTGGAGTGTCCTCTGTGGCCAGATTGTGGGATTGTGGGACAGAGGTTGGTGCATCTGGAAGGTGAGACACCTGTCTCTGGCTCCCACCCAAGATGGCAGAGAGGAGCTTGCTGGGGGTCTTCACCAGGGTCTCAGCTGGACTAGCACTTCATGAACCCCAGCCCTCCATGGCAGGACCATGAGCAACTCCATGTTAGGACTGCCTGAAAGGTATGGGTGGGTGTTTTCCAAAAGGAATTGTTGTCATCACAGCTCCCAGACATAGAGAGCTGTGTTCCACAAACATGCCAGCAGATCAGGATCCACAGCTCATTTTCTGAGATGTTCAGAGCAAAGTGTTCTCTTTCCTGCCCATCATCAGTCACTGCTCTGCAGCTCCTGTGCTAGAAAATGTTTTCTGAGTCCAACCTGGAAAAAAGAAAAATTCAAAAATGGTGTGACTGCAAGAAGAAAACTTGTCATTTTTATTTTCCAAGTTGTAAAATAAAGAGCAGCCTAAGAGCAGCCTGGATTTCCTGGGTTGGTTTGGGGTTTTGCTCTGTTTTAAGACGGCAGCAGGGAAGAGGGTTGGACTTGTGGTGGACAGGTTGGGGAAATTATGGCTTGAGGTTTCTCTAACACTGGGCTTGGTGGTCTTGGAGAAATACTTGGCTGGTGCTATGTGGAAAAGAGGGCAGATCTGGGAGAGGTGGATTATAGGTGGTGTGGAGGAGCTGCTGTGGCCCATGAAACCAGCATGATTTGTAGGATCAGCTCTAGGCAATGGCTGGGTTAACAGCAGGCTTGCAATGTAAAAATAGATTTTTCCCTTAATGGTTATTAAAATTGCCTCAAATATTCCTCTCACTTGGATACTTCTTAAAACATCATGTTTAAATTTGTGGGGGTTTATTATTAATGTTTTAAAGATAAAAGGTTTGTCTTCCCCACGCACAGCTATCTCCTATTTCAAAAATGCTCAGGTGCATCAGTCTGGCTTTCCATCAGCCCAACTGCCAATTTACACATGCTAAATTGCTTCCCCCAAATTAAAACCCCATGTCATACAGACTGGTTGCCTACTTTTAAAATCTTGCAAAAATGTAATGACACCCTGTAATAACAGTTTCTTGAGACAAACGTGTGTATATGTGTAAAATTATTATATTGAGTGTGTAGTTTTGGAAAAGGATCAGGATTGTGGGTGAGGGCAGATTTTTGTCTAGCAAAATCAGGAGAATTCATGGTTTTAAACCTGTTCTTCTGCCAGTTGGCCCTGTGCTCGACACAGGCCGAACATGAGCCCAGTTTGCAATCTTGCCATGGAGTAGCAGATGTGGGTCCTCCTGTCATCTGGATTTCATATTCTCTTGTTCCTTATTTCAGGGTGTGGATGGATCCTGCCAAAGCAAAACTGGCTGGGCCTTATCTTCTGCAGGTGATGGAGTCACTACATGGCAGATGACTGTTGTCAGGCTGGGTGGGTTGTCAGATGTCCCTTGGTTTGTCCCCTGGGATGTCCTTTCATGGGGCTGCTTTGCCATACTGTGCTCCATGCCTGAGCCCACTCTCAGCTGGGGAGTGGCTCCCTAGGACAAATGATACCTTCTTGTCAAAGCCAGGAAGAAAAGAACGAGGTCTGACATGAAAACAGGTTCTACCTTGCTCTCCAAGGCAAGGACAATGCCAGGAACAGGTTGGGAGCTGACCTTTGTGTCTCTAGTGACTCCAAACAAAGCTGCTTCTGTTCAGGCACTGCTCGGTGGCCAAGGAGAGATCAAGTCAGAGATTACTTGTCAGTTGAGGACACTGATTAGATGATACTGATAGGCAGCCAGCTCTGAGTGATATTATGTTAATTAACTTGCTCTTTGTGAATGGACAGCTCAGGAGCTTGTGGCAGATGCAGCCTGGAGTGAAAATCAAAATGGCATTGGCCAATGCTGGCTGGGTTTGCAGCTGGGTGTTTGAATCTTGGTGGTATTTTTAGGTATTCGTTAGGGACTTGTAGTGCACAGACATAGGAGCCGGAGCAAGCAACCTTCCTGGAAGGACGTGACCTTGCTGTCTAGGAATACCACCTCCAGAGGAAGGGCTGGAGCCTTGCCTTGCTCTGAGTGGCCTGGCTCAGCATGTAACTGCAGTCAGTGGAGCTGTGCTGGCTCCTGCCAGCTGGGCGTGGGCGGGAGGAACACCCAAACCGAGCAAAGATCCTGGTGCAGTGGGGACACCCACGTGGGAAGCCCAGGTCATGGCCACCTCCGCAGCCCCTCGCTGCACTGGGTGTTTGGGGGCTGCTCTCTGGTGTGATGTGGGCATGTCCCAGGGGAGAAGAACCTGCAGGAGAGTTTCTTGTGTGCCCACATCCATGGGTCATCTCTCTGCACACAGGAGGTGGAGAGGGCCCGAATCCCGAGGAACCCACAGGCAGGGTCCTTTCCTGGAACTGGACATGAGAGGTGACAAATTCTGGGTTTGTTTCTTCTTTTGTGGGAAAATGCCAAAGTTTGGTTGTTCCTGTCACCTTTCCAGAGTGAAATAATTTGCCAGATGTTTGATACCTACATTGACACTCTTCTGGGCATTAAATGTCACCCACCATTAGAAAATGCTTGTCTTGTGACACATGACAGGGCTCAAACCACTGAGGACCAGTGCCTTGGCTTTATGGTGGGTCTGTGAGCAAGGTCCCAGGTAACACCAGCTGTCCAAAGCTGTGACTTGCATTTGCTAAGTCTTTTCTTCCACTGCTCGTCATCTGCATGGAAAATTTATTTTTAAAAGGAACAAAAAAAAACTTTCTATAAAATGGTGAAGACTTGCAATGGAAAGGAAAGAAAAGGGTTAGTAGCTCCTCAGGTGTAAAAAGCTGAATAACAGCTTCTTATCTTGTTGGAGATCAGACCAAATTCTTGTCTCCATTCCTCTAAGTGGCAACTGTGTTGGTCATGAAAAGGTTATCTTGTCAGCTGTAGACCTCCTAGACACTGATGTGGAGGCTGACATGTGCTTGCCTGATTGACACGTCTAAGTTCACAGGCTGAGGACGAGCGTATCCAACTGCAAACCATGTCAAAACACTCCAAGTGATCAAATACCAGCAGCACTTTCGGTGAAGAACAGCAGATTCCCACTGCCTCAGGCCCTGGGAGCTGCTGCTTCAGAGGGGAGATCAGATTTCTCCTCTGATGACCCTGAGAACAGGAGGCTCATTCAGAGGGATGCCTGGTGGGTTGGATCACGGTCTCGGGGCAGGGTGAATCCATGGCAGGAGGCAGGCAGGCCCTGTGGCACAGGGATGGGGAGCTGGTGGTGACCCCCAGCAGGCAGTGCCCTACCGTCCTGTCAATTTGGTGGCTTTGAGTGGGGTGAAGAGCCCCAACCAATTGTTCCTAACCAGTCTTATTTAGGACTCTTAGAGAGCCCAGACAAGACTGGTGCTCTGGAGAGCTGAGCTTTGGCATCTCAGCTCAGTGCTCTGAGAGTTGCTGGCCCCCAGCAGCTCTGGCTCTCTCACCTCTGTTCCTGGTGGTAGAGATGCAATAGTATCTGCCTGGGAGAGGAGGGGCTGTGTAGGGAGGTATCCACAAAGCCTTAGGCTTTTCTGCACATTCCCAAGAGCATCTGCGAGGAAACAAGTCTGTGCTCAACACGAGCTCAAAATAATATACAAGCACGAAGAGCCCCGAGGCTGTGCATGAGAGAGCAAGGAGGAGAGGGGAAACAGTGAGCAACTTTGCTCAAAGAGGCAGGGACTGCCTGGAAAATACAGCATGAGATCATGGAACTGGAGATGCAGCGTAACACCTGTGCCTTGGGTGGCTGGTTATGTTGTCCTGACAACCTCACACTGGTGTCCCAGGCTCGGAGGGTTTGGCTCTGCAGCTGAGTGCGTGGAGGTATTTGGGAAGTAACCAGAGAGCCCCTGAGGAGTTTGGGGAGAGGAGACTGGTGAAACTCTTCCAAAAGGATTAGCTGGAGCCTGCCAGAAGCTATAACTGACTGTTGGCTGCTCTGTCTCCTCCTGGAGTAGGCGGAGGGGTGAGGAAGGAGCGGTGACATCCCAGCAGAAGGCCTGGGGGCTGGGGCACATGAAGCCTAGTCCCATGGGGCAAAAACTGCTTTTTCAGGAAGCTCTTCAAGAAAGGCTGGGGTGTCAGAGCTGGAGACAGGATGGGAAGCTCAGGCAGGACACGGTGGTAACAGGACAGTAACAAATGTGGCAGAGCTAAAAAAGAGGATGTTAGCTGGGAGCAGGGTGGTTGGGGACGAGAAGGCGATTACTTCCCTTTAAGACAAAAGGAGCAGTCCCTCCATGGCTGACCAGGAGGCCTAAGCAGAGACACTGTGAACCATCTGAAAGCCTGTTTGGATCCTCGGATTTAAGCTATGAGAAATGGGGCCAGTTCTCAGCACCAGCTGGCTGAGCCTGGCCAGCCATCAGCAAACAGTGGCAGGGCAGGAGAGCAGCATGGCTAGTGTTTGACCAGTGGCTTTCCCATGTCAGGCTGGACTACCTGGGAGTGTGAGATGGGGAAGGGGCAATGAATTCAGAGAAAAATATCAGTGAGGCTTTGGCAAGGAGCTAGAGCCATGAAGAAGCCCAAAGGCAGGTACCATCCTGGAAAGCATTGCAATGTGCTGGGCAGCAGTGGTGGGACCTGCAGCCCATTCCACGCCCCAGAAATGGTTGTACAAACCATTGCTCTGCCCCTTTTCTGGGCTTTACAGTTCCCATCAATAAGAGCGTAATCACTTCCTTCAAAAAGCTTTTAATTACAAGCAAGCTTATTCAAAATGATGAAATTGCCTCCTAATTGATTATTCCTGCAGTTTAACAGCTGTTTCCCTGACGTGCTTACTTTTTCCTTCCCTTGAAATAAAAATCTGCTGTCGATATGACCGGCTCACCTCCAGCCAGGAGCTCGTGAGGAGCTAACAAATGTTTGTGGCAGTGCTGGCTTTCGTGAAGGGATTGACAGAAGCGCCTGGTGGAGAGTTGTGTCAGCCGGGGCCGGAGCTTCCCCGTGAAATATGAATAAGCAAAGGAGATGCTGCATTTTCAGTCCTCCCCACGATGGCCTCAAAGCTGTGGCGTGCTGGGGGAGGAGGAGGAGGAGTCTTGTTTCATCCCAGAGCCCTGGGCCACCCGAGCTTAGGTGCTGCCTGACCGCGTGCACCCGGCCAGCCCCTCCCGATAGCATCGGGGCGAGCACAGTAGGTGCTTTGTGCCTGGGGGGATCTGGTTTCTTGGGAGCAACTCTGCTCCTGGGGAAGACGATGACAACGTGCTGAGGGGAAGCGGGGCTTGGAAAAAAAAAAAAAAAGACACAAACCTGTGGATTCCTCCGGGATTGTTTCAAGGTGCTTCCTTAGGAAGAAGTGAGTGGGCATTCAGGGCTTTATAGCGGATTACCTGGTCTGCATGTCCCTGCTCCTGCTGACATCTGTAATGATGTTTTGAGTTGACTCAACCACAGGTTTTCACCCTGTGAAAACACATAGTCCTTTTTTAGGCACTATTTACAGGTCCCACTTTGCATTCCCAGCAAGGAGAGTGGCGTTTCTTTTTTCTTTCCCAGTAAATGTTTCTACCTTGCTTTTCTGCTCAGACAAGTTGCATAAGCAACTGCCTGGCCTGTCAGCTCCTTGCCAAAATAATTTTGGGGGTTAGGTTTCTCTGGGTCTTGCATAAAGGGATGCTGAAGAGATTTATAATCTGTCCTCTCGTTCCCTCCTGCTCCATGGGGAGCTTTCCAAGCACATGCCTTGCTGGACTGCCAGAATTGTGTCGGTGAGCTCTGCTACCATGTCACACCTGCAGGTAAGGTGTGAGGAAGGGGTTGTGGCTGCCCACCAGAGGGATTCACAGAGCCATGGCAGACCAGGCTTCCCAGTAGCTGGGCTGCTGCTGAGTCCTTCTGGCCAACAGGTTTCTGTGCTGGAGGAACCCCAGGAGTTTTGCTCAGCTGATTTGAGACCCACAAGTGCATGTGGTGTGCTGGAGTGTGGAGGAGATGTGTTACTGCTGCTGCCCACTCTTCTCTACTGGCTCTATACTGGGTATGCTGTTATTTATTGGATCTATTTGCCTCTGATCCAGGTGTCTGTGTCTTGGCAGAGTGCTAAAAGTCCTTTAGTTTTGTTTCTAGCTAAAAGTCTTGTGAATGTGAGGCTGAAAAAACCTCTGGAGGCTCTCACTGAGAGTTTAACAGTGTGCAAGACTCTTCCTGTGAGCAAGTCTCGAGTCACCCTAACAATAACTGTTCCTGGTGGGGTGTGGGATGCTTCAGTGAGGAAGCAGGACTCTCAGTTAAAAGGCAAAGGTCTTAGAAGGTCCATGGGAAATAGAGCAGTGAAACACAGAGATGGTGATGAAACTTTGCCATCTGCTCCAGAGCAAACCTACTGCAGGGAATATTCAGAGCAGTGCCAACACATACAAACTTGCTCCGGCAATGTGTTTGCAGTCCCGCTGATGCGGGAACCCACTGGAGGTGGCATCTCAGCTGCTGGTCCCTAATAAAATCTACAATGCACCTGGAAGCATCACCTTTATGCTGGACAGTGATGGGAAGCTGTCCTTCAGTGCCGGGCAGGCTGCAGTTCTGTTATTCTGAGCTGTGCTTTTGGTGTGGTTTGTACTGGTGGGTAACTGGTGTGACACTCGTGCAGCAGGCTGGCTGTCCTAGGAGAGACCCCCCCCGAGCTGCTTTTCCAGGAGGGTGCACCTGGTTGTCCTGTCTGTTAACATCTGTGGGTTGGAGGACACAAAACACAGCTCTTGACACGCCACCTGTATGGCACAGCCCAGACTGAGGGCTCTGTCATACCCGGCCAACACAACCGTCCCCGAAACCGCAGCGATGCACAGGCAAACTTCCCTCGTGGGCTGAACGGATCCAGTTTCAGCGCTAATGGGTTTCCCAGGATTTGCAGATGTGAATTATTTGCATTCTTGAGTCGAAGGTGAGCACAGGTGCATCAGATGGTGGCCGTGAGCACCCCTCCGTGTGCTGTCCCCAGCTCCCAGCTGCACAGAGCCGCTATTGTGCACCGCTGCCCATGCCCCAGCTGCCCGTGGGACAGCACATCAGCTGCTCAGGGTGCTGCTCCCTGCTGTCTGGGTGCTTTCTAAAGGTGTCTCTCCTTTTTCTCCTCCAGAGAAGACGTTTAAGGAGTCAAACCCTGAGCTGGCCCTTGGGCTTTTGGTCAGAGGTCCATGGAAAACACCCTTTGCTTTAAACCACCCTCCTTGTGTTTGCTCTGTTTAAACTCCGGGACTGTTTAACACGCTTCAGCTTCTTATAAAGTTTCTGTCAAGACGGATTAGCAGCAGGATGACAGATTGCTATTACAGCCCCAGTGAACTTTTAATACCTGCCAGTAAGTTCTGTGAGTCCTTTAAATCCTCCTGTGGATGCTCGGGTTGGGGAGCAAAGGCTGCTGCTTACACTGCCGGTATTCAGGGTACCTCTGCCTCTCTCCCAGCTGTCAGCATTAAGGAATGACCTCGAGGGATTTCTGCCATGACGTTCCCCAAGGCCTCAAAGCAGCTTCCTGGATGCAAACTGTATCCCCTCTCCTTGTGGGGGCGAGGTGATGCTCAGGGTGTGGCTGGAGGTCCCTAGCAGGCTCCAGGCAGAGGCGGGGCAGCAGCACATCTCAGCTCCTGCCTGTCCAGGGGTGCTGGGGTGTGAGCAGAAGCCAGGGAGCTTTGGGGGACCCTCAGGGGCTGCAGTCTGGCAGCTAAGGATCAGAGCACCCCCGATGCCAGCTGCCAGCAGCCCTTCAAGCAGGCTTGGCTTCATCTAGAGAAGTCATGGCCGGCGGCCCAGGCACGCTGGTACAGGTCAGCAGGCTGGTGGGTCTGCAGTCAATGTGATTTTTTCTTCCTTCTACTGAATTTTTCATCTTTTTATTTGAATGCTGATGCACCTTTTCCCACTCCTGTCACCAAAACTGAAATGGCCTCAGCACAGAGGTGAGCCAAGGAACAGCTGCCTGCTGTCCATGTGGTGAAGTGGCTGCCGTGTGAAAGGGTGGTGCGTGGCAGTGGGTGTGCTGATGTGGTGCAGCTCAAACAGCTTCTGTCCAAGATCTTTGGGCCTCTGCTGGGTACCAGCACACCCTCCACTCTTTTCCTCCCGCAGCTTTTTTCCCCTCACCTACTAAATCCCCAGCTTCTGGAAGCATGGCGTGTGCAGGAAGATAATGGCTATACTGAATAGGTTCCAGTTGTGGAAAAAAAGCTTGAAATTGCCTTTGCCAAACTCCCTAAACTCAAAAACCAGAAGTCACCCGGTACTTACTTTGGCCAGGGTGTTGCTGACTGTGTCTGGATGTGTTCTGCTCTTTAGGTTTCGCTTACTGGGATGCACATTTTCCCAATGGGCAGTTTGCATCCACAGCTTATTAGCCCTTTGAAATGCCATCTTTCTCTTGTGCAGAGTTGGACAAGTTTGTGTAGCTTGGCAGAGAGACAGTTGTTCAACAAGAGGCTGCAGCTGAGCAAGATGTCTTGTCTTGGCATGGCCAGCACATCGTGGCTGCTATTCCGGCTGGTATTTTGGCCTCCCGCCTGCAGGACGTGCCTCAAGGCACCCAGCAAGGGCTGTGGAGCTGGATGCTGTGTGACCTGATGCCACGGCTGTGCTGAGGTGCTGTTTGATGTGGTTCAAGCAGGGGTTGTTAGAAACTCTAGCCAAAACTGGACCTCTGATAGGGGCTGCACGTGTGGCTGGCAGAAGCCAGGACACAAAGGGACCTGGACCAAATGTATGGTGGATGCAGATATAAAGGGGAGCCTCTTGTCAGTGGAGGAGGATTTGGGGTGCTGGAGAGCCAGGGTAAGTTCAGACTTGCTGCTGGGAAGGAGAATGAGAGACCTTGGTTTCCTGGGGACTGTCCCAGCCCTGCCCTGCTTGATCTGGGTTAAATTGAGCAGCTGCTCTTTAGGAATCTTTTTTTTTTTTTTTTAATTGCACAGCAATATGCGTTTTTGGAAAGCTGGGCTATTATCCCTCCAATAGCAAAATCCAAAGCAGAAGAGAAGAAGAGAGAAAGGGAGGGAAGGAGCACGAGAAGGGGGCCTTTGAAGTGAGCTGCCCAAATGAAACGTGTGACATCAGAGAGATGGCAGATAGCTGGCAGAACAAGGCTGCCTTTGAGCCCGGCTTGGGCCCGGCCAGCGCGCACTTTACACCCCACCTCCCGAAGCTGGAGATGAAAGATGCCCCAGGCAGCCTGCCTGACCCCATTGCCTCTGCTATCTCCACTTGATTGCACAGTGTTTTGCTCCAAACAATTCTTCACTGTCTGGGCCGCACAGGTGAATCTCCCGGCTTGGCTCGGCCGCGGGGATGCCGCGCATAGCAGGGCTGCTTTGTGCGGCGCTCACCTGCTCGCGGGGTGGCTTTCTTAGGACAGGCTTTGTTCCACTGCAGGGCATGGAGGAGGGGTGCAGAGCAGAGGATGGGGCAGCCCTGGGGACAGGGAAAGGTCTGGGGGAATACGGAGTCAGGGAGCATCCTTGGCCAGCAGATTTGGTGAGCCCAGAATCTTGTGTTGGATGCTCCAAGAAAGGATCCAAGCTGGATTTGAAAATAATCTCCTGCTCCATTTGTTACAACCTGCTAATGTGTCTAAAGAACTCTGGTTTCCCCCAAAATGGGCCATGAAACCAGGCTTCACAGGCTACTTTAACACCCTCCCACTGAACACTGTGGTGCTGTGGAGTTCTCTGCATGGAGAAAAATCAGGCCAGATCCCACACTGGAGTCCCCAAACCATAAACGAGGACACAACCAGCATAGCCACAAGCAGGGCTAGAACAGACTCCTGACTGGTTAATTTCTGAGTGTCTTCCAGCAGTGTGAAGGCCTGGGGAGACCTGTCTCCCATGCATCCATATGAACTGCTGTTTTGTGACTGCTCTCATGGGACCTGTGTCCTCCCAGCTGGGTTAGGATGGGAAGGGTAGGTGGACATTCTGCTGGTGAGAGCTGCAAGAGCCATTACAGCAGGAACAAGTCACAGGGCTGGCCAACATCAGCTCCTGCTTGGGAAAGATGGAAAAGAGTTAAGCACTGGAGCCAGACTTTAGAAGACCAACAGCCAGTGGAACTCAACATCTGCTTGTGCTCTGCAGATGGACAGGCTCAGGGAAGCCTTGAGTGTCCAAGTAGCACCACAGATGTGTCCACATAACCTTCTCAGGGGGCCCTTCCTCCTCAAATGCAGCCAGAGGCAATTCTGGATTCATGATTGGGGCAGATGTCAAAACTCTGAAGGGCATTTGAACAGCTGAGCTCCCATACGTAGATCTGAGCACCCTTTTGACCTTTACTGGAGAGATCAGAGCCAAGTTTTCCCTTGCATTCAGTGACTTGTAAAGACTGAATGCCCTAAAATCAATGTTACTAGTGGGAACATGGAAATTAATTGTGTCAATCTATCACTCATCTTGCCCTATTACATTCAGTGATTAGAACTTGGCCTCAAACACATGAACAAAGTATCTTCTGTGACAGGTAACTGCAGCATGGGGGATGGCAGTGAGTGGCTCAGAGTGGCCAAAAGCAGAGAACAAAGGGAAGGGTTGGGTCTAGCACTGTTTGTGGTGGTTTTGGGGTTTTTAAGTGCAATGCAATGCTTTCCTTGCTTGGGTCTAGTCTGGTCAGTGTCACATCTTAGGAACAAGGGATTAAGTACAAAAAGATAAAGTTTGCAGAAGTCTGGGTTGCAAAGGAAGCAAAGTCTTCAGGACACATCCCCGTCTTGTCCCTGCTGATGGGCAATGAGGAGCTCGCAGAAATTTGCTTAGTAAGGACTTGTGAAATGGTAAAGTTAGGAAAAAAGTAAAATAATAGGAAAGTATCAGTAGGGGGAAGTACATGGAGAAGGCTGGCATTCTGTTCTGGACTGTCTCGCAGCAGTGCTAAGGAATGACACACCAGGTTGATTGGTCATCTCCAGGTAGACCCTGGGGCCAAGGGGGAGACTTAGGACTGCTCAAAGGTATTATGCAGTGACCTGCCAAATAACTGCTTAGCGACAGGCTGTTTGAAGGTGTGAATGGCACCAGTGCCGTGGGAATTATTGCATGTCCAGCTGTCACATCACCCGACCCCAAGTCTGGCCTCGGGGAGCAAATGGTGTTGATGGTGACCTCTCTGCCTCACCTCCTTCCACAGACAGCTTGGGGGCTGGTGACACGGTCAGGCTGCAGTCACGGCTGTGAAACAGCTGAGGTGCCTGGTGGCTGGAGGGGGGTGTGATTGAGCTGACTTCGAGAGAGCCCAGCTGGGCAGCCATAAACAGGTATGGAAGCACAGAGCTTGGATTTGGGCTGAAATGACGCCACTGGCTGTGGCTTTAAGTTCGATTCATGTCCAGTTTAGCTTTAGACTAGCTATTGTGAAGAAATTACAGCTTTGCTGTGCACACAACTTGCCTGAACAGCTTCCATCCTGCCCCAGAGCTACGCAGTTTAGTCCAAGTAAAAAGCTGCTTCCCAGCCAAGGTTACTGCTGAACTCTTGGCACCCCCAAGTCTCTTGGGGTGAGTTGCTGTTGGCCTGGGGCTACCTGGAGGTGGCAGAGGGATGACAGCCCCTCCAGCCCTCCTTGGGAAGGAAGCCACCTTCCCACTGCACACCCACTGAATGTGGTTGGTTCAGCAGCTCTGGGGCTTCATCTGTCTTCTCCATGGCAATCAGAGGGTTACAGCTTGGGGCAGCAGGTCAGCTTGGAAACTTGTTGATACCCCTCATAAAAGGCTCATTTCGAAAGTGTTTCTCAAACTAGTGCTGGTGGGAGAAGAAAAGCCTTGCTGCCCTACATCAGCATCCCCATGTGCTCCCTGTTGCCCTCCAGCACGGCCAGAATCCACAAAATAAAGCTGAATTTGGGGTGGGGGAGAACCAGTTATTCGAGGCAGAATCAGGCCTGTGGGATCTGTGTTGGTTAGGCTAAAGAGGCTGATCAGTTTGAAAACCTCAGGAAAACACCTGGATGGGTGGCAAGTCCCTGGAGTGGGTGGCACAGCCATGCTGTACCTCAGTTTTACACCCATCAATTTTCCAAGGGACACCTTGTCAAATCAACCAGGACAAGATTCAAGGTGCATAAATCATGCAGGCTCTGGGGGTGCTGCACACCTGTAGAGCTTTGTGACTCCATATCTGGATTACATTCTGTAAAATGGGGAGAACAGCGTTTTCCCCTGATTCTTCCTCCTTCATGGTATGGTTGTCCATCAGAGGGCAGAAATATTGCCCGCTGCCACTGGGTTTTGAAGGTTGCAGGGCTAATACCAAACTTCTCTGTGCTTTTCTGTGCCACTGACATCTGTGTTCACCAAAAGCTTTTCCACAGACCGTCCCCAGGCACGGAGCTCAGCTCATCTCTGTCCCAGCTGGTGGGAAGGGGACAGAGGGCCCAGATCAGGGGCTCTTTCCATGTCAAAAAGGAGTTAATCTGGGTGTAAAAGTTTGGAAGAGGACCTCAGTGGGAAAGAAGGGGAGAAATTACAGCCAGAATAGGCACCTCCTACCCCATGCCCTGATGCAAAGCAGGGTGGGCTCTGTGCTGGCCCAGTCTGCACTGAGTATTCTCCAGTAGCCAAGGCTGTGATGCTCTCCTGGAGCTGCCATTTGGGAGCTTCCCCAAACCTTTTTCTGTGCTCCCTTTCTCCCTGCAGCAAGAAAAAGGAGGCAAGGAACACAAGCAAGGAGAGAGAATCTGCTACCTGCAAAGGAGGATGAAGTGCTGAGCTGGGGAGTCCTGTCCTATGATCATCCCCTGAGTTGGGAGGGTCCAGGAAGATAGTTCCATCTCCTCATAGGCACCCAGCTCTGGGGCTGATTGTGGGTTTGGTGCACTGTTGAAGAACCTAGTGTTGTGCCATTCCATGGCTCTGGGCTTTTCCAGCCTCCCTGTGCCACAAGGACAGGACAGCAGCTTTCCCTCCCAGTGGGACCCCCACCGCAGAGGTGGCTGCAGCTTCTCTGTACCCACATGTCCCCTTCCTCCTTCTCCTTCATTAAGGCACTGATCTCTTCCCAATAACAAGGGGGCTTCTGTTCGACAAAACCTGCCAATTAGTCATTCTGGCTGGGTATAAACGTGGCACTTGAACAGCTGAGGGGACGGCGGGCAGTCCTGCCCCTTCTCGCGGCGTTGCCAAGCTTGCCATTAACACAATGTGACAACTAATCTCTCTATAGCATCTGACTGAGCAATTTTAATTAATAGCTCTGTGCGCTCGCACCCCCCCCCACCCCCTCCGCCACACAGGTAACGCATGCCTTTAAAGCTCCTTCCCTGGCACCGCAGCCTGCCCGGACAAAAGGAGGGAAAAGGCCTCATTCTGCCTGTTAGTGCAGAAATGCTGCTTGTTCGGGGCTGTGGCCCTTGGACTGAACCAGGAGCCCCCCATTCCCTGTCCTCTCTGGGGGGTCGAGGACCTCCATAAGTGTGGTGGCTCTGGGGCAGAGGTGTTTTCTCAGCTCTGCTGGTGGTTGGGGCATCCCTGTGGTGGCCTGTGGGAGGTGAGGGGCGGGCAGGGCTGAGCCAGCTTCTTGGCCTGGATGTGGGGTAATTGGAAGGCACTGAGGGGGCATTTGTGCTGCTCCTCCAAAAAAGGCTTCCTGGCTTTATTCGAGTGCAGGATAACATCAGATTTCCACGGCCAGGTTCTCCCCTGATGTGAACAGCCACAGCTTGGCAGATGGCTGCTGTTGGGGCCTCTGTGGTTTCGGTGCAGAGGCGTCCTGGTTTGTTTTAGGACAACTGAGAGGGCTCGTCCATGGTGATCTTGAATGCTGCTTTAGGCAAATATTAGCTTGAGGAGGCCTGTTTGGGGCCATGACTCTCAGTGGTGTGACCATCACCATGGTTGCAGCAAGAGCAAGGCCACCCCCCAGCATGGCCGGCAGCCCAGAGAAGCTGCTCTGGGCTGTGTGGGTTGCTGCAGTGGGAGCAGCACACGAATTCCCTCAGAGAGAGGGAGAAGTCATTGTGGTTAGAAAGACAGCTCAACCTTTCTGGTGAGGACTGGCGGAAAAAGCTGGGCACAGCAAAAGGTATGAAGGCTGGCAGAGTGCAGGGGTGTGGAGAGTCCCCTCCCCACCCTCCCTTAATTCAATGCTTTGGTTCTTCTGATCCAGGTGTTGCTGGGAGCCAAGACCAAAGATGGAGTCAGGGTGGCAGGATATGCTGATCATGACAAAATTGCTCAGGCTCTTGGATAAGAGGAATCCACTGAGATCTCCTCCCACACCGACATGCATTGCAGCACCATTGCCCTCCTGCAGCTTCCTCCTGCCCAGGGCTGCACAGTGCTCTTCCTTCAATCCTCAAAGGTGGTGAAAAAGCACCATGGGGTGCTTAGGCCTGGGAGGGCATCCATACTTTCTCCAGGTTCTCATTCCCATGGCATGTCTGGGGGTCTTACACAGTCACCTTGGCAGAATAGCTGCAGTGTGTGTCCCACTGTGGTGCTGGGAGCCTGTGGCCTCAAACAGTGACTCCCCCACACCTGGTGATGCTCCTGCTGGATCTGGTCAGCTGGAGATGCTTAAGCAATTTGATACTTAGGTAATAAATGGCAGGGAGCCCTTGCTCTCAGTAGTGGGCTCAACTCTTGCCATACTGTTGGATAACTTATGGCTGGCTGGGAATACCTGCCCATTCTGGAAGCATTGCTTATTCTGGACAAATGCAGGGGCTTGTGCTTTGCTCCTGTGAAAAGCACAGGGCTGTGTTTCCAGATCTATCTCTTGCTCTGGAAAGATAGCAGATGTATGGAATATGGGAGTAGTGTGTAGGAGCCCCCTTCCTGGGGATGGGATCTAGAAGGGATTGACCAACCAGTCCCATCCCTTTCCCTCTGCTTGTGCTTGTCCTTTCTGGCTTGGTCCTTGCTGGTGACTCACATTTCTCTTGGTCCCTCTCCTGCTTTGGAGGCTGCCCAGGCAGTATCCCAGAGCTCTGGCTGCTCTTGCTGGAAGATGTGTGCCTTGCTTTGGCAGGGAATGCATCCTGAGGCTGCCCAAGATCACCCTCGGTCCCTGTGGTGACTTGTTGAGCTCAGCCCCCTGGACACCTCAAGCCCATCATCAGGCTGTCCCCTTGTCCTAGGACATGGGCCTGGCTGCCTGGGTGAAGCTGGGTGCTTCGAGCACCCTGGCTCTGCAGGGACCGCCGAGGCTGCTGTGTTGCACAGAGCCACAAGAGCTTTCCTCCTTCCGGCTCACCCTCCTGATGGAGACATCACCCGCTGGGATACTCAGGAATCGCCTCGGCCAGGCAGCTGGTGAGCACAGCCACCCATCCTCACCCTGGGAAACACGATGTGGGCCAGCCATGCCCGCAGCCAGCCCTGGGCAGAGCATCTCTTCCCTGCAGTGGAGACGGAGGGGATGTGCTTGGGATCTGTGCAGGCGCCGGTGCCCCCGGCACGGCGGTGGCAGGCGGCCGCGGGCCCTGCCCCATCTGCCCGCACGGCAGCACGACGGGGAGCTAATGAGAAGCAAGGTGAGAGGCAGGAGACAGCCTGACAACTCTCTGGCTCCGCAAGCTGCCGGTGGAGCATGGGCAGCAGAAGGACGGCACCTGCCCCCCCTGCCCGGCATCTCCAGCCTCATAATGAGGTTATTACTGGCCCGCTGCTTGACGGCCGGCACCAGCATCTCTCGCCTCCTCGTCCTCCCAATTCCCACTTGTGGCTGCGGGAGAGGCGAGGCAGGGAGGGAGGGATGGCCCTGCCCTCGGGCTTGGGTTTGGCCCGGGCTTTGGTGGGAGGGAGGGATGGTTTTGACCTTGCTCGCGGAGGATGCGGCGCTCCCGTGCTCGCCGCCTGTCCGTCCCTGTTATTATCTCTTGAAGGCTGCTGGGCCGTTGCAGCCTGGTTTGACAGGGGGAGAAATCTCAAAGATAATTAAGTTCCTACAAGTTTTGTAAAAATAGGCAGGCAAAGGAAAGGGGTGTGATGAGGGCTTCTGCAGGCAGCAGGCTGAGCCAGGAAACGGTGGCTGCCTTGTTTGTGGGAAGCACTTCCTGGGACCTGGACTGGGAAATCAGGAAGGATGCTTAACAGAGGTTTTCCCACGTTGGGTCTGCTGGGGGAAAGGATGGGATTTTACACAGTATGCCCAGGAGCAGCGAGATCCCAGTGCATCCCAAAAAGGAACTCACATGTGGATAACGAAGGTACCTGAGCTCCTGAAAAATTTCTTAAGGATAGAAAGCCCATCTGTGTTTGTGCCAGCTACCAGGCCAGCGTGGTGTGTGCCAGTCGTGTCTCTCTCCCTCTGCCTGCAGAGCACTGGTTCAGAGACTCCAAGCACTTGTCATTGTCCCACCTCAACTAAGAGCAGCTGCAAGCGGCTTTGCTGAGCCAATCACCCCCAGCACGCTATTAATGACTGTATTAATTACTAATGCAGCACGAGAAACCGGTGTGCTACCAGACTCCTCCGACATCCGAAGGTTTGCAAGGCAGGATGTGGAATGGCTGCTGCTCGCCTCCTGCCTCAGCACAAGGGACTGGCTGGGAGGGGCACGCAGGTGCCACTGCTCAGTGCCCCTGACCCCGCAGTGACCGTGGGGACCCAGTCCCAGGCACCCACGGAGCGCCTTGGCAGGAGCTGCCCGTGGCCGGGCTGGCGAGCAGGGAGCGGCCGGCGTTTGCCCGCTCGGAGCAGCTGGCGCGGATGTCGCAGCCGATCACGTCGGGGAAGGAGGTGAGCGGCAAAGCGGTGACACCTCGCTGACGGTGCCCTGCTGGCGAGGGGCAGATGTGGAGGCCGACACATGTTCACCGCCGCCACGCCGCTAATTAATCACCTCCGCCACAGCGCCCTGCCCCGCCAGCAGCGCAGGGCGGCAGCGCCCGGGTGGCAGCGGGTGTTCGTCCCTTTGAGCCACACCGTCCCGTCCGCGGGATGGCAGGGCCATGGGCCACTCCGCCAGCAAGACTTAATGCAGGCAGGTTCTGGTTGCTGCAAGAAAGAGGTTGGAAAAGCTTTGTTCTCACTCCTGACACAGCCACAGCCACCCTATAAATCAATGGGATCATTCCTTGGCACCACCATGGCTTGAGCACCCGTGGGAAATCGGGCACCCTGAGGCCCAGGCACCCCGGGGGACAGGGAGACACAGTGTCTATGCTTGCAGTGAGGGGTTCAGACAGGCAGGAAAGAGGAATTCCCTTCCCCCCGGAAAGATCTGCACCTTCTAAATTACGCAGAGAGCGGGGCTTCTTTTTCTTTGGGGGTGTTGTCCTGTTTGCTCTGGCACAGCCATGTGCTGCTGCTCCAATTCAGCTCACCAACCAGAACCTTAAGCACCCACCCAGACTGCTTTTTCCCAAATTCTCTGCTAGCCAGATGAAAAAATCCCAAGTGATGAGTGTCACAATTTTGCTGAAACAAGATTTTTTTTTTTTTGCTGGGGATGTCTGACTGAAATTCCTGACAATTTCCCCCAACCAGGAGTATCTTGTGGGGTCACTCCAGCCCTCTTTGCCTTCACAGCCTGTTCCCGGGCTCCCAAGGGGGCAGTGGTGTTGGGAAGGGGGGAAGAATCCCCCTCCTGTTTACTCCAGCTTTCCACCAAATGGAACCAGGAGATTTTGCAGCAAATCCCAGTGGTCACCTGGCTTCAGGAAGGGAAGGTGAGGATGCAGCCATCACCTTTGGGAATGCTCTTGGGCCTGGTCACAATCCATCCCCAAAGCACCACAGTGCCTGGGCAGCCCCGGTGTGTGCCCAGGGGCTGGGGACAGCAGCTGGGGACCCCACAACTGGCTGGAGACCTCTCTGGGGCCTCTGCAGGGCTGCCCTGCTCCTCTCTGCGGGCAGAAGCCTCCATCTCGTGGCCGAGTCCCGAACGACAGACTGGGGACAAGGAGGGCTGGGACCAGGGGCCATGTCCTCACCTGCGGGGCAGAGGAGGAGCCCCCCAACCCACAGCCCTCTTACTCATCACTGACCATAGAATTACCTTTCCCCCACTGCAAATTCATGAAGTCCCCCCGAACTGAGCTGGGTATCTTTATTTATCACGCTTGATCTCTTCTCTGCGTGCATTATTTCGGCAGTCAGAAGTTTTCCAGAAGGTTGCAAGACTTTATTTATGATTTTTTTCCTCACAATTTTTATTTCTGAAGGCTGGGCTCAAGGCACCCAAGGAGGAAGCAGGGTAAAATTAGGCACTGGTGCATCCTCATTCCTCTGCCTGCTCCTGGGGTGCTGGTCTGTGGCTGAGGGATGAGAGAGGGGACCTCCACCAGCCGTGGTTTCCCATCCCCTTGGACTCTGCTGGCCCTTGGCTGGGGGCATCGGGAGCGGGGCTGTGCCTGGACGGGATTTACCCGTCGTGTTTACCAGCCTGGTGTCCTGTAACGTTCCTGCTCTCTCATCCCTTGAACATGGAGGCAGTGGGATGCCAGCCCTGCTCAGCCCCAGGCGAGGAAAGCCGATGTGCCTCAGTTTCCCTAGTTCAGATGAGCTTGTTCTGCCTTTTCTTCTCTCCCAGCCTGACCCTCATTCCTACCCCTTTAATCAGTACAGGGACCAGCTCTGCCTCACAGCACCCAGCAGGTTTGTCACCTAAACCCCTCGGCTCACCTCACTAATGAGCTCTCTGGCTTGCTTTTTTTTTTTTCCTTTTTTTTTTCCCTTTTTTTTTTTTAAGCAGTAGCTTTATAGGATAACTCATTCCTGACTTGTCCATCTGTGCTGCAGGGCTCTCTCAGGCCTTGGGGTGATGCAGTCCCAGTGGCTCTCTGGTTGACAAAACCCCCAAAGAGACAAACAGCAGCGAAAAGGAAAGTCCTCGACCAGCGCTGGGAAACTCGGACACCCATCAATTAAAAGCTGGTAGGGATTGGGAATTGCCTTCTCACAGCCAGTGAGGACCATGGGGTGACTTGCCATGGGCCAAGCACCTCTTGCATGAGTCCTCATGGCCCATACCCCACCCCAAGGCAGAGATCCCATCAACTGCATCCCCACCACAGCTGCAGAGCTCAGGGCTCCATCCAGCAGCACCCACCCCACACCTGGAGCTGCCCCTGGCCTCATTTCCCCAAGCAAACATGTGAAACAACAGCATTTCCCTCCAACTTCTTTTCTCCTGCTTTTCAAAAATTAAGATCTTATTTCAGCATCAGCACAAGATTTTTTCCCCCCCATTTCAGAAATTCTACAGGGACTTTCAAGAAAAATGGAACTATTTGCAAGACACCCCAGGACAGAGAATTGGGTTGTGAGCAGCTTTCATCTGGTGCAGCCTTTGCTTCCTGCCCTGTGGGATAAAAGTCCCAGCAGAAGTGACAAAGACTCATAAATTCTGCAGAACAATTTAGTTCTTTCTGGAAAAAATCTGGTTGTTCCCTGAAGTGGGACTGAGAGCTGGGTGTGATGCGGGGTAAGGAAAGTTTCTGCGAATGTCTGTCTCTTAATTAATATTAATACTTCTCCAGCTTTTTATCTCTGCTTTAAATAAAAAGAATCCAGCTATGGCAGAGTTCCCACCACATTAAGAAACCCGTGAAAGCGGAGTGATGGATGCTTTGGAAGATGGCTCTCATTAATGTCTAATCCTTCCCATCAGCCCCACTTGTCCCTGACACTTGGAGCTTGTTAACCATTTTTTGCAATGGTTTTCAGGGACTTCTGGACCTGGAGGATAATGGCACAGCCTCCTTCCCTTGCCTTCAGGTGACAGAGCAAACAACAGCATGAAAAAGTGGTTTCTGGTTTGGGTGCCACTGGCTGCCACTCTTTCCAGCTGCCTGGCTCAGCTTTATTTTAAAAAGTTCTCTCTCAGGCAAAGCCAGAGCTTTCTGGAGGTAAAATATTTCTGTTTCTTTATAATTTTATTTGTGTATATCATTTCAAAGGCTATATGTACAGCGATTGTTTCTGGGTGCAGGACCTTGTGGGGTTGGGGAATTGAGGGCCCCTCCTGGGACTGTAGCTGCTGCCTCCTCTTGCTGCTTTGCTGTTGTCAAGGGCAATCACTGCGGGGACATTTTGGAAAGCGTCAGCTCCTGGATTCGTGTGATTAAGTAACTTTCCTTTCTTTTTTGTAATGAAATCACTTTAGTGCTTGTGGAAAATGCAATAGGTTTCGAGGCTAGAAGGAAACAAGAAGTGGGTTTGGTCTCCATGGGGTTACAGCTAGAAAATCCAGTGAAAGGGCCTTTTTCCTGGGCACAGATATGCCATGGAAGCACTTTGCCAGCAGAGGAATGCTTGTCCTGCTCATCCCTAAAGTTTTTGGCAGCTCCTTGCCACCATCCACCTCTGCAGTGAGCGTCTGCTTTTGCAGTGCTGACAGTGAAAAGTTCCTGCACTTAACACTGCTTTTCCTGATTTTTATCCAGGTTTCGGTGCTAATTGAGGACGTGTCTCGGTGGCTGGTGACAGCACAGCACTCTCCAGGAGAAAGATGCCTGTCCTTCTGCTCCCAGCCTCGCTGGGTGTCTTCACTGGGAGGTCACAGAGCCCTGCCAGGACACTCACCCCGGGAAAAATGGGTCTCTGATCCTGCTTGTTGTCCTGCAAAATCCCTGCTGGGAGCAGCTCAGCGAGGTCTTAAACAACGTGGAGCTTCTGCAGCCAGCCCATTCTTGTGGGATAAGCAGGTACTGGTCTTCCTGGAAGAGAAAAGCCACCCAAACCCACAACAATTGCTAAACTTAGTCACATAAACCGTGCTTGGGCTGAGAGTGATGGGGTGAAGTGTTTTTCGCGGGTAAGTGTTGCAATAAGCCTTGCAGGCAGGGGGATGCGGAGCCCCTTGGAGCGGCCGCGGTGCCGCTTCTGCCTGCTTTCCACTAGAGGTAGCTGGAGCCACGCACAACCCGCCCGGCAGCCCTGGGATTTCGACATTCCCCACCCTAAATCAGCAGCGATAGAAGTGATTAACCTGCCATTAAAGGCACATATCCCAGCGCAGGAGGGTCTCGGGCTGCAGCTCTCCCTTCTCGGCGTGGCTCCTCTCCCATCCCTTGCACCTCGAGAGCTGCGTCAGCGCTTTCTGGGCGTAAAACCCCGGAGTTGGGGGCTTTTGGAAAAGCAGAGGCAGACACACCCCCCCTCCCGCTGCTGCAGTTCACACGCGGCTCCGCAGCCTTGGGGACAGATGTCTGCGACTCTGTGGAAGGGAAGAGTGAACCGCTCTGAGCTGTTTATTCTGCAGAGGAGGAANTTCTGGTAGATTTAAGATGCATATTGCCAGCTGACTCTAGCTGCTGTTTATGGAAGGTGTCACCCATCCAGCCCGGGGTGCTTGGGGGGCAGTTGGCTCCGGCTGTTGGGACCCTTCTGGCTGACCCCCGGTGCAAATTCTTTTTTGTGGGCCTTTTTTTGGAGGAGAAGGACTGTAACAGAGCAGCTCCTCCCGAGGAGTTGCAATAAGCTTGCAAAGCGAGAAGGGAAAGAAGGTCAGAAGGAGTGAGGATTATCTGCCTTCCCCATTCCCAAAGGGATTTTAGCCCTGACTTTTAATAACAGCCAGGAAAGAGGCAGACTTTGTGCTTACCCAGAGGAAAAGGCCCTAATAGCATAAAGGATCAACTAGAAAAAGCCCTTTTATCTTGCTTTGCCATCCTCACAGAGACTATTCTTCCAGGGGCTGCCTGGACACTCTGCAGTGAATGGGGGTCCTGGCTGGCAAAGGGAATGCTCATGTCACCAGTCTGGCCATAATTTGCTGATGATGATGGTGTGACTTCCCTGGACAAGGTCACTGGCACAGCTCTGTGTGACATGAGGGGTTCAGGCATGGGATGGAGGGACAGCCCTTGGGCCCCTCTCTGTGGCCACCACTTTGCCCAGTCCATGCACGTGGACCTGTGTGTGTCCAAACAAGTGAGTTCCCCATGGTATTGGGGAAGAATAAATTTTGGGTTGCATGGCTGAGGCCATCTGCAGCCCCACAAAGGTGTCCCAAGCCTGCAGCATGCCACACCAAGAAGCTCCTGATGATATTTCCCTGATGCCATGTGAGATATGGCTGCAGGATTTGCTGCATCATCCTCTTTGAGTCCTCTGGCCACCAAGTGTCACTCTTGTTTGGGCTGGCCAAAGCCACCTCGGTGCTCGCGTGGTCCACCAGCCAGGAAGAGACTGATGAGTCGAGAGGAATGATCCTTTCTGGCTGGGGACTGGCACCTCCTGGTGTTTCACTCTAATCCCTGAACTGCTTGAAGATGGTCTAAAACCCACCTTGGCTTCTCCAGAGGGTTTTCGGGGGGCTGGCGGGCACCGTTTGGGAGTGGTGGAGCTCTCGCCCAGTCCTGTGGGATGAGGACGGGCAGGCGCCAGCGAGCTTTGACGGATGGAGACTGTTAATATTGAACACATAATTATGCTGGCCAAGGCCGAGAGTCCTTCCGTGTGTGGAGGGCATCAATATTAAGGCGAGTTACTAAATGTATCTCAAAGGTGAACTCAAAGGCATTTGGGAGGTCCGGGGCTGAGTTTTGGGACTCTGCGGTGCCGTGGCTGGCGCTGAGAAGGTTCTTGCTGGCAGAGAGGAGAAGCTGCCTTCCCCAAGCCCCTCGAGACGTCCCCGTGTTTGACACTTAAAAGAGGAGACGGGCATGGCCACCCCGTGCTGCCGAGCTCAGCCTCTCTGAGATCAAGGGATCAGCCTAAAATGCTTATTTTTAAACACTGCACGCCATAAGTGAATCGAACTAATTAAAATAAATCCTCCCAGGGCTGGGGGCTTTTAGGGTGCTTGGTTTCCCTCCAAGACAGCTGGAAAGTTTGTAATGGTTACTTTCTGACACCTAAGCTCTTGGTCCCCAGAGACAGGGCTTTAAGAGGCACTTTGGGTGGCTGAGGGTGAAACGGGGGGACCTGGAAATTGGGCTGGGAGCTCCCAGCTCCCTGGTGAGAAGTTTTTTTTATATTTATGGAGGAAAAGGAGTAATTTCTCTCTATCAAAAATGAATGAAAACTTGAAAAATCTCTACCAGGTTTTATTTATTGCCTCATTTATTAAAATAGCCACATATCTATTCAAGTGTGGGGGCTGTATTTTATCTTACCTTTTCCATGAGTCACGGAATACTTTTTTTCGGGAAAAAGATATTGCTGAGTTTCTCACAGAGAGAAAATGTCCTGGAGAACACCAAGGGTACGACTTGTCATTGCAGCAGCTGAGCAGCACCATCATCCCGCAGCCCTGGCCAATGCCAGCCTCATGGACCGTTCCCACCCCTGCTGCTGAGATGAATCCAGGTTTTCTTCACCTCTAGACCAGGAGCCACCCACTGCTGGTGAGTGCAGGTTGGTTTAGAGAGGGCAGAGATGCTCTGGGGTCCCTGGGACATCAGCAGATGTGTCTGCACTGAATCTGCTGGTTCTAGCAGGTTTGGACATTTGTGCCTGTGTTTCTGTGCTGTGGCACGGGGGAGACACACACACAACCTCCTGTATCTTTTCTGCTTTGCATTCAGTGAAACTGCTCGTATTAAGCATAAACTCTGAGTTTCTGCTAAACCAGCCCAGTGTAGCAGCTGATCTGTTTGTGCTGGAAGGGACATGCTTTGCTATTTGAACACCAGGTGCCCCAAAATATGTTAATTCAACCCCCAGAACACCAACCCTCTCCATTTCTTTTCTCGCCTTGTCTCACACTGAATTGCAAACTCACAGCAGGGGAGGAAATTGAACCTGCTTCCCATGGTCATACCCCTGAATGTGACTTTACCCAGGACTTAGCCACACACCTCTGCTGCAGCCTGGGCTTTCCCACTGTCCCCAGGAGCCATCACACCCAACCGATGTCACAGGCTTGTGGGCACCTGCCGAAAAACCCATCCTGAGAGCTGAACCTGGAAACTTGGCAGTGTTCAACGCAGTGGGAACAAGGAGGGGCAGCCCCCCAGGTTCCTTCTGTGGGAGTTCCTTGGGATGCTCTGCCAGGGCTCACCTTCCCACCCCTCACCACAAACTGGCAGGGACACCTCGGTGAGGGAGACCAGCAGATTTACTCTGGAATAAGTTTATTAGAAGTTATCCTTAATATTGCAAATTCTGTTTGCCAGACTTGATGATATTCACGGTCTTTTCTGTGTACAGTAAGTGCCAGTTTCACTACAGCTGCCAAGGCCAAGTGAAACTTCAGGGGACCTGTACCTTTTCCCAAAATATGGGTCTGGCTCTAACTTTCTACAGTGTTTTTCTTGGTGTGAATCAAGCTGAGGAGAGCTTTGGCCACAGGCATGGCTCAGGACTGCTGGAGCCAGTGAGCAAGTGGGGCTCTGCCAGGGCTGAAGGGCAGCCAGGGTCTCACTCATAGAGACTTTATTCCTTGGGGAATTTCAGGAGGGGAGGCAAAAGTCACCACTTTGTTAATATTTTTGTAAACACCTCAGCCTGGGATTGGTGAAGGGCCCAGCACAGTGGGTTGGGCAGCACTTTCTCCTGCTGTGGGTATTTTTCTGTGGGAGCTCCACTCTGGTCCCATAAATCTCACTTCCCCCCACAATCTTCCTGCCCATTCCCTGCCACGGCTCAGGAAAAGCTTTATTTATACTCATTTAGCTGCTTGCCTTCTCCCTAATTGAAATCATTAACCTTCTCGCTTAATGAAGAAGAAGACCGGGGGGAGGGCGGGGGGTGCCGGGGCTGGCAGACCCCCTCCCGGGCCGCTCCGCCGACTCCCTCGACCGGCTCAAAACGTGACTTTGAATTTGGCCACCGGGAGCTAAAAGAAAAAAAAAAAAAAACCTGAACAACTGCGCCGTGGTCGGGGGGCTGGCGGGGTGCGGCTCCCCTGGCCCTGGGGCCGCGGCGGGGCTGACGCCAGCATTTCATCTCGGCGGAGAAGTCATCGGCTCTGACCAGGGGAAGGCTTTGCCCGCCAGGTCCCACTTTGCTCCCCTATATTTAGCCCATTATGAATATGGAAGAGCGTTGAAAATGATTCGCCCAGACATCCCTCTGTCCAGCCGAATAACATCACAGGCGGGAGCGGGGACGGGAGCC
>VXAD01012891.1:408264-431039 GCA_013399195.1 Dicrurus megarhynchus | reverse complement strand
CTCAGACTCCAGGAAGCCGCTGGGCATCCCTGACACCCCCACCCGCCTGGTGTTCTCTGCCCTGGGCCCCACGTCCCTGAAGGTGAGCTGGCAGGAGCCGCGCTGCGAGAAGGAGGTGCAGGGCTACAGTGTGCAGTACCAGCTCCTCAACGGAGGTCAGTGAACAGGCACTGGGGGGTTGGTGGGAGTTTCGGGTGGTGGAGAGTCTGCTCTGGGTCTTCTGGCTCTGGATGACCCTGCTCTGAGCAAGGGGCGGTTGGACCAGATGATCTCCAGAGGTGCCTTCCAACCTCAACCCTTCTGGCATTCAGGGTCCTAAATCTGCTTCTGGTGTAGCCTTTTTGTTGTGCAGGAAATGTTGCAGCTACCCCGCAGTTTTCAGTCCCTGTTTCTCCCAGAGGGAAAACAATTCCTGGGGTGGTTGCTTGTAGAATCATCTCTCCTCCAAAAATAACCCCTGCTTTGACTGATTCTCTCCATCAGCCCAAGCATCTTACCTGAATGTATTTTCAACACATGGGACTTGAAAGAAGGATTTAAATGAAAATATCTTATTTTTACGTGAATCTCGGGGCAGCATTAGGGAAAATAGAATTCTTTTGTCTGAAACTCCTTGAGCTTTCAAGAAGCTGTTGTTTATCCCAAGCCTTTTTTGGAAAAACGTCTTGTCCTGCTCTACCATTGCTGGTGGCAAGGTGTGATGGAGGTGGTTGGGCAGGGCCCCTGGATGGCTTTTGCAGGCAGTTTGTTTGAGACAGAATTAGGTGAAAGTTGTGGCTCTTTCTTTGTGCCTGCAACACGGTGTCGACGTCCTCTTCCCTGCATGTCCCAGGAGAGGTGCACAGGATCACCATCCCCAACCCCAGCCAGAACTCGGTGGTGGTGGAGGACCTGCTGCCCAACCACTCCTACATCTTCAAGGTGAAGGCGCAGAGCGAGGAGGGCTGGGGCCCCGAGAGGGAGGGAGTCATCACCATCGAGTCCCAGGTGGACCCGCAGAGCCCGCTCAGTCCCGTGCCAGGTGAGGTGGCTGGGGACAGAAGGGTGGCACTGATGTATCTGCTGCTGTCTACAGAGCTGGCCTGGCTGTTTTCTCTCCCCTTGCCACATCCTGAGCTCTCCTTTCCTTCTTCTCGTTTTGGAACAGGACCACCTTCCCCACACACTCACTTTGCACTCGTCCAGAGAGCTCTTCTGGCTCATTCCGTAAATGCTGTGTGCACGTCCCTCTCAGGCTCCCTTTGCTGTGATTCTGACGTGTCCCCTGTGCCCTTGCAGGTACCCCCTTCACCCTGAGCACCCCCTGTGCCCCTGGACCACTGGTTTTCACTGCCCTCAGCCCAGACTCTCTGCACCTCAGCTGGGAGAGACCCCGTGAGCCCAATGGGCCCATCCTGGGCTACAGGATCACCTGTGAGATGCTGCATGGAGGAGGTACAGTATCAGGCTGAGGCAGCCCAGTTCCCTTGTGTAAAGCACAAGATACCTCCAGCTAAGGTAGCAACTTGCTGTATTTTGGCTGGGACCAGTAAAAGAGTTGTTTGCTTACATCAGTGCAGACAAAGTGGGGACATGAGGCTGATTCCAGGCCTGGCTCCTGACACTTTGTGCCATTGCGTGGTCTGGTCTAACAAACGTGGGAAGAGGAAGGACCTGTTGATTATTGCAGCCAAACCCCTGTGGAGATTGGTTGCTGAGGTTCCCTGCTGGAGTGAAATGGGGTTGTCTTAATCCTTAGTAGAAGTGGGTGTAATCCTAGAGCCCATGGGGTGTATAAAGCTCAGGGAAAGCCAAGGCAGGAGAGGTGGGGGGAGTGTGTTTGGAGGGACCATCACTCTTGTCTGTCTTCACCACTCCGTGTCTGTGTGGATTAGGGGAGCCCAGGACAATCTATGTCGAAGGAGACAACCTGGAAACCACCCTGACTGTGCCCCACCTGAGTGAGAATGTCCCGTACAAGTTCAAAGTGCAAGCCAACACCACCCAAGGCTTTGGGCCAGAGAGAGAAGGCCTCATCACCATTGAATCTCAGGACAGAGGTACAGTGCCACGTCTTTGTGGAGGTGCAAAGAGAAACCTCAGCACAACTCCTGCAACCACTTTCCAGCTCTTGTGGTGACTCCACGCTCCACAAAAGACACGGAGACAGCGTTTTCCATGAAGGCAGGGCTGTGCCTGGTGAGCACAGTCCCAGTCCTGGTGCACTGAATGAGGGAGCACCTGCCAGTGTTTAACTGATGGTGAAACTTCTGCCTGTTTGTACAAATAGCTGGAGGCAGCTTCTCACTGCCCAGGTGTGAGGCCTTCCCAGTCCTCCCAGTTCCTCCTGAACCTGGCTCCAATATCAGCAAGGAAAAACTCCTGTGCCTGCTGGTGCTCACTGTGCAGGGTTGAGGCATTGGAAGCTCCTTGTTATTTCTTGACTGACTTGTCCCTTTTCCTTCTCCCAGGTGTTTTCTCCCAGTTTGGAGGACAGCAGTACATGAGAGAAGAAGTTTACAAATTCCCCACTGAATACACCACCAAAACCAGCATCAGCCATTCCTCTCTGGATCCCCACTTCACAGGTAGGGGCTCATTGTTGCTTTGCAACCCTCAGAAAACAAAGGCTAATTCTGCTTGGCCAAAGGTCTGAGGCTGCTTTTACCTCAAGTGCCAAAGGCAGGGAAGGAGGGCCCATCAGGTGGGGTTGAAGAGGGTCAGCCCTTTTCCTGTACTGTGTCCCCTCTTTGCCCCAGGCACAGTCATTTCCACACGTGCTGCCCGATTCCGGAGGGAATGCTGAATTCCAGAGTCCTCCAGCACTATCACTGGGGACCAGTGATCAAATCATAGCTCTTCCTGCAAGGTTTGATCTCTTCAGAGCAGAAAAAAACAGAGCAGTGGGACAAACTCTTTATTCACATCAATGGAGCTGTCCCACTTCAGCTCATGGGTTCATGCTGCAACATGGAGAGTTTGGGAGCTTTAGGAGATCCATCCTCTCGGCTGACATAGCAAGGCCTTGGTGGGGAGAGGCCCTTAAATCCCACTTTCTATGATGGAAAACAAACTGCCTGGAATCACGAGGGCAGAGCAGAGCCTGTTCCCTGTGAGCCCATCCATACCTGGTGCCTTCCCCTTGCAGACGGGATGCTGGTGACCACCCAGCGCGTGGAGAACTCCAGCAGCACCCTCACCCAGGAGTTCGTGAGCCGCACCGTGATGGCCAGCGGGACCCTCACCCAGCAGGTGGAGAGGCAGTTCTACGAGGCCTGAGCCGGGGCAGGGCCGAGCACCAGCGGGACTTTTGGGATCAGAGGGCAGGATTTTAAGGAATGACCCAAGGGTGCTTCATCCAGGCGGTGCCTGGGCAGCTCCTCCTGTGGGCACAGAGCCTCCGTGGCACTCCAGCCTCTGGACTTCTTTGGAGCCCAGCACACTCAGAGCTCTGGCACAGCTGGGTGCGTAGGCTCATCCTTCAGGGCAGAAATTGGGGTGTCTCCGTGGCTCCAGCCTCCCCAGGTAAATGGAACAGAATGATTTTATTCTCAGCTCCTCAGTTTTGAGAGGACCTCAGAAGTCAAAATCCTGATTTATAGAGGGTCACCATTTCCACCTTTGCTCCAGGCTCTCTGGCAACTCGCCTGTCCACTGGAGATGGTTGTTTTGTTCAGTCTGGGTTTTTTTTATGAGAGCTGCAAGGCAGGGTTTTGGGGTAACCTGTGCTTTCTTACTGCACCTATTTGTGTCTGTCCTTCACTGTTGGCATTTGGTACCACGATAGCAAAGAATAACCTTTCATTTGTGTTGCGTTACTTGATGGCCTCTGATGCTTTTTTTTTTTTTTTTGCATACAATATTGTACAGTTTTCATAGTATATATATAAATATATATAAATGTATTTTATTATTTTATTAAAAAATGGAGGTGGATGAGATCTATCCTGAATGTGGAGGCTACACTGGGATTGTGGCTGCTGGGAAACATGAATAACTGGAAGAAATGAGTTAAGGCTTTGATCCAAAGGCCACTTGAACCCTGTGATGAGCTGGTGGGCTCTGCCTTGGACCTTGTATCCTCCAGCACCAGAGAGTCCAGCAGAAGGCTGCAAGGGGCCAGATCCACTTGCTGCAGAGCATCCATCAGCTGCAGCACTTGGACACAGAAGGGCTGGGAGCTGCCCAGAGGCGAGGGATGGCGATGTAACCAGCAGCCAAGATGGGAACTGTGCTGGGATTCCTTACACAGCTGATGTGGAGAGTGTGAGATTTCGGGGCAGAGGACATTGGATATCTTTTAAAAGACTTTTTGCCCAGCAGCAACTTCCATCAAGGGACCTGTGATCCATCAGTGAACACAAAGGAAGAGCAAGCCTGAGAACAACAGGCACTCCCACCCTCCTCAGCACATCTGAGACTCCTTCAGCCCCAGCTTCAGGTCCACTCACACAGGGCTGGGCTGAGCTGAGACCCTGCTGGGCTTCATTTCTCCCTCTACCAGGGAGAACAAGCAGGCTCCCTGTCCTGCAGAGCAGTGCCAGGATGGCACGCTGACCATCCCTGGCATGTTCCAGCTGCATGGGAGCAGGCGAAGAGCCTGCCTGGAGCAGTAGCTACCACTGCTCTGGGGTACAGCAGCTGCCTGGGCCCCCTGGCAGCATCACCGGCCTGCTTTGATCTGACAAAGGACCTTGGCTTTTATTTTTTCTGGTTTTCTTTTTTTATTGCATTTTAATTTCCTTTTTTCTTTTTTTTTTCTTTTGGGCTCTGAAGTAGAGCTCATCACCGACAGTTCCCTCTCCTCTTCAGGCTTTTTATTTCACTAGGGGAAGGGTTGTACATATTTCAGCCAAAGATGGATGTGGGTGAATCAAGTCCACAGGAGTCTCCACAACTGCAGATGGAGCTGGGTCCACTTTTAACTTGGCTCAAGGGATCCTTCACCAACCCTGAGGTTTTAGTGTGCCTTCAAGAAGCACTTAATTTCTCCTGAGCATGTGCCAGTGGCCCGAGCCTGCCTCCCTGCCTGCTCCCCATCTCACCTGGGGTTGGAGTTTTCTCTCCTCCTGCACAAGGACTCTGTGCCCCTTTCCCTGAGCTTTGTGGTCCAGGGTACAACACTGAGAACTGCCTAAAAAGGGAGTTTCCCAAGCGTTTAAACCAAAGATGATCCCGTTCTCCAAGCGCAGAGCATGGCCCATCAGCTGCTCTCCAGGGACCAGACCTTCCTCATGCACATGCACTAACCCAGGCCTGTCTTTTTTTAATTTCATGTGGTTGTTAGAGCTGGTGCTGTTTCAGCCTTTCCAAGCTGGATCCAGAGCAGGTCTTTGATCAGATGGCTTCCTCTTGCACTCAATAAATATTTTCTCTATAATCTGCCTCCTTTTTTTTTTTTTTAAGTAAATTAAAAAATCCCTTCCCCCTCACTATCCTCCACCTGCAGCAGATGCAGGGCAGGTGCCAGAGGAAGATTCCCAAGCAGGAGCTCCTGCCAAGTGTCAGTGCCTGCTGCTCCTCCTGTGACCACAGCTCTGCGTGACCCCACAGCCCTGGTAACAGCTCCTTCCACCAGTGCAAACTGGAGTTAAACCAGTATCCTCTGAGGAACAGGCCCCAGTGCTTTTGGCTCACGTGGGCACAGAACAACCGTGCAAATGTTTTGTGTTTATTAGGCAAATAACGCAGATGGATGAACTGATCCCCTTGGGAAAGCCTCTGGGAGGGAGGCAATGCCAGCCCAAGGTTCCCAGGTGAGGTGGTCACTCCTCTACAGGCGCAGAGCCTTTGCCCCTCCCGAGGGCTTGGTGAGGTAGAAGGTGGCTGTGCCACTGTATTTCTCCTGAAAAACAAGAGGAGCAGTCAGGGCTGGGGTTCTGGGGCTGGGGAATGCCAGAGCTGGGGAGAAAGGTCCTGCTGGTCAGTTCCACACTCACTCTACCTCCACCCTTCATTGGACTGTAACTCCTGGTCGTGTTCCCTCTCTCCCACCTTTGGCAGAGGCCAAAGTCCTTTTGGTCTCTCCTCATTTCAGGCCTTCCTCTACCCCTTCTTTCCCCCTCCCCCAGCTATTTACAGGGTGCACCATGATCTCATAGAGCAGCAAAATGATGCTCTGCCTTGTTCACAGGCCCCATGTCCTGATACCCCCATGCTGCTGGCATTTCCAGCTACCTGTGCATGCCAAGGTGGTGATTTAGGGAACACTGGTGATGGCACTGAGATCTTCCCTGGGCTGTAACTGCCAGTGTTCAGCTCAGCAGTGCCCAAGCTCAGCTCAGACCACTTTTCTGTAGATGGATTTGGCCTTCCTGAAGCTCCCCCAGCACCTTTTCAACTCCCTTTCTCAATGGAGTGAGGTCCTGGGGCAGGGCCCTGTGACTGGCACAGTGCTGAACTGCCCTCAAGAGCTTAGTGGCATCAACAGACTCGGGGCTACACCTACATGGCCCTGGATGGGCTCCCCCAGCCCCAAGTGGCTCAGGAGTGACACTTCAGCAGCGTCCCTGTGCTGTGCCCCTGAGTGTTCCCTTGGGATCTTTCAGTCAATCTCCTGGTGCTTTTCTGCCACATACCTGGATGTGCTGCTGGGCTCTCTCTGCAGCTCCAGCTTCCAGCAGTGTCACCGTGCAGCCTCCAAAGCCTCCCCCGGTCATCCTGCTGCCATAAACCCCGTCGACTTCCAGGGCTGCTGCCACCAGCTCGTCCAGCTCCGGGCAGCTCACTTCATAGTCATCCCTGGAGAGAGGAGACCCGTGCTCTGCCCTGTCCTGCACCCTGGGCACAACCACTGCACCACAGGCAGCTGGAACTTGTGTCCTGGTGCAGCCAGTGCCGTGGCAGCGATGCCGGATCCGCAGATCCCGGCCCAGCTCTGCCTGGAAGTGCAGGGACAAGTGAGGAAGGCTGTGAGCATCCTCAGTCATCCTCACCTGAGGGAGTTGTGGCTCTCCACCATCAGCCTCCCAAACATGCTGTAGTCCCTGTGCTGCAGTGCCTGTGCTGCCTGTGCTGTCCGTGCTATCTCGCTGATGACATGCCTGGCCCGCCGGAACACCTCGTCCCCCAGCCGGCTCCTGGCCTCTGCAGAGCCATTTGTGTCCCTGCAGCAGAGCCCCCCCAGCCTGCAGGATGCTGCTGGGGTGCATCCTGCAACCACCCTGTGCCAAAGCCTCTCTGCGTGCAGCACGCTCCCATCACAGGCTGTGCGCCCACCCGCCGGCCCCAGGTCTCAGCCCATGGGGCACCAAGCTCTTGACGCCCCAAGGAGTGGCCAGAGATGAGGGAGGAGGGACTGTCCCCACCTTCCAGCTCGGCCAGGGTGGCATCCCTCAGGCTGGCCTTGCCGAGAGCCGCCGCTGCCTGCTCGCACTGCCGCCGGCGCGCGGGGTACTCGCTGCCCGTCAGCGTGTGCCGCACGTTGGAGTTGGTGATGAGCACGGCCAGGCTGGCATCGGTCAGCGGGACAAGGACGGTCTCCAGGGACCTGCAGGGAGAGCTCAGCCTTGTGCCCGCTGCCCTGGCCCTCCCTCGGACACCTGAGTGAGGCCACGTGGCAGGCAGATCCTGAACTACAGAGGCAAAGTCCAGGTGGTTTAGGATTTCACTCAAGTGTTTCACTCCCTCCCAATTATTAGTTCCATAATAGACCCTAGCGGCCGCGGGAAAGACAGCCCAGGCAAGTAGCAGAAAGGTTGCAGGAGGAGGAATCAAGACAAGGGGGAATTAAAGTGGAGGCTGCCCCCGTCCCCATGATGAGATTTTGGACTGGGTTCAAGGGTTAACCCCTCCCTGCCCTTAGTTCACGGGCACAGGGCCAGCTCATGCCCAGCTGCCCAAGGAGGAGGGCACAGCACAGTGAGCTCAGCGCTCGACCCTGACCTGCAGTCAATGAGCAGCGCGTGGCCTTCCCTGCCCATCACGGATATGAACTGGTCCATGATCCCACAGGGCATCCCAGCAAACGTGTGCTCTGCTTTCTGGCATGCCAGCGCCTTGGCTACCAAATCCCCGTCATCTGTGCCACAGCAGACACACAGGTTAGCAGCTCCAGGATCTTGGTCCCTTGCCTGGGAGCAGGGGGAGCAAACATTGAGGTAAAGGGTTGTTTTCCCATGGAATGGGGTTTTGCAGCTGCAGGTGCTTGCTCCTGGACCACTGCATGGCATCCATGCCAGCCTGGGCCCCCAGATCCAGCTGGATGTGGTAACTGACACTGGTGTTTCAGGTCTCTTGATTTTTGGGGGCATTAAGGTGGGGAGAGAATGCTCCCAAGGAAACTTCTTCTCAACCCCCTGGCCAGCCCCAGGAGTGGTCCATGGATTTTAGAGGTCTGGGCAGGTCAGGCTGGATGAGCTGGAAGAGCCACACAGCCAGGGCAGTGCCAGCTGGGGAAGTTGTTACCCACTCACAGCAGCACTTTCCCAAGGGCTTTTTGGATCTAGCTAAGGGCACCCCCCTCATCCCAGCTCCCACCTGGAAACAGATGCCAGGGCCCAGGACTGGCTGCTGCCTTACCAGGGCAGAGCTGCTGGAGGAAGGTGTAGGTAGCCACCTCCAGAGAGGCCGAGCTGGAAAGGCCCCCGCCCAGGGGGATGTCGCTGGCTATGACGGCACTGAAGCCCGGCACGGGACCAGCTGAGGGAAGAGAAGGGAGGAGGGGGCCATGAGCCCCTGCAGGGCTGCGAGCTCCCCCACAGCTCACGGAGAATGACACAAGGAGCCCCTGTCCAACATTTCAGAACACGGGCTGACCCACAGCAGCCCCCCAAGCACAGGGACCTCTGGAGTTGAGATCGGCTTTGCTGGAGCCTGGTGCTGGCAGAGCTGCAGGATTGCACCGGCACTGGGAGAGCCCCTGGAGCGCTCCCAAAGCCGGGCCTGAACCCCAGTCCCGTGCAAGGGGGGCTCTGACCGCCCCTCAGCCCAGGCCTTACCCCGGTAGTGCTGGATGACGCCCTTGGCGTAGTTGGCCCAGCGAGGCAGTCCCGGGCTCAGGGAGCTGCTGGGACTGGGAGCCGGGAACTGCACCCTGTGGGGCTCATCCGCCTCCGCCGAGGTGGTCACGATGGAGATGGTCCCGTCCTGCGTGGGGGATCCCACCAGCACCGTCCCCCACTGCAGGGCCTGGGGGTGGGGAAGGTGGGCTCAGACCCCGCGGCATCCCTCGGAGCATCCCCACGAGTGGCAGGGGACAGCTGTGGCTGCTTCAGCCCACAGATGGAGCACCCGAGTGTTCTCTTTTAACACCCCAGAGCCCCCACTGCACGCTCAGCTTAGCACAAAATTAAACTTCCTGGCTATTTATTGACATCCAGGGTCAGTCTTCCCACTGAATGTTGTGCCTGACCCCCCAGCTCGGTGCCAGGTGCTGCTGGTTGGGCTCCGGGGGAGTGGTAACCACGTCAAGAATGGGAGAAGCTTCAGGAAGCTTTCCTGCCTGCCAGGGAATTCAGCTGACCTGCTCCCACGCTCCTCGGCCTCACAGTAATTAGCTGTAAGTTTGATTTAGGACTGAGTGGGGACTTCCCCGCTGAGCCAAAGGAGCTCGGAAGGAGCAGGAAGCTCCTGCTGTTCTGAACCATCTCTGCCACCAAAACATCGCTCTCTGGGAACGGGAAGTTGTTTGAGGGAGTTGCAGAGAAAAGGCTTCAGCCTCTCGGAGAGGTGACTGGGAAGAGAATCACTCCCCCGTGAAGCGAGTGAGGAGTTGGTCTGCAGGGGGGCTGCAGCAGGGCTTGCTCTGAACCCCATGGTCCTGGGCAGGGGATCCCGTGGGGAGAATGGTGAAAGGGGGATCCCGGAGGATCCCTCAAGGTCCTGGGTGGGTTATCCTGGAGGGGACTTCCTGGGACGGGGGTGGGAAGGCGGTGGTGGGGGACCCCCAGCGGCTGCCAGGAGGACCCGGAAGGGTGACACGGCGAGAGCCCGGGGCCGGGGCGGCGGAGCACGGCCCTTACCATGGGCAGCACGAGGCCGCCGTTGTAGTCGGTGTGCTCTCCGATGAGGTTGACCCGGCCGGGGGCCCACGCCGCCAGCACCGCCGCAGCCCCGAAAGCCGCTTCGTGCGCCCGGAGAGCGGCCGCCAGCAGCGGGGACGAACCGAGATCCAACGGCTCCGCCATGNAATCGCTGTTGGTGTGTGGCCACCCCTACGGACAGGGCAGGCGCTCGCCGACACACTCCCCATGCGTACCTACGGCGGGGCCGGCACCGAGGCTTTATAACACGTATATCCATGTCCCAAACCCTGTCCTCATACACGCAGAGATAAATACGTGTCTGTTTTGCACGTGTGTCTCATATATGCGGGTTCTGCCGGTACAATGTATGGAATTTATATATCTGTACAGATCAATGCGTGTATGTGTCACTGTGTTACGCCTGTGTACATCGGTGCCCGTGCTCTCAGTTTAAGTACACGTACACCTGTGTGTGTGTGTGAGGTTTCCCCCGCCCGTGGGGCCGGGCTGCTCCGCTCCGCTCCTGGGGCGGGGCCCCTTCCCGATTCCCGGTTCCCGTCCAGCCGCCGTCGCGGGACCGCCTGGCCCGGGGGGGCGACGAGCCCATGGCCAGGAAGGAGCCGCTGCTGAGCGCCCTTAAAGGTGAGCGTAGGCCCCCGGCACCCGTGCGAGTTTCTTCCAGCAGCGCTTGGCCGCGCACCGGTACCGGTCTGACCGGACCGACGGCGGGGCCGCGCTGGGGCTCCCCGGGCCAGCCCCGCCGCCCAACCTTGGCTTCGAGGAAATTTAGCCGAGTTCCTGCCCAGCTCAGCGGCAGCCGGGGAGGGTCGGGTCGGGTCGTGCCGGGGTGTCGGACCCCCCCGCGGGGCCGTGCAGGGCTGTCCCCTGGGTCCCCCCTCCCCTTTCCCCGGCTGGGCACCCACGGGTGCCGCCGCTCTCTCTCCTCCCCGCAGGAGGGGTGCTGCGGCTGCGGGAGGGCAGCGGGCCCTGCACGGACACCTCGCCGCACCTCGTGTCCCTCTGCCAGCTGCTGGAGAGCATCCTGCGCAAGGGGCTCCGACGTGAGTGACCCTTCGTGCCCTTCGGGCGGGGGTGGCAGCGTCCCCGAGCCCGAGGCGAAGGGTCTCGCACTCCGTTTCTCCCGCAGAACCGGCCTGGGGCTTCCGGAGACGGGATTACTGGCACTGGCTGGAGCAGCTTCCCACGGGGACCAGCGGCCGGTGAGCGTCCCCGAGCTAGACCGGGGTGAAAACCCGAGCTCTGGCGGCGTCTGTCGCGATATGCTCATCCCAAAGACCCCGGGTGCAGGGAGGACGCTCCCGTGTGTTGCCAAAGCTGCTTCCCCTCTCCCCGAACAGGCCGACCCCTCTCTCCATCAGCATCCGGAGGGCCGGGGGCTGTGAGCGGACGCGGACGGCGCAGGGCCGGGGGCGGTACTTTCTGCGCTTGGCCCTGCAAGGGAAGGTGCTGGCGGTGGCCGTGAGGCAGCTGGCACAGAGCCCCCGACTCCTGGAGGTGCGGCACGCGGGGGGAGCTGCTTCCCACGGGCGATGGGCTGCGAAACGGCGGCTAATCTGTGCTGTTTCACTGTGTTTCAGTTTTATGATCCAGGGAGCTCCATCCTCGGCAGTGAAGACCTCCGGGGTAAGATGGTGGCTCACCCGAGGCAGGATGCAGCCTGTGTTATGGCACTGCACTGCTGCAGGGGAGGGGGAAGAGTCCACTGTGATTTTTCTAATCCAAACTTAATGCTGGAATCTAAATATGCTGCTGCGGTGATGGGGAAAAAAAAAAAAGGGTGTAAATATTTAAACAGTATTTGAATCCATATGAGGTTGGCTTTAGTGGCATGGGATAGGGAAATTCCTTCTGAAGTATCCTCCATGTTATTCCTTTATACCAAGGATTCTGGCTTAAGCAGACCCAGCCTGGCTTTGAGGGGAGGCCGTGTCCGATGGGCCTGGGCTGAGGGGTGGCACAGGGGGTTTAAATGGCTGCAGTGCCTTGACAGGCTGCAGCACTCCATCCATCCACAGCTGTGCTCCTTGGGGGGCCAGGCCAGGGTGGAAGCCTTTAATCTTTTGATTATGATAAATAACCCCATGTTAAACCTGTACGTCAGGGGTTTATAAATCACCCGCGCTGCTGGTGCATGAGCAGATTGCAGACCCGGCAGTGTGACCGCAAGGCTTGTGCAGGAGGGCCTGGGCAGCTTTGCTGTGCTTCTAAGGGGAGAAACAGGACCAGTAGCATTTGCTGCAAGCCTTGGTCTAAATTTGGGGGAAAAAGGTGGCAAGCTGCACCTGTGCCAGCAGCAGGAGCCTGGGATGAGCCTCCAGCAGCAGCCTGGGTGGCATGGTGCTGGGGTGCTCTCAAGGCCTCGCTCCCAGGACTCATTAATTACACTGAAAATGGCTTTATTCTGTCCTCTGCCGTGTCCCTGTGAGGCGGTGGCTGCCAGGAACCCGGCGGTGACACCGCCTCTCCATCCCCATCCCTCTGCAGAGCCCTTCCTCTCGCTGCTGCTGGTGCTGACAGAGATAGATTTCTCCCTGGACCTGCAGGTGCAGTGGTGAATCAGTGGGGTGGTGACCAGCACAGGGCTGCCAATGTGAGGCCCTGGCCCCTTCCTCGCCGGGACTGATGGCGCTGATACTCCTTTGTTTGCAGAACTGCAGCTTCTTGGACGAGAGCTGGCTGCTGCCGGTAAGAGCCCGTGGCTCCCGAGAGCCATCCTTCTGCCACCTGGCCCTCCCTGAAAAGTCAAATGAGGAAGATAAGGAATGGTCTGGTGGGGAGGGATTGCCACGCACCCCGGGGTGAATTGGCTCAGGTTCACCAGGATGAGCAGGGCTGCCTCTGCTGTCAAGGCTGGGTCCTGCTGAGTACCTGCACCGTCACCACGAGCAGATCCCAGCATTCCTGGGAGTAAAACCAAACAAGAGAAGTACCCAGGCCTACATTGCTGATATAAGTGAAGTTCTCCCGTGCTCCCTTCCCTGACTTCTTGCCAAAAAAATCCCGGTTTCCCTGGGCTGACACAGATTACGCATCAGTTGGTTTCGCTCTTGGTTTGCTCAGTGAAACATCAGTGTGTTACTGAGAACAGCGTGACGCCTTAATGTCTTTTAATGATGAAGAGCATCCCTCCATTGCCTTTTAAACCCAAAAGAATCCCCAAAAAGCTCCAGGCAGCTTTGGGGCTGGTCAAAGCATGCACTGAGCCGTGGTGCTGCTGCAGAGCCTGGGATCCCGCTGGCTTTGGGGCATTTCTGACAGCCAGTGCCCCTGGCCGAGCTGGCTGCGTCTCGGGTCGCCAGCTAATGCGATGTGACGGTAAGTGCTGCTGCAAACAGCAGCGGCTTTGGGGAGGGGCAGCTGCGTCCCCTGGCTGCGTGGGGACATGTGGGGTGAGGCAGGAGGGCTCTTCAATGAGTTAAGGGTTTGCTGTTGCTTTGCCATCCCATCCATAGAGCAGTTTTGTCCCTTCAGGGTCTGGGCACAGCCAAATCCTGAGAGAGGACAGAGACAAGCGCTGATGGTCCCGGCTTAGCCTGGGGCACTGGGGACTTTTCTCTCCCCGGGTTCCCAAAGCCCTGGGTTGGCATCAGTGCCAGAAGTGATCCAGGGGATGGGGTCCCTTGGGTGTCCCACGGCCATTGGCAAGGCCACTGTCACCAGCCACTCTCTTTCAGGTGTGCTGTACTTACGAGACAGTCCCGTGCCGAGCACTGGGGATGGTGCTCAGGTAGGAACCCTTGATCCTCCTCTCCACTCTCCAGAGAGATCTGGTCATCACAGCATTGAAAATGCCCCAAAAAGGGAAATAACTACCCTGTTGAGAGCATTGGGGCTGTCTCGAGTGCTTTTCTCCCCATCAGCTTGACCTTGTCCATGAGGTGGCTTTTCCCCACATTGCATGTGTGGGTGAAATGTCATGGATGGTACAAAAGGGGAGCCAGGCAGGGTCCCTGGCAGCGAGTTGAGGCTCGGCTGCATCCCCAGGTACGTGGACGGCCGAGTCTTTGTCACCAAGGTGCTCCCCGAGAGCCAGGCGGAGGTGGACGAGGTGGTGCTGGCCGGTGACATCCTCGACGAGATCAACGGCTGCTCGCTGAGATACGCCTGCCCCGGGCAGGTGGGTGGGGACTGAGGGCTGGGGTGTCCCCCCCCCTGCTCTGCCCCCCTGCTCCCCTCTGCTCCCCGCTCCCTCCAGGCTGGAGCCGTGCTGCAGAAGCTGAAGGGACAGCCGCTCTCCTTCCGCCTGCTGCGCTGGCGGTGGCACGACGGGGCCGTCTTTGAGCCACTGCTGCCCTACCTGAAGGCCCTGAAGGAGAAGGAGCCCCACTTCCAGCTCCAGCGCAGCCCCCGGCACCGGGGTGAGGGGGAGCCGCGGCAGCTGCGGGGGGGCAGGTGCGTCTGTGCCGCGGGGAGCCCCCAGCCTGGGCTGAGGCTCCTGGCACTGGGGTAGCCCCGTGCCCACACTATCCCTGATCTCTGCTCAAGGCTGTGGGGCCAAAGCTGCCCTCGTGGCCTGGAGGTGAGGAGGGGGCTGGGAGCATCTTCTCCTGCAAAGAGCAGCAGGAGGGATCCTTCCTCTGCTGTGTGGGGTCCTTCCTCTGATGCCTCTGAGCCCTTTTCTCCCCAGGCTGCTCTACAACCTGCGGTACCTGGGCCAGACCAGCGTTGGGACGGTGAGGCTGTGGGGCAGAGAGCTGCCATGGGGTGAATCGTCTCTTCTGCAGTTCTTTACGTGTGTCCAAGGGTTATTCCCCCCTTCCCATTCCATTTCAGTATGGTGGCAAAGAGGTGCTGGAGGGGGCCATCCCTGCCGTGCTGGAGAGGGACTTGGCAGCGCGGGTGAGCGCCGGGGCTGGGGACATCCTGGGAAGGGCTTTGTGAGAGAATGCAGGGAAACAGGGTCTCTGCCATGGATATTTTTTCCTGCCAGCTCCAGGTTCGCTTGGCTTGGCTGAATATTTGCCATCCCATGAGCCCTGTGGGGTTTTGTCAGGTCAGAAGCATCTCTGCAGCCAGGATAGGAAAGGGCTTTAAGGAAAAAAAAAAATGCAACCACATGCAGGAAAGCATTTGGAAAACTCTGGGAAGTCTGAGCCTGGTTCTGGGTCATTATTGTTTGAGCCTTTGGAGGGTTGTTTGTGAAAAGATTGAAGTGTGGAAGCACTGGGTGGTGGGGAAAAAAGGGCAGCACAGAGGAAACTTGAAAAAGCTGAGGTTGACTGTGCTTCATCACCTCCGCATTTGGATAATCTCTGGCGAGCGTCTGATTAAAAACAGAGCTCAGAGCTGTGCTGATCGGGGCTTCTTCCCCCTCATCCCCCCTGCAGGAGGTTTTATTTGATGTGAAGGAGGCAGAGGTCCTTGTGCAGGAGAAGGCTTCTTCCAAAGTGAGTGACATCCAAGGTCCGGGTGACTCCCAAGGATGCTGGGAATCTGGTGGAGCCCAGCTGGAGGGGTCCTGGGGACAGTATAAACCAGGAATGGGGCTGACAGGGACTGACCACAGCCCCAAACATTGGCCCCTTCCTGTCCCCCGTGCAGCTCCTGTGCCGCCATCCCTACCCCTCCATCTCCTGCGTGGGACGCTGCACGAGCAGCCCCAGGATCTTCGCCTTCTGTGTGGTGTGAGCGTGGCCTGTGGGCCCTGGGAGGGGGACAGAGGGATGTGGGTCTGGGAAAATAAACAAGCGAGGTCCTGAGCAGCCGCAGGGTCCCTGGTGCGGTTGAAGGCAGGGCTGGGCTCGGAGCTCTGCTGGATAATGGACGTGTTTCCATTTTTAGCTCTTCCCCCGAGAGCCCTGACGGGAGCACGTTCAACTGCCTGGTGTTTGCATCCAGTTCTGAGCAAGAATGCGAGGAAATCATCGGGAGAATCGGTAAGGGAAGGGTTTATGGCTTCAGCTACCATCAGTCACACTGTGGAATACCAGGAATTCTGTTCTGGTCCAGCACATGCAGGATCTGACTTAATTCCTTTTGTTGAGGTTACTAAGATGGAGAGATACTTAGATATTTTTCTGGTGTGAGTTTTTTCTTTAAAGGACCACTAGACAATGATTTTATTTTAAGAAACAGCTTCTAGGCATACCCAGATGCTTTATTGTTTCCAGTAAGGACTCGGAGGAAATACTGTTTTCAAGGGATGTTATTTTAAAGATACTGTTCATGCAGGAGCTGAGGCTGCTACTGCAGCTCAGCACCAAAGCAAGCATTCACAAAGCCCAGTACTTGGAATGTTTTATTTTCAATTGGCCTAAATACAAGTTGTGCAGGGCTTCCTGAATTACATGGACTGCTGAGGGTCCTCAGGTTTCCCATGGGGATATTCCTGCCAGGCAGTGTCCCTGGAGAGAAGTGTCCAGCTGATTGACCTGAGATCACTGAGCCTCACCTAAACTTTGAGCTGGTGCTTAACTTTGCATCTAAATTGTGAACTTAATTACTCTGTATCAAAGAAATCTTTTCCACTACAGCTTTAGCAAGGAGAATAGGAAAATGCTTGGTTAAAAGCTATCATTTCAGAACAGGATTTCAGCAGGGTACTGCTGCGAGCCAAGGGCTGGGTTTGCTCCGAGTGCAGCTGGAGCAGTAGGACAGGGAGGTGAGGAGGAGGTTGTGTAAGAAGGTGGGTAAGGAGCGCCTGTTCCTCCAGCTGCAGGATTTAAGCACACGGAGTGGTTTGTCTGAGGGAGAAGCGCCTGATGAGCCACCACAGCCCCAGCAGCAGCTGAGGGATGCAGGCCCTGACTCTCAGACCATGAGCTGGGATGGTTTTCATGCCCTTCCCCACCATCCTGGGGGCAGATCATGGACAGCCAGTGCCGATTCACCCCAGACTCTGGTTGGAACTGCTGCTGCTCTTTCCCCAGAACAACACAGCACTTTCATTGGAATAAATCAAGCCAGGCTGGCTCAACCACTTCCCTGTGCTCCTTTCTGTGACAACTCCAGCCTTACTCGTGCAGCCTGTTCTGGCAGGGCTGAGCAGCCTTGCCCTCCAATTTCAGTGTTAATTACCCGTGGTTCAGGTGCAGTCTGAGCACTTTCCTCCACCACAGCCCAGCAGGCCCTGCCAGCTGAGGAACCCAGACCTGCCTTAGCCAAGCCCAAAGCAAAGGTTTGAGTATAACCCCACTCCATCCAAAAATCCGGGGTGGGAAATGAATCCCATGGAGCACCCAGCCCATCTGCTCCCAGGGTGTAGAATTAGCTGTTCCCCTTGCACACCATCCCACTGAGCTGATCCAGGACTGGCACAGCCCCATCCCATGCGAACGCTCCCCCACACCTCAGCATCAGCACTGCCTGGGAACAGCAAGGTGCTTTTGCTTCAGCCAGACCAGTGACAATTCCAAAATAAACTTTCCCTGCATCCACTGGAAAGAAGGAAAGAACTAAGAGCTAGGTTTGTGCCCTGATTAGAGAAAAGCCCCCCAAAAAAGCTGCTGCAGCCTCAGCCAGTCCTCCTGGATCCTACACAGCTGTAGGGCTCCACTCTCACTGGCCACAGCAAGGACTCAAAGCTGCCCAAAATATCCCAGAAGTCCTGCAGTCTGTTGCCAGCCGAGGTTAAGTTGCCACAGCAGCAGCCCAGGATTACAGGAAGCTGTAGGAGGGGAGGCACAAGCATCTTCAAGCCCATTCAAACCAAATGACAAAGACTCCTCACATGTGAATGTAAAACATTTAATTTAAAAATGTTGACACTACAATATATAAAATAGCTATTATAAATGCACATAGTGTATTCTATAGCTGCCAGGTTTACGTTTTTAGGAAACTGTAAGTTACACTGTGGTTAAGACTTGTAGTTTCACCCTCTGAAGGAAGTCCACATTTGATCACAGTGATGCATGGTCAGACTAACAGCCCCAATTGTTAAACACTTGGATCAAGTCATAACCAGTTTTATTGCAAAAGGACCCTGTACACATTTATATCAATTCTAGTACCTTACAAGTTTATCTACCCAACAAGTCATTAACATACAGAAACATGCATGAGAAGCAAGAAAGAACACCCACCCCTTCTGCATATTAGCAACTTGTCACTCCCGAGCCTGAGGCTCAACATCACTGAGGTTTATGTGAACAGTCACTTTTAGCATTCATCCTGAGTGAAAGATGGAATGACTTAAGTACAAATGCAACATATTATAAACAATTTCTTACAAAAAAAGTCACAAATTAAAACCAAAGTATTTTACAGAATTAACTACAAAACACCATAAAAACAGCCTTCACTTAAGCCCTCTCTCCCCGTATCCTGCGAGCCAACTGGATATCTTTGGGCATGATGGTGACTCTCTTGGCATGGATGGCACACAGGTTTGTGTCTTCAAACAGACCCACCAGATATGCCTCGCTGGCCTCCTGTTTTAAGAGCACAAGAAGAAATGTCGTTAGAAACCCTCAGCGCAGCTCCCCCAACGCCGCGGCCCAGCCGGCCCTCAGCAGTACCTGCAGCGCACCGATGGCTGCACTCTGGAACCTCAAATCTGTTTTGAAATCTTGGGCGATTTCCCTGACCAGCCGCTGGAAGGGAAGCTTGCGGATCAGCAGCTCCGTGGATTTCTGATAACGACGGATCTCACGGAGCGCGACGGTTCCCGGCCTGGATGGAAGAGGGAGGAGGGGGCGGTGAGGCGGGGCAGGGGCTGCGGCAGCCGGGGCCGAGCCGAGGGCCTTACCTGTAGCGGTGAGGCTTCTTGACGCCGCCGGTAGAGGGGGCGCTTTTCCGGGCCGCCTTCGTGGCCAGCTGCTTGCGCGGCGCCTTCCCCCCAGTGGACTTGCGGGCGGTCTGCTTTGTACGGGCCATTTTTCCTCACTTACCTACAGAGACAGGCACGAGTGACACGGGGCCCAGCTCTCCCCGTCACCCCCAGGCTCGACGAAACAGCAGCCAATCCCCTCAAGCTCCAAATGCCCCCCTCCCCCGCCGCGGGCAGGCGGCCAGCGGCCTCCCCCGGGACGGGGAGGAGGAGTCACGGTTACCCCACCGCCCCCGCCTCGCGGCCCAGCCGCTCCCCTCCCCGGGGGAAGCACACTGAGTCACGCCGCCTCCTCCTTCCTCCCGGGCCGCCCCGGGGTGGGGAAGGGGGGGAGGCGCAATGGAGGGGGATGGGAACCGGCCGTGACTCAGGGCACGTAGGCAAGGCCCGGCCTGTCCGCCGCGCTCCGGGAGGACTCAAGGCCGCGAACGGCCACGCAGCACCCCCGCCCGCTTACGGGACGCGCCCGCTGTCCGGTACTTACCAGAAAGAAGAGAAGGAAGTGCCGGTAGCGCTGCGCGCCGAAGCCTCTGCGCTGTGGTGCTACCTCGACCTGCTCCTCAGCCGCCGCACCGATCACTGCGCCCTCCCCGCCGCGGGGACACGCATTTTATAGTGGGGGCGCGCGCGCGGCGCGGTGCGGTCACAATGCCTGTAAGTAACGCGCCGCGCTATTGGTCGGGACCTCCGCCGGCGCCGTCGCGTCACCACACACAAAGGCCGTGCTCCGGTTCCCCGACGCTGATTGGGCGCGTGGCCGGGCGCTGATTGGTTGTTAAAGTAGGCGTCCGATTGGGTGTTGAGAGGGGAGAAGGAGCCAATCGGTGGCGGGTGGACGCTCTGCTCGTTGATTGGACGAAACGGGGCAGGGTTTGGATCCTACCCTTTGTTGCGAAGCTCCACAATGGCAAGTCAATAGGAGCGGGGCGAGCGGCGGCNGGCGGGGGCTGCGAGCGGCGAGGGCCGGGCCGCGGGGTCCCCCCCGCCTCCGCCCCCTCTCCCCCGGGAGCCGCCGGTGTGCGGTCGCTCGACACCCGCGCTCGGGGGTGTCCGTGGGGGCGAGGGGAGGCCCTCGCAAGGGAAGGGGGTCTGGCAGCGCCTCCGGCGTTTCTTGCCTGGATTTATCATTCCAGATGGCAAGGAAGGGTTGTCACGGGACTTGGATTTGCAGTGGGCAGCAGGGCTGGGATGTGACTGCCCCAAGTCAGAGCCTGACCTTTGGGCCTGGGAAGGGAGCATTCAGGAGCTGGGGCTCAGCCCCTCGACGCTGCCATTCCCCAAATCACGCTGACTCTGTGGGTCACCTTCATCCCCAAAGCGAATCACAAAGTTTCATTGCTAGTAGAAATCCAGAATCCGTGCTCCCTGTTGGTACCATCTTAGCTTTTATCTCCCTAGGATAAATAAGAATTCAATAAAAAAACTTGTCTTTTGGGGAAAACTACTGCCTTAAGTTATACCTTGATTTATATCACAATTTCACTGTATTTGCAGCGACTGTGGAGGCAGGTCGCTGCCCCCACGGGAAGGCTCCCAGGATCAAGAAGAACAGGTCCCGAATGCCCCGCAGTTGTAGCACGTGGGATATGTAGGGAACACAGACAGACGCTCCCAAAGGCGTCCGTGAGCTTCCCAAAGCGGAGCGCAGCTGGAATCACCCACTCTCTGCTTGAGGCTCTGCATCCTCAGCGCTGGGTCAGTGCTGGGCCTGGTGGGAAGAGCCAGGATGGAGCTTGGCACGTCGGGAACGTGTCGGGAGCGTGTCCTGCTCCTCTGTCCGCTCTGCCACTCAAGCAAACGTGGCACCGTGGTGTGACAGGGCCGTCACGTGTGCCCAGGCCGGGGCTGCCCCAGGGAGGTCGTCTCCCCTGCATCTCCCCTGCCTCTGGTCCTCATTTTCGGGTTAATTTTCTCTCTTCTAAAGGAAAACGTTAATTATTTATCAGAGGCAAAAAGCTGTGTATCCACAGAGTGGCTTGGGAGGTGTAAGTAAACACTCACTGCGTTGGTTTGGAAGAGGGAAAGGGAAGAATTTCCTTTTCGTCTGAGTTGTTCACGTTTAGGGAAAATAAAACAAGGAACCGGTTCTGGTGGTAACAGCGTTTAATACATTTAATTTATTACTTTGAGAGTTCACTGTAATTTGTTACAGTAACGCCAGGAGGGCAGGTGAAACTTTGTTACCAGGAGTTCAGAGGCTCCTTGATTATTTCCTTCTCCATGTTTCCACAGCAATGGCTACTTGCATTTCTGGTTTTGGGGATACTTCAGATTTCTTGGTCTCTGAAAGCCTGGGGAAAAGCCACGTGTCCTCTGGGGTGGAGCTGGGTGAGGGACAGGTGTACACACAGAAACTGAGGAGAGCAAACCAGCACACGTTAGCAAAGGTGGGAGTAAATGCACCCTGGGCACATCACCTGGAGTGTCCTCAGTGTCCCCCCATCGCTTGGCAGGGTGTGTGTCGAGGTGTGAAGCAAAAGACAACAGGAAGAGGAAACAGTGTCAGCACCGGGTTGTAGAGTAAACATCAGCCACGAGGGATTGGAGCCTGTGGCATCCAAATCCCTTTGGACAAAGTGCAGCTCGGTGGTGTTTTCAGTGTGATTCCTCAATAATTGAGTGGGTTTTCCAGCAGGTTCACTGCTGACGGTGGCTCTGGGTGGGGTGTACAGGTGTGTATGGAGAAATTCCCCGAAACACCTGCACACGCATTGACTTAGGAAAAGCCCTGCATGACCAGGAGCTGCATAATTACAGTGCTCCAGTTTCCCAGGGAGGGTGGTTAGATGAATAAGAAGGTATTGATATCCTGTGACTTATTCCTGCATATGCCTGGAAATAAGCTACTAAATCACCTCAGGACAAGCCTGCCTGCAGTAGATACTAAATCAGCGTAAACAGGAATTCTAAAAGTGATTTCCTTCCCCAAACCAGCTGCAGAGACCAGGCCTAAAGTTTTTTATTAACGTTGCTCACCCCGCGTCTGCTGGCAGAGGTAAGAAAGGTGTTTGCCCGATAAATCCCGTGTGCCCTTTCCCACACCGCTGGACATCCCAGCGCCAGGAGCGGTTCTGTGCAGAGCCCAAGAGATCAAAGTCCTATTAAAAGAAACTCGTATCATTTCCTCCCCTGGGAGAGAAGTTAATTGGCAGAGGAAGCGCTCCACATGGGAATTCGGCCGATTCCTTGGACACGGCTCCTTCGGGGGGGAGGTTTCTCCTAGGGGAGGACGGGGAGCCCGTGCTCCAATGTCCCAGCAGCCAGGTGCCATTGGTGTCACCTGCTCCGAGGTAGGTTCTTCACGCGCTCTCTGGGCCTTCCTCCTCCTCCACCTCCACCTCCTCCTCCTCTTCCTCCTCCTCAGGCCGCAGTGCTATTCCCGGGCACTTCCTGCACGGCGTTGTCCCGTGGGTGGGGAGGGCCGTGGAGCGATGAGCGATGCCAGCACTAAAATAACCCACTGGCCGCGCTCCCGCGTCCACGCTCAGCCCCTGAGGCAGAGGAAGAGGGGGGGAGGAAGGAAGTGAGGCCGCCTGACACAAATAACTCCCGGCCCCTCACCGGCCCCCCGGACCGGCCTCCCCCGCTCCCGTCCCAGTCTGCCTGGAAGGGCTGGGCCGAGCGGGCTGTGCCGTCCCCGCGACCGGTGTCCCCCCGGGGTCGGTGTCCCCTCAGGGCTCGGTTGTCCCCCCGGGGGCTCAGTGCCACCCTGTGGCTCGCTTCTCACCCCCGGGGGATCGGTGTCCCCCAGGGTCTCCGTATCCCTCCAGGGGCTCGGTTCCCCCCGGGGGTCGGTGCCGTCCCTGGGCTCGGGGCTCCCCGGGCCCCAATCCCGCCCCACCACCGGGGGGCGCCGCGGCGCACCGCCCCACTGCCCGCGCACTACACCTCCCGTCGCGCTCCGCGCGACAGGAAGCGCGGAGGCCGCGCCGCCGCGGGGCACCTCTGGGAGTTGTAGTCCCGCCGGCCGGAAGCCACCGCCCGCCGCGTCCCGGGCTGGCGGGCGGCGCGCGCGCGGCGGGACTACAAGTCCCACCCCG